>JAFMSR010000011.1:14355107-14805107 GCA_022818135.1 Saxidomus purpurata | reverse complement strand
GTGACTTGAGAGTTGGAAGTGTAGTCATAGTGAACACTACCATTACTTGGGTAATCTGTGAGTATGGATTCATGTAAAATATCATGGGGGCAAACAGGATGATATGGATCCATACTGATTATAAGGCCAGTTGTTTGTTTTTGCAGAGTTGGACTGCTTGGTAAAACTGTTGATTATTACTGAAATTATGATGTGTTTTGTTTGTATTACAGTATCAGCAGAAAGATATGATCCGGAAGCAGATGATGAGGAGGGAGATGAAAAGGTACATACGAAGTTTACATTTCCTACTCCCTAGTGCAAACCACAAACTATGTACACAAACTATGTAAAAGTCCATTAACTTGGGTATCAATAGCTGGGGGATGGCGCAGTGGTAGTGCATTTACCACAGGATTGGAGGGTCCCGGGTTCGATCTGCACCAGTGCCATGGTGGCTGTGTCCATAGGCTAGACACAGATAATTCCACGTTGCCTATCTCTCCGAGATTTATTTCATCTGGAGTGAGTCTTGAGAGCCATTAATCTTAGTTGTAAGAGTTTGTTTCGCAATTGGGAATAAATAAATTGGTATAAATAAAAAAACTTTGGGACCTGGGATATTGTAAGGCATCTTGCTGGTCGCATCCATTTTACTAGTAAATTTTACTTCATGAAACTGTGAATTACTTGAGCATCAGTAAGACGATAATTTTTTTCCCCTTGTGACTTGCAGTTATCAAAGTTTTGGTGATAATTTACAAATCCCATAGTCAGCAGTAGAATATGACACTTTTATGTCACAGTAAGTGACTTGTGTACTCAAATATGCTATTATTATGCTGTAAATTTTGCAGCAAATTGTTTAAAATAACAAGCTTGATTTACGTTAAATAATTATGCAATTTTATTCTGTATTTAAAGAAAATTCATCTTTTCAAACATATGCTTTTTACTAAATTTCAAAACTCTTTGTTAAAAATTGTTAAGTAGCTCTGAGCTACATGTGCCACTTTTTATTATTCTGCTTAAGGAAATAGTTTGATTGTTCCTGTTTATTATCAAAACCTTTTGTATTTACATCATTGATTGACCACTAGTCTCTAACAATGACTTAACTAGCTCAAGGCTTATCAAGGTTGACATGCCATCACTTTGGAGTTAAATTTTTTATATTGTTTGATTTATTGTTAAATTTTCATTGTTAAATGTGTTGATAACTTCCTATGAGATAGATGTAATCTCATAGGAATATTGGTATATAAACCCCAGCATTTTATGAATTCGAAAATTCCAAAATACTTAAATTACTTTACTTACTCTGTGTTTTAAACTCTGTGTTCTTAGTGAAATTTAACTAGACATTACTAATTCTTTGTGACTCTTAAACATATCTGGACTTAGTGTAAACCTATGTGATATTCTAAGTGAATAATTGAACCGTTACTTAACTGAAATAAAAGATTGTTATATCTGCCTGAGTGTCTTACTTGGAACTTTATCGAAAAAGACTCTACCACTTGATATTCATTTGAAATTCCCCGTAACTTAAACGTTAAGTATAATGTTTCATAATACTATCACTGTCTTGACATAGAATTACACTATTTTGCACATTTCTGTCTCTGTATTCAAGATTGGCACTGACTGTACACATTGTCTGATCAAGATTTTGGTAGTATTCCGAGACATGCAAATATTTGAAGAAAAATTACCATGTTCATTGTTACATAAAGTTGCATGTCTATACCTATAACCAGCATTATAGAATCTGTATTTCTGAGTCAGCCATGGTGCTCCAGCATGTAATTTGTCTTTGTGGACATTATGTTATTCATGCCATTTAGAACCAATAGCAGCCATATATGATCACTAGATTGATGAGTCCTATTGCATTGTGCTTCTCTCTAACTGCATACCATAATTATGATGAAACAATTTTGAAGATGAAGATACAGTTGTTATGTAATTTGGCAATTTTAAACGTTTTTGCTTATTTAAAATGACTGGTAAGAGTTTGCATGCTATCTGCTTTGTAGATCTTCATGAAGGTTGTTTGTAGCAGGAACAATATTTGTTTCATTTTCATACAAATAAACAGGAAAGGTAGCATGTTATGATATTATTAAAATGAAGACTTCACAGGCAGAAGCCAGGGTTTGAACCTGTACCAAACGGCTAGATTATTAGCACAGTGAGATGACTGCCACACTGCAGAAGTAAGGCTGCTGTTGTAGAAGCGGGGATCCAAACCTATACATGCATCATAGTTATGAAAAATAGGAAAGTCCTACAGGTACCCAAAAAAGTATTCAGCAGTGTACAGTTTTAACAAAGATCAGAAAAAAATGTTTTGAAAAATACTTTTTACCATTTCTTTTATATAGGAGAAGAACCTAATGATTCTATTCTGTAACTCTTGAACTGAATGGATTGAAGTAACTTTCTTATATTTCAGATTGTACACCCAAAGTCTGACGAACAGAGAAACAGATTGAGCGAAGCTGTAAAACCCATCTTCCTTTTTAGATCATTAGAACCAGTAAGTTAGAATAATCAAGTGTTGAGAAAATGGCATGCTTCTCAGAAACATTTAAATTCTAACAGAATTCTCGAAATGTCGCTTGCTCTGTGCTTGATTGAAGCAAAACACTGTGTTATTGCAAAGCCTTTATTAAATTTTGAGTAATTTTAGGGATGCAGGTTTAATTATTGTAAAAAACGAAGATTTTAGTTGGAGGAACAGTTCTGCAGAAAGAAAATACAAACTGAAATATTGGAGAAGACATTGTAAATTTAAGATCTTGCAAAAAGTGGCTAGGAGATTGAATAAATCTGATGAAATTCTGTAAAGACAGTCTTGGCAAATATGAATTGGTATTGAATTAGACAAATTGTTGTGTGGTAGTGGAATGCAAGATGTCTCTGAAACAGCTCTGATATAAAATGTGTAACTTCCTTAAGATCAAATATTGAAATTGATTAACTAGCTTTTGGCTGTTGCAACCTATATTGCGGATCCATATCCATACTGTTTGTTTGTCCATTCCTGTAAACCTGGGTAACACTATAGGACTTATAATTATAGTGGTTTTCAGCAGACATAATGCTTTTTTCTCGCCAAGAAACATAGAAATGCAGGTTTCACACAGGGGGTCTCAAATGTTGACTACTAACTACCTTCCTATAATTATTATGAAAGCTATGTCAAATGTATGAAATCTAAAGAAAATTTCAGTACCGTGGGGTAGTGATTAGTGTTTATTATGTCTATTTTTAAAATATAATGAACATCTGCAACTTGTTTCATTGATCGCTGCCTCAAAAGTCGAAGCTGTAAGTTTAAAATGATAAAGTCAGTATTGATCATGTCATTATAGGAGCATTCAGTGTTCTCCTATCTGTGTGATTTTATGAGTGAAAATAAAAATTGAGCAGTAGACACAGGATTACATTAAGTACCAAGACATGTTTACTTTCTGTTTATTGCCTTTCATATTAAATATGATTGACTTAATGTATACATGTACCTTAATCAAGCATATAAAGCTGTATTACCAGATTGCAGGGCTTTAGTGCAATGATTACTCCATATATATGTTATTGATATGCTGAAGCATACAGTATTAGAAATTAGCATTAAATTGGTGCTCTAAATGAACTTGGTACAAATAGTTCCCAGATTGTTGTAAATTATGGGAATTAAAGATTACCTTTCAGATTAATGGCCTATTGTGATATAAATAATTCAAATGCTACCTGTTTGGTAAAGAATAATGAAAATATAATAAGCAATATGGTAATAAATGTTGATTTAAATATGCCTAATCGCTTTATGTTCATGCTCGCTGAAAGTCTGTAAAACACGTTAAATGTCTACCCTGATGCAGAAGGAAAGACACTAAAATGCTACTTTACTGTGCACTTACTTTTAATTTTTGTATGACCATGTTAGTTATAATCTTATAAGAATTCTAATCTGTCTGAAGAGGGCATATAAAACCATTGCCCGCAAAACAGTTACCCGAGGTGACGGATATTTCCATCTGAACTGAAGTGTCTCAAGATGGAAACTTCTTCTTGCATACCGTCTTGTACTTTAAAGAAGATTTCTAAATGCAGACTTATCAAAATGATGAATTTTCTTGCATTAAATCAGAAGTATGTGTCAAATTTGATTTATAATTTATGATATGAATATGTTTTTGTAATTGTCAGTAAATAATCTATATGCGACTTTAGTAAAGGCCAATATGATCTTAATGTATAGTTTATGACAACTTAAATACTACTTTCCATTATTTATGATGTTATATAGTATATGATAGTGACAGTTGATTACAACTTCATACAAATCATTTTCATTCACTGGTATAAGTAGTGGAGTATGTAGTCATCAAACCTGACCCAGTCAGGCATGTAGTATCATCTTGATTAGTATTCAATGGGATACTTCCTTCCAAAGGTTTTTTTTCCAAGGTTAGGAAAATGTTAGGTATGGCGAATAAAACTGAACCATACTTTGGAAAAGAGATAATTTGTGTAAACTGTTATTCTGGTAGCTTAAAAAAATATAGCTTACACCAAGAGTTATACCCATAGATATCTGAACATTTAGGAATAATGTTAAGCAATTTTTTTTAATAAAGAAAAACATTAAATACAAATTGTACACATACATAAATGAATTTGTTGACTTGGTAGATTTTGTTTTTAAGATTTCTTGTTCATCTTGACATAGTTAAATACAGTGGTTCTTGACTGTTTAATTATACCCCCAAAACGAAGTTTAGGGGGGTATATAGGAGTCACCCGGTGGTTGGTCGGTCGGTCGGTCGGTCGGGCGGTCTGTTGCATTTTCCTTGTCCGGAGCATAACTTGAAAACTACTAGTTGGAATTCAATATTACTTCATACAATGGTCAAACAATTTGAGAGGAAGTGCAGTGCACAAGAACCATAACTCCATCTTGACTAATTACAGAGTTATTGCCCTTTGTTACTTTTCCTTGTCCGGAGCATAAGTTAAAAACTACTGGTTGGAATTCAATACAACCTCATACAATGGTCAAGCACATTGAGAGGAAGTGCAGTGCACAAGAACCATAACTCCATCTTGACTTATTACAGAGTTATTGCCCTTTGTTACTTTTCCTTGTCCGGAGCATAACTTGAAAACTACTAGTTGGAATTCAATACAATTTCATACAATGATCAAGCACAATCAGAGGAAGTGCAGTGTACAATAACCATAACTCTATCTTGAGTATTTACTGAGTTATTGCCCTTTGTTACTTTTCCTTGTCCGGAGCATTACTTGAAAACTACTAGTTGGAATTCAATACAATTTCATACAATGGTCAAGTACATTGAGAGGAAGTGCAGTGCACAGGAACCATAACTCTATCTTGACTCATTACAGAGTTATTGCCCTTTGTTGCTTTTCCTTGTCCAGAGCATAATTCGTAAACTACTAGTTGGAATTCAATACAACTTCATACAATGGTCAAGCACAATGAGAGGAAGTGCAGTGCACAAGAACCATAACTCCATCTTGACTAATTACAGAGTTATTGCCCTTTGTTCCTTTTCCTTGTCCGGAGCATTATTAGAAAACTACTGGTTGGAATTCAATACAACTTAATACAATGGTCAAGCACAATGAGAGGAAGTGCAGTGCAAAACAACAGTAACTCTATATTTACTCATTACAGAGTTATTGCCCTTTGTTACTTTTACTTGTCCGGAGCATAATTCGAAAACTATTGGTTGGAATTTAATACAACTTCATACAATGGTCAAGTACATTGAGAGAAAGTGCAGTGTACAAGAACCATGACTCTATCTTGACAAATTACAGAGTTATTGCCAAGAACAATATCTCTCTTTAGTTTGTTTGCAAGGTATTCTGTTACTACGAACTTCCTCAGTTTATAAAGCAGTCTTTTGGGGGTATTAATCACATTTAGTGATAGCTCTAGTTTCATTTGTTGAACTTTTAATTTCACAAAATTTAAAAAAAAAATATTTAGGTCTGTATTTGAAAAAATGTCAGGCTTACATAAAAACAAACTAAAACAATAATTTTTTTTAGTATAATATATTGGTCACCATTTTATACCCCAATATTATGATTCAATTTAAGAAGGAACTAATCCAGACACAAGAATTAAACTTAACAAATGTATAAAGAATTATTTAATAAAGTCACAGTTTATAACAGTTTTCTTCTATATTTAGGATTAAAGTTATACTTGTAGATTATCTTTCAAAACCTGGCAGTTTAGCTTACTAGTACTTGTGTGGGGTATAAGATTATCATGGCCTTCCAGTATAAGAGGCTGTTACCAGGGTCCACCAGTCTTCCCCAAACATTTTCTTTATAGAGAGCAAGTTGGGTTTTTTTTCTTCCAAGTACTGCCCTGGTTGCTTTTCATTGCCAAGAAAATCCTTGATACAATTCAATACTTACAATCCGAAAGACAGCTTATGTTTATACTTTCTTTGTATTTTGCAGGAACAAATGAATTGTGTATTAGATGCCATGTTTGAGAAAAAGGTAATGTATATTTTAATAGGAATCAGAAAACTTCAGTCTCTCACCTTAAGTTACTTAAAAACATGAATGTGTGTTGAGGCGAAGTCTTCTTTCAATACATCATCAACATTATCTTCTCAATCAGTTTTCATTTAAATTACTGCTGAAGTGTATAAAGTTACAGCTTTTGCATTTTAAAAGTTGTTGTGTACATAACAAAAGACAACAGCAAAAAAGCATTGCAAATGTGTTTATATCAGCTTTTTAGCTCACCTGAGCACAAAGTACTCCAGGTGAGCTATTGTAATTTGCTTGATGTCTGTCCTCTGTCTGTTTTTGTTAGCTTCTTTCGTCTCCATTCGTACCAAGTTAAAATGAGAGATTTTACTTATTTTATAATTTATTCCAGAATATTCTTCAAGTCTCAAATACATTCTAAAATTTTCTAAAATGCTGTCTGGATAAGCTATAATGTGCAGGAGAGGTTTTGTCTTGGAACTTGCCTTGTCATAACCTCATGAGAAAGTTAAATTTAATAAGTAGAGCAATGAAGGCCACTGTAGCCCTCATGTTAATTGATGAGTATGCCAGATTTAGTGTTCTGTCACTGTATGTTTCTGATGCACTTGAGAAATATAAATCAATATTTGAAAAAAATAAGATTTTGGGAGCCTCCCCCAGAATTATCATTTTATTATTTATTTTAATGGTTCAAAATGGTGCATTTTGGTGCAATTTGGAAGCTTTTTAGTGGCCATCAGTAGTGACAAATTTTATACTTAATCATGCCAAATACATGTGCAGTTTCAAACTCATTTTAATTTTTCCAATATTGACACTAGAAATCAGAGTCATCATCAAATTGAACTCCCGAATCATCAGACTGAGATAAGTCAGACTCAACAAAATCTAGGGCAAGAAGCATTACCTGTATTCCAAAAATCGGATAATTTGCCTTTACTTAATACCGGATCTGAAAGTTTTATTTTCTTCTTTTGAGGCATAGTAGACATGTATATACAGTCGAGTCTCAATTATTCGAAGTGCCAGGGACCAAGATTTTACTTTGAATAATCCATGGGTTTGAATAATCCAAGTCCCGAAGATGGCCAGCTGATTGTTATGTAAATCGTCGATATATACATGTTTATTGCTATCACGGATGCTTAACGTAATATACATTGCGTATATCATTTAGATGAAAGGGAAAGGAAAACAGAAATAAATCATGTCAAACGTTTAATTTATTTTTTCCTTTTTAAACCCTTTCCACTAGTTGCTGAACTAGGTATCCCCCCGGGGCTTTGCCAGATTGCTCAGTACGAATGGAAAGGAAGATATCAGCTGATCTGGGTATCCCCCCGTTACCGGGTCCTTCGCCAGATTGGTCAACCTAAATTACTTCTGCACAAGTAGAAGTCACATATAACGCGCCGACCGCGTGTCGTTTTTCACAAGTTGAGCGTGTCAGCAATTATTGGTTTGATTGGAATGCATTTCGAATAATGGATGTGAAATTCCTTACAAAAATTGTCAATCGGACTGAAAAAACACTTCGAATGACACCAGGTATTCTTAAAATCCATTTCGAATAACCCGTTTATTTTTATACACATTTATATATAAAAAATTTCGGGACTGAATATTGTCTTCGGATTACACCAGGTATATGAATAATAGGTTGTTGAATAATCGGGGTCAAACTGTAGTTAGTACACAGATGTTTATGTTGGGACTTTGGCAAGCGAAACACTTCTGTTTATAGATTACAGCTCTTTATTTAAAACAAAACATTCTGTTTATAACAAAATCGTGGTGTTCAGTGTGTCCTTTTTTGTCCTTTATTGAGCTATTTTTCAGTAACTGTCAAAGCCGATTTTTTCCCAGTATCAATTTTCTTATTTTAATAAATAACTTTGCCGAATGAAATGCCGCAGGTGTTAAGAGATCAAGAACGTACGCTGGCACTGCAAGTTTAGTTTGAGCTGAGCGAAGCATCGTGGCATTATAAAGCAAAGAGATATTTTGGTAGAGTAACTCTTCACAAGAGTTTGATAATTTTGGATTATAACAATACTATAAATTGAAAAGATTCGACGATGCGAAAAAATAAAAGGGAAATTTTTTTTAACGCTTCCTTATTAGACTGATATAACAATACTAGTTTGGAATAGACAATGTTTGATATGAGTAAGTTTTATTTTTTGTGATGCAATATATCACGCTATATCACGCTGTATCACGATGTATGTCAGTCGGCAAATATTCTTAATTTATATATATATATATCACAAAAACAATTCATTGTATAAAAATTTCTACCAAATACAGTTAATTCAAATTTAATGTCCCCTAAACAGGGACATTTACCTGTAACCATGTGAAGTGACGCGACTTTACTCCCGCGAATGACGTGATATTTCTCCTTAGTTGAAGTCACTTTAGGCACTCCAACCTCACTCGAAGTCACGCTACATTCTGGAAGTTTTATTTTATCTTTATCAGTGTTTATGACTATAGTATTTCAGTGAAAATAGTTTTTGAATTATTTGCACTCATTTCTTGAGTAATGTGTGAAAGAAATAAGCCGGCCGCTAGGGCTTCTGGAGAACTCTGTTACATTTTCCTGGAATATGCTTTCAGACTGTGTCTCAAATTCACTAGAAATATGAAGGAGTGTATGTCTTACATCAATAAATGTAATTTCCTGCCAAGTAAATGAGGCTTAGCAGAAACTTGTTGATTTTTACTGATTGGTCCATATATTAAAGTGGCATCATTGATTATTATGTGAGTCTTTCTTTTGTTTTCTAAACTGTTTTATCATTATGTACTTTAATAGCATTGCCCATTTGTTTGTATTCTAACTTGTTATTTAGATTCTTTGTTATATATAAAATAATTCTATTATTTCATATTGTTTAATTAATTGTGATAAACAATCACTTTTTAGCTCACTTGGCACAAAGTGCCAGAGTGAGCTATTAGGATCGCATTCCGTCCATCGTCCGTCTGTCCACCATTTCTTTCAATCGACATCTCCTCTGAAACCACTAGGCCAGTGTTGATGAAACTTTGCAGGGATGTACCTTGCATAAAGCTCTATCAAAGTTGTTCAAAGAATTCCATTCCATGCAGAACTCTGGTTGCTCTGGTAACAAATAGGAAAAACTTTAAAAATCTTCTTCTCTGAAACCACAAGGCCTAGAGCTAAGATATTTGGCATGTAGCATTGGCTAGTGGACCTCTACCAAGATCATTCAAATTATGTCCCCTGGATAAAAATTGACCCCGCACGGGGGTCCAAAGTTTTAGATAGGCTAATATATGAAATTTTTTTAAAAGATCTTCTCTGAAACCACAAGGCCTAGAGCTTAGATATTTGGCATGTAGCATTGTCTAGTGAAACTTTACCAAGATTGTTCAAATTATGACTCATGGATCAAAATTGACCTTGCCTGAGGGGTCACTTAGTTTTACATAGGCTTATATAGGAAAAGCTTTAAAAATCTTCTTCTTTGAAACCACAAGGCCTAGAGCTTAGATATTTGGCATGTAGCATTGCCTAGTAGACCTCTTTAAAGTTTGTTCAAATTGTGACCCCTGAGATGTATGAGCAATATAGGGTCATCTTGGCCCTCTTGTTATTAGATATTATTATACCCCCCGAACACAAAGTGTTAGGGGGGGTATACTGGATTCAGCTTGTCCGTCCGTCTGTCTGTCCGTCTGTAGACGGAATCTTGTGAACACTAGATCTCCAATACCCCTGGTCAGAATTTAATGATACTTCACACAAGTGATAAGTACAATGCTTAGTTGTGCATGGTCTATGTTTCAGGTCTCTAGGTCAAATGTCAAGGTCACAGGGGCTCGGGATAGTAAAATCTTGTGGACGCTAAATCTCCAAAACCCCTGGTCAGAATTTGATGATACTTCACACAAGTGATAAGTACAATTCCTAGTTGTGCATAGTCCATGTTTCGGGTCTCTAGGTCAAAGGTCAAGGTGACAGGTGCTCGAGATGGTAAAATCTTGTGGACGCTTAATCTCCAAAACTCCTGGTCAGAATTTAATGATACTTCACACAAGTGATAAGTACAATGCTTAGTTGTGCATGGTACAGGTTTCGGGTCTCTAGGTCAAAGGTCAAGGTCACAGGGGCTTGAGATGTTAAAATCTTGTGGACGCTAAATCTCCAAAACCCCTGGTCAGAATTTAATGATACTTCATAGAAGTGATAAGCACCATGCCTAGTTGTGCATGGTCCATGTTTCGGGTCACTAGATCAAAGGTCACAGGGGCTTGAGATAGTAAAATCTTGTGCGCTTTTAATCTTCAAACCCGCTGGTCAAAATTTAATTATACTTCACAGAAGCCTTTAGTTGTGCAGGTCCAATAATCAAAGCATCAAATATTACATAAATTTTAAATACTGTGTCAGTGGGGTGTTTTGGGGGTATTCATCACCTTCAGTGATAGTTCTAGTTTGTATGTGTTTTATTAAGCACAATTTGTCTGATTCAAGTTTCATTTCTTGGTGGTTTGAGTCAACACTTGCATGGGGCTTTACCACATGTCTGCAGGGACCTCAGCTCACCAAGCCCATTTAGGCACCTTTTTACGATCCATTCAGTGCATCACGCCATGGTGGTTGCAATTCTTGCACCTACTCAACCCCCAACCACAGGGGTAAATTATGTCAGGTAGTGTCTGTTTAGAAATAGCAATGTCTTACAAAAGCAAGTAAGCATTTTACAAAAAAAAGAGAGGAAAAACTCCATATACCCTTAACAAAAAATAAGTATATTATTGCTTCTTATAGTTGAAACACTGTTTTCAGTGCATACAAACAAGTCAAGCAGGCAAAACAAGAACATCAATGTTCATGGAAAGTCTTTAAGGTGTAACACAGTTCGCTTACACTCTGTTGTTGTTAAGTAATGGTGTGTACTGACAGCTGTTACTTTTGCATCAGTAGCAAAAAACTGTAACAGGAAGTAACTGACATTATGGTTATGTAGACAAGTGCAGGTCATAGACACCAGTGCAAAGTATATGTGAAATATAGGTTAAATTCTGACATCAGTTAGCTTCTTGTAGGAACTCTAAAACGATCTTGGATAGTCTGAAAGTATCAACAAAATGTTATTAACAGATGAGTAAGAAATTAACATAGTTCCTCCAACAAAATAAATACTTCGCATACCCAATGCAGAAAACTAAGTTGTGCATGGTCCATAAGTGACAAGTACAATGCCTAGTTGTGCATGGTCAATGTTTCGGGTCTCTAGGTCAAAGGTCAAAGTCACAGGCTTGAGAATGTAAAATCTTGTGGACGCTTAATCTCTAAAACCCCTTGTCAGAATTTAATGATACTTCACACAAGTGATAAGTACAATACTTAGTTGTGCATGGTCCAGATTTCGGGTCTCTAGGTCAAAGGTCAAGGTCACAGGGTCTCGAGATGGTAAAATCTTGTGGACACTAAATCTCCAAAACCCCTTGTCAGAATCTAATGATACTTCACACTAGTGATCAGTACAATGCCTAGTTGTGCATGGTACAGGTTTTGGGTCTCTAGGTCAAAGGTTTAGGTCACAGACGCTTGAGATATTAAAATCTTGTGGATGCGAAATCTCCAAAACCCCTGGTCAGAATGTAATGATACTTCACAGAAGTGATAAGTGCAATGCTTAGTTGTGCATAGTCAGTGTTTCGGGTCACTAGGTTAGAGGTCAATGTCACAGGGGCTTGAGATTGTAAAATCTTTTGTGCTTTTTATCTTCAAACCCACTGGTCAAAATTTAATTGTACTTCACAGAAGCCTTAAGTTGTGCAGGTCCAATAATCTTTAAAGCATCAAATATTACATAAATTTTAAATACTGTGTGAGTGGGTTGTTCGTGGGGGGGGGGATTACATAATTCATCACCTTCAGTGATAGTTCTAGATGTATGAGTTTAATGTCTGTTTCAACCATGAATTCAGGCCTTTTTACAGGCAGCCAGTTTACTTATTGTTCCTGGGAATAACCAGTACTAGATTCCAACCTCTGTAAGGAACTGTTTACTCTATCACATTAAGAGACAAGGCCAGTAGCAGGGCTTGAACCCGTGGCCCTCAATCTATGACTGGTTACAGTGATTTCAAGTTAGCAATTCTAACCCCACCACCACGGAGGTGGTAAACTTCCTTCTATAAAATCTTATATAAAACTTCACACCAAGCCTAATACTTTGATGTTTAGGTCAATTGCTAAGATCAAAATGATTCTCTTGAAATTTGAGCTTAAATATGCACCACCTGCAGTATGCAAAATATATATACAGAAAATGTGTTTTAGAAACTATACCTGACAAGACGTTTATATTGTGTGATCTAAACCAGTACAGTAGTATTGAAAGGCAAGAAACATATTGATCTCCAGTGATGTTAGGAACTCTCCTGCCAGAAAGTTTCTAAAAAACATTGCTGTCAGGTTGCATTGCAGTAAAATGTGTTCTATTTAATAAGCAATAGTTTCTGTAAAAGTGACTGTATATTATCAACTGACATTTTATAGAATTATTTACTGCTTGAGGATGCAGTTTCTTTCATGGGTTCTAGTGATCCAAGTCTTATATATATCTCTTTACTCACTCTGTCATTTTCAAATGTCCACTAACAGAACCAAGATTTTGATACTGTCATTTTCAAAGATCCACATACAAAGGTCCAGTTTTCTTCCAGTCAGCGGGTAGGAAGATTTACGTAATCGAGTATTACAGAAGACCAGGCTTTATTACATAATTTGGATCCACATAGTTGAGTATCACAGAAAACCAGACTTTATTGCATAATCTGGATTCCCATAATTGAGTATCACAGAAAACCATACTTAATTACATGATCTGGATTCACATAATTGAGTTTCCCAGAAAACCAGGCTTAATTACATAATCTGGATTCAAAATGCAGGGACAATCAATATTTTTTGCATGGGTTAAATTTTTGTCAAAACTGGTGTTATATATGCCACACAGAGTTTGAGTATGGCAGAGAGATATTGGAAAATTACCAGGTTTTTGGATGAAGGTATAGGGCAAACAAATTTAGCAGGAAAGCATGCGTTTCTCCAGATATAATAAAGGTGGTCAATTACTTTTAAGCAACATTTTATGACAATTTTTACTTTTTGTTTATTCTGTTAGAGATTAATTTAATGAACAAAAAGACCCATTACATTGAGTTAGATCCCTATCAGAAATTTACATTTTATTAACTTTTATGAAATTTTGTTATTACTCCCCTTTAATATGAAAGTATTTAAAACGTTGAGTATTTCTTTTTTATTTCAATATAATTTCTACTTTACATGTGAATTGGATAGATTTACAAATATCTTAACATTCTGAACCAAAATGCAGGTTTTAAACCTACGTGTAGGTTCTGAATTGATTTATTTCCAACCTATCTTGGGTGCGCACCCAAGATAGGTAAAGGGAGGTAATAATATCTTTTCAAACTTGAATTTCTAATGAATTCCATCAAAATATATAATATTTAATGCAAATATTTTACAAATATAATATAATAGGTCTTATATTTATATCTTTCTGCAGGCAAAGTATGTGTATCAAATTTTTACTTACGATAAAATAACTCTATCTTGGTTGGGCAACTGGGATAGGGAAATCAAATTTTAAAATTACCTCCAGTGAAAATCTTACTTGAATTAAGCGCTAAGTGAACATAAATAAGTGTAAATGATCAGATGTTAAAGTTTCAAACAAATCTATTACATGGCCAAATTCCAATTATAAACCTTTAAAGCTGCTCGCTCTCAGTTACCGTTGAAAAAATATTTTTCAAAAAAGTTGACATTCTTATTCATTAATATAAAACTAAAGGCTAGGGAAAAAATAGCAAATCTAGGTAGGAATTTGCAGAAATCGATTGAGAAGGTCGGGTACCCCCCCCCGCACACTATATGTTTATTTGAAATTTCAAAAGCGTTTGCAATGCTTTTGAATTTGGCTTAATTTTTTGAATTTAGAGATACACGTGACTAAATTTATACTGGAGCCTTTTTATATCACCGTATGTTCTAAAATACGTTATTTATATACAGTTTAAAGAAATTAATTTTTTCACTAAAATCTGAGAGCGAGCAGCTTTAAGTAGTTTGTTGTGTATTTTACACTAGAGTTGCAAATTTATTTTACTATTCTTGTAGTAATGGTTCAGGGAAATGCTGAAATCTAATTATTTTTACACAAAGTTTTTTTGAAAAGTACACTATTAATCAAACAATGTTTCCAGGTATGCATAAAATGTTGAGGAAATGCAGGTCACAAATAATCCAGTCTACAGTACGCTGACAGCTGAAAGAATTTGAAGTCGTTGCCCATGAAATGCTCTATAAGAAGGCTGTTTTTTTTAGCTCACCTGAGCTGGCTCAGGGTGAGCTATTAGGATCGATGAATGTCCGTCGTCCGTCATCTGTCGTCCGTCGTCCGTCCACATTTAGTTCGTTAACACTCTAGTGGTCACATCTTTTCCTCAATTGTCACGAAACTTGGTCAGGATGTTTGCCCCAGTAATTACTCGGATGAGTTCGAATATGGGTCATCTCGGATGAAAAACTAGGTCACATGACCCAAAAATAGAAAAATCTTGTTAAGGCTCTAGAGGCTACTGTTTTAGTCCAAATATCCTTGCAATTTGTCAGAAAGGTTGTTTGGTTGATTTCTAGCTTAAGTTTTAATATGGGTCACCTGGGGTCAAAAACTAGGTCACACAGCCCAAATATGGAAAAACCTTGTTAACACTCTAGAGGTAACATTTTCAGCCCAAATATCCTGGAAATTTGTCAGAAAGGTTGCTACATGTAAGATGATTTCTAGCTCTAGTTCGAATATGGGTCATCTGGGGTCAAAAACTAGGTCACAGAGCCCAAATATGGAAAAACCTTGTTTACACTCTAAATGTTACATTTTCAGCCATTGGAATTTGTCAGAAAGGTTGTTTTGATGGTTTCTGGTTTTAATAATGTGTTGTTTATTGAACACCTCATTTGCTAATTTTATTGCAGTATTTTAACACCAAAAGATTGATAAATGACATTTGTCTTGTAATCAGTACACATCTTGGATCTCTCTATGGTAAGACCAGAGTTTTTATATCTCTTGGTTTATGCGACTGCTTGTTTTTTTTTTTTAAAGGTTGAGACTTTATGAACTGACATTTTTTGAAAAGGTAGAATAACAATGACACATGTGCTCTGTTCAATACAGTAGGAAAAGTCCTTCATACTCAATATTTAAGAAAACTTCCCATAAACCAAGCAATATAAAAACTCTGGCCTAAAATTGGCACTTATATAAAGTTTTAAATAGCGATGATGCAATACATGTTCTTGACCCCTAGTTGAACTTCCATGTTAAAGATTTTGGTAGTAATTTTTACATTCACATCACAAGAAAGTTCATATATAAAATTAAATCAATATTTGCAAATAATTGATAGCTTACAGTGCAGATCATGATCAGACAACAAAATAATGAATTGCTTACAGTGCAGATCATGGTCAGACAGCAAAATAATGAATAGCTTACAATGCAGATCATGATCAGACAGCAAAATAATGAAAGTGCAGATCATGATCAGACAGCTAAACAATGAAAGGGCAGATCATGACCAGACAGCTAAATAATGCATAGCAAACAGTGCAGATCATGATCAGACAGCGAAAAATAAAAGCTGACAGTGCAGATCATGACCACCCAACATACAATGAATAGCTTACAGTGCAGATCATGATCAGACAGCAAAAACATGAATAGCCAACAGTGCAGATCATGATTAGACAGCAAAATAATGAGGCCTAGAGCTTAGATATTCAGCATGTGGCAATAATTGACTCTCTACCAAGATTGTTCAAGTCATGACCTCAGGGTCAAAATTAACCCTGCCTGGGGGGGGTCTTTTGATTTTACATAGGCTTATTAAGAGGATATCATTAGCCAAAGTAAAAATTGATCCTTTCTGCTATTAATAACCTTTTATTTTTGCCAATGGTAGACAGGTGAGCGATACAGGGCCATCATGGCCCTCTTGTTTTACTTGTGAAGGATTTTCTTCTTTTCAGACAAAATTTTATTTAACTGGGAGTTTTTGCACGGCTTTCGGGTATCGTTACCAGGATATCCTGGCGAATCCTGGGGGTTGATGTGTACATGTTACTGTAACTTCTGTTATATAATTATGAACCTAATGCAGTAGATGATAAAAGAATATTTTAAAATATGATATAATGTTTCCATGGCAACCTTTCTCTCAAAGCTTCTCAAACTTTTTAAATGTGAAAATGGGTGTATTTATAGTGCTTACATTGATGTAAATTTGCAGTTTTACAAACATTTTTCTAGCATGTAAGAATATTTCCTCAATAGAGTGTTCTGCTAAGCCAGCTACAGAATTGTAACCCTTACCCATTTAAATCTCTGAAATGGACTTATCCATCTTTTAATTCAGAAAGTACCATTAACTCTTTATAGGGGTGTTAATCTGAAAATTTTCTGACTGAATAGCAAAAAGCATAGATCATTTTCAGACTACACATGTTGGTTAACTGATCATGATCTACATTAGTTGCAATTTGACAGAATCACCTGCTGTCAACAAGATAAGAGTAAACAAATATTATTGATTGTTCTTGAAATGTTTAATTAGAAAGTTATGGCATTATTGTTTTGGTATATTGCAGACTACAGTAGGCGAGCATGTGATTGATCAAGGTGACGATGGTGACAATTTCTATGTCATTGACAGGTATGTCATAATGTACTATAGGAACAATAAACACTATGGAACATCTGAGTGCCCAGTGTGTACATGTCTCTAAGGCACTGATAACAGAATGATCTCCCTTGTCAAGAGACAGTCAATCTAGAACAGGGAAGTGTATTATAGTTAAATTGATAAAATGGCTCCTGGTTTTACTGGTATTGATTGTCATTGAAGAACAAATCATATTACAGTTCTGGCTAATTTCTCCATCTTTCTGAAAGGCAGTTCATGAAAACCACTATAATTTTTATGAGAATCCATGCTGAGCCATGGTAATAGGAATGTGAATATAAGGTTTTATTCTTTAAGGTTGATTGGGAAATGTCGGGTAACATCGTTGGTGATAAAATGGTCTTGTATGTTAAGACGTGTGTGGGAAATGGTCTTGTATATACCGTAATCGTCCATGTATTAGACGCACTGTTTTTCGTCCAAAATCGTGTTCAAAAGCTTGATGCATCTTATACATTAATATAGAACTCAATCCCATTTTTTCAAAGATTCAAAACGTACAAATTCTGTTCAAATTAGCTTTATTGTTTACCGAAGAGTATTGCAACAAAGGGAAGTAAATCTTTCGTATTGGGTGTCTAAGTCCCGTAGGGTTCCGTACTTTTCCGGATTTCGTTGAGATAAGACACCTAGGGGAGTTTTGAAGTAATTCGAAGATGAAAAATATTATTTAATCAACGATGAAAATAAATACAATATCATGCATAATTTATGAATAAATATCGAGAAAACAATTTTTATTGAAAGGCAATTAATGACTGTTTCACAATAAACACCTCCCGAAAGTTTTGCAAACAACCAATTATCGAGTTTGATGTTTGCCGCACGTATTGGTAATTTGAGAACCTTTAGAATGAGAAGTTTGAGTAGGTGTTGACATGTTGAGAAAATTAAGTTACTTTAAGTACTAGAGTTTTTCGAGTTTTACTCATAACCTTCTGACACATGTCAAACACACTCATTACAAGTCAAATTTAATTCATTTTTTTACGGTACTCGATGTTTATTGGCGATTTAATGGTCTTATACCCAAAGTGATTATCACGATTTCGTAATGAAAACGAGTCACGGAAGAAACAAAATGTCCGATTATTTCCTCTCTTTCAGAAGTTTTAATTGATTTCAGGTGCGTTTTATACATTGAAATAAATTTTTTCCCTGAAATTTCTCTGATTTTTCGTGTGCGTCTTATACATTGGTGCGACTAATACATGGACCATTACGGTAGATACAAGGTAACAGAGTGTTTTAAGTATGTACTGCCTCCATCATGCATTGGTTACAGTTGCTGGCTTGAAATCACTAAGTGCTCATTGATTGAGGGTCATGGGATCAAGTTCTGCTATAAACCATGTCTCTTTATGTTAGAAACTTGGCAATTTTGTATGGAGGGTAGAGTTCTAGTATTTGTCCTTCCCAAGAACAGTGTTAAGGTAAACAGGGACTGAAATACTGTTGAAGCAAGTGCTAAAACCTGAAACACAAAACATGCTCAGAGTTTAAGATAGATAGATTTTATTGTAGCAAGAAAGTAGGTCATTTTCAGAAATAGGTCCTTTCATTTTCTGTTGAAGTAAAACAGATTTAGAGTATCTTACTATGATAAAGTTATAAGCATTGGATGACACTTCATGAGCTCTCTGTGCTTAGGTGAGCTTTTGTGATCAGACTCTGTCACTCATAGTATGCCCCTGATGGCTGTATTGTGGGCCAGAAAACACATGGAGAGTGACATGCCCTTGATTGATATTTTTGGTTTAATTCAGGTATTACTCCAATTTGACTCACAGCATGTCAAAATGAATATTAGGATGAGGGTTACATTTTTTTCCAGTAAAAATAATTGTGATCATTTTATTGATTCGGAGAAAATAAACTCCAGAGGAACTGTCTTTTGTCAATTAGTTTTCCCTCATGGTCATAGAAACAGCAGACTACTGGTGTGTAGCTGTCCAAGCCTGGATTTAAAGTTGTATTTTTTACTGATATCACCTTTGTTATTGATTGTTAATTAGCATGTGGTCAAGTTACAGTAACTTGGGTGTTAATCGTTTTTCTCCACGAGGTTCTTGATGATTACTTTTCAGATAAACAGTTGACAGTAACTCATGATGTAAGTCTCCCTAGGTGTGGATCCAATATCACTCAGGGTGATGATCAAATATGACTTGAGTGACGCTCAAATATGACCTGAGTGACTCTCAAATATGACCTGAGTGACACTCAAATATGACCTGAGTGACGCTCAAATATGACCAGAGAGACGCTCAAATATGACTGGAGTGACGCTCAAATATGACCTGAGTGACGCTCAAATATTACCTGAGCGATGCTCAAATATGACCCGAGTGACGCTCAAATATGACCTGAGAGACGATCAAATATGACCTGAGTGACGCTCAAATTTGACTTGAGTGAAGCTCAAATATGACCTGAGTCACGCTCAAATATGACCTGAGAGATGCTCAAATATGACCTGAGTGATGCTCAAATACGACCTGAGTCACGCTCAAATATGACCTGAGAGACGCTCAAATATGACCTGAGTGACGCTCAAATATGACCTGAGTGATGCTCAAATATGACCCGAGTGACACAGTGAATGAAGCTTGACTTTTTGTTTGCCTCTGGGTTTTATGCCTTTTGCCTTTTAAAGCTCCTCAGTTACTTGGATAAACAAACACTCAATCCCATGCTGCCCCATCTTGGTATTCAAAAGGCCTTGTACTTGTCCTGTGCAAAGGATTTAGAAAGTCAAGGGGAGCTCAAGCCCAATTGTCATCCATTGATTAGACATTACAGTAGCTTTTAAGTGCACCCTTGGAAGTGACCTTACATAGGGATTATTCTAGACACTAAAAAGGGCAGGGTGGGCCAAAAAAGGGGCAGGGTGCAGAAAATGCGCGAGTGCAAATTGTTCGGGCAAAGTCCATGTCAATATTGGCAATGGTTCAATTTTTTTTTGCAGCTCTGTTGTAGGCAAGGGCAATTCTGCTTGAACCTGTGCTTCTACCACACTGAAAATAATAAATAAAACCAATGTATTCTGTCATGGAAACTTAAATTATAGTTAAACCATATTTTACATTGAATGAATATAACAAACTTCATGTAGTACGTACTAACCAATTCATGCCAAGTTGTTGCTTAGATCAGAAATAAGTTCGAGGTAGTATCTGTTTCTTGTCAATATTATTATTGTTATTGTTACATTATCAGTGTTTTTTCGGGCCCATTCCCCTCCAAATTTGATATATATTTTCCTCTTAAAATGTTAAAAAAATCTTTGATTCAGTTAATCAAGAATTGGCCGAACTTGTTATAAAAACATAAGTTTTCATTGATTAAAAGGCTTCAGAATCACTTCTTGCATGTATTTGATACCTAACATGAGAAATAGTCAGCCGAAAATCACCGATTTTTTGTTTGTGATATATTTTCACGATCCCAATTTTTGTTATTTTTTCAAAGAAAACAGTGTTCCAACGATTAAAAAAGATACTAATACAATGTTTTCAGTTTATATGATTAATACTATCACCATGCTTTGTGTAACAATAAATGTTTTCTAATAAATACGACCGAAATTGACAGACTTTCGGTCGGGAAAAAAAAAACTGGATGAAAAAAAGTTAAACGTGTATTAATTTGCAATTCTTTGTTAAAAGAAAGCAAACAATGACGCCGACAAACTCTAACTTACCCATTCACATAAACATACAAAAGTACAAACAAAAATCATGAATCACAAACGTATTGTTCCGATTTATAAATGAATAAATATTTACCTTTCTCTAGGTGTGTGATAAGTTTTTAGCTCACCTGAGCTGGCTCAGGGTGAGCTATTAGGATCGATGAATGTCCGTCGTCTGTCGTCCGTCGTCTGTCCACACTTAGTTCGTTAACACTCTAGTGGTCACATTTTTGCCTCAATTGTCACAAAACTTGGTCAGGATGTTTGTCCCAGTAATTACTCGGAAGAGTCCGAATATGGGTCATCTTGGATGAAAAACTAGGTCACATGACCAAAAAATAGAAAAATCTTGTTAAGGCTCTAGAGGCTACTGTTTCAGTCCAAATATCCTGGAAATTTGTCAGAAAGGTTGTTTGGTTGATTTCTAACTCAAGTTTTAATATGGGTCATCTGGGGTCAAAAACTAGGTCACACAGCCCATATATGGAAAAACCTTGTTAACACTCTAGAGGTAACATTTTCAGCCCAAATATCCTGGAAATTTGTCAGAAAGGTTGTTTCGATGATTTCTAGCTCAAGTTTCAATATGGGTCATCTGGGGTCAAAAACTAGGTCACAGAGCCCAAATATG
The DNA here is from genome assembly GCA_022818135.1 of Saxidomus purpurata. Taxonomy (NCBI): domain Eukaryota; kingdom Metazoa; phylum Mollusca; class Bivalvia; order Venerida; family Veneridae; genus Saxidomus; species Saxidomus purpurata. The sequence goes on along the minus strand of JAFMSR010000011.1, from coordinate 14,783,421 downwards.
GAAAAACCTTGTTAACACTCTAGATGTTACATTTTCAGCCCAGATATCCTGGAAATTTGTCAGAAAGGTTGTTTCGATGATTTCTAGCTCAAGTTCGAATATGGGTCATCTGGGGTCAAAAACTAGGTCACACAGCCCAAATATGGAAAAAACCTTGTTAACACTCTAGAGGTAACATTTTCAGCCCAAATATCCTGGAAATTTGTCGGAAAGGTTGTTTTGATGATTTCTAGCTCAAGTTCGAATATGGGTCATCTGGGGTCAAAAACTAGGTCACAGAGCCCAAATATGGAAAAGCCTTGTTAATACTCTAGAGGTAACATTTTCAGCCCAAATATCCTGGAAATTTGTCGGAAAGGTTGTTTCGATGATTTCTAGCAGCTTTGTTAAAAGCAGTTGTACTTGGGTGAGCGATAAAGGGCCATCATGGCCCTCTTGTTCACATTATTAGTCTGAAACAAGCATTAAAGATACTGTGACTGCTTGACATCATCTGTCTGTCTGTTCACACTTTCTTTGTGAACACTCTATCAGTCATATTTGACATCCAATCTTCATGAAAATTGGCTAGAAATGTTTATCTTAATGATCTTTCGAATCTGGGTCACCTAAGGCCACCTAGGGTCAAAAACTAGGTCACATGGTCAAATCTATTTAAAACCTTGTTAACACTGTAGATTTATTAGCTAATCATAATGAGATGTCAGAATGTTTGTCTCAGTGATTTCTATGTCTGGTATGAATCTGGGTCACCTGGGATAAAAAAACTAGACAACACTGCCAAATCAAAGAAAAACCTTGTTAAAACTGTAGAGCCCATATGTAATAACCAATCATCATGAAAATTGGTCAGTATGTTTGTCCAAATGATTTCTATGTCAGGTTCTAATCTGGTTTACCTGGGGTCAAGTACTAGGTCACAAGATCAAATCACAGAAAAACGTTGTATTTATGAAACAATTGCCATGAAAATTGGTTGGAATGTTTGCCTGAATGATTTCTATGTCAAGTTTAAACCTGGATCACGTGGGTTCAAAAAGTAGGTCACACAGTCAAATCAAAGAAATACCTTATTAACACTATAGAGGTAATATTTGATGTCCATTCATCAATCAAATCTGTATTACTAGAACAAATCAAATTTAAACCTTGTTGAAGCCACATTTAATACCCAGTTGTCATGAGATTTAGTCAGGGTGTTCGTCCCAATGATTTCTAGGTCAATGTTGAACTGGGTCAGCTGAGATAATCAGATCTTCATGTGACTTATAGAATGTTGGTGAGTTCAGATGAAACAGGTTATCTTAGATAGAAATTGGGTCATAGAAGAAAAAGTATATGGTAATATATCTACAAATCTTTATGAAGCTGAATCAGGATCTAAACCATACAGAGTTTAAACTATGTCATCTGGGTAATAAAAGGGTCCACCAGGCCAGAAATGATATTGCATTGCAGACATTGGCTCTATAGTAGAATGACTGATTATCACCTCAGCTGGACGGTAGCTCTCTTGTTTTGTGCAGTTTAGTGCAGTTATCTTTGTCAGTTTTTGACACAGCTGTCACTGATGACTTCTAGAAACATCGGAAAAATGTATCAGAAAAGAAGTTGGCAGAAGCCTAGAGGGAATGAATAAACATGCAATAACAGGTAAGCTGCATAAAGAGTTTCATTTGATGATGACTTTCAGGTTTTGGGGTCATGAACACAAGGTGCACAGTCATATATTTATATAGAATAAAGGACTTACAACCAGTGTGCAGTAAACCATGAAACAATTAGACCGGTACTAGGTACTATCAGCAGGCAAATCATAGAACATAAGGCAGCTTCAGTCTCATTACGACAAACCTCTAGTAAAGTCAAATAAAAATATTATTTTCTCCAACCTCTTAGTTGAAATTAACACATTATAGGCAAAGAAATTAGGGGGGAGTGGTGATGACTGGGCTAAAATTGTATGAAATTCAGACATTTTGGAATAAAAATTTCATATTGTGAGAAATAACAAAGCGCATTAGGCCAATGGGTACATATTGTTTCTTCAGAATTGAAACAAAAAGAAGCTTATAAACTGCAATTTTGAAACTTGCTGAAAACCTTCATTGATCATTACAACAATTTGTCAGAAATAATAACATGGTTGTTATCTAGTCCATATAAATATTGATCAGGTCACATGTATGTATGGCAAGAAACGAGACAGATAAATTACACATTTCCTAGAAAGTGGGAGTTTCACTTGTGGATAATTTCATTTGCCTGGTCTGACTATAAACTTGAATCTAACAGAGAAACAAGAAATTGTATTTAGGAGATATGTACCGAGTTTAAATGCTAGAATCGATGAACTGGTCCTGGGTTTTTCTGAAATGTTAAGCTCACCTGACCCTCAAGTTTATAATTGATCTTTGTTTACTCTTAACATTTGTCTTTTGAATATAGTATATGTCTTTTCCTAAATTTCATCATTTTGGGCCATAAACTCTATAATGAATTACAGTTAGCAGTGGAATTCCTTTAAATTCCGGTTAATTCCAACAAAGGCCCCCATTCCATTATGATTCAAATTGATTTTAAAATTTTGGCAACATGGTTACCGTATTCCTCCATTTAAATGCCCCTGGGGGCGTTACATTTTGCAAAAAGAGTAGCTCGAATATTGTTTACTTCTTGATTAAACGCCCCCTATTTCTTAAATCTCTTCTCTTTCATTTGTACGCTTGAGACGAGCCCCGTTTACCGAAAATCAATAACACGCTTTGTCTGTGTACTCGCTGTGAGGTCACGTTATGATAAAAAATTACACACGTTTTAAAACTGCGGTTGACTCAAGCGTTTTATGGATGTTTTGTGTTTGGATTAAATTAATAAATTGGATAAAAACTGGATTATTTCTTCAGATAAAGGTAGGAACCTGTTGCATTTTATTTAGGAATACTTTAAGGGTGCTAAAACTGGCACAATCGATGGTCATTTTCTGTCTGATTTTGGATTTTTTTTGGTCATTTCCAGTCCGATTTTGGATTTTTTTGGTGTGTAAAGGGGAGGGGGGGGGGGCGGCTATTAGTGGGGGAGCGTTAGAACGGGGGAATACGGTATTTCTTGTTTTAGAAAATGATAGTGATTTGTTAAACCTGCAGTTCAAACACCTTTCTGTAATGTAATTTTCCTTTGCTAACGCAACTAAATTTACTTTCAATATCTCTCGCTCTGATCATCTGTCACCAAGAAATCAGTGTTCCCACTCTCGTAAATTATTACGTAAATCACGCAAAAAAAATAAATATCGCGCAAATAATTTTCACCACGTGCGAGATTGCGCGCGTACGAAAATGCCGAGGACGAATAGGTTCAGCTGGAATCCCTCTGTATGTTCTAAAAATAGATCATGGAAATTCTACTTTCTCGGCCAATCGGTCGGCATAACTGCTGGTGATTTACCGTTGACGTCATGAAATGAAGACGGGTTTCATATTTGAATGCTCTGGGAATTAATATTAGCACTTTAAAAGTGTGACCAATCTAATGATCCGGGCTTCGTCTGCAAAAAGGATGCAGACAAACCATTGTGTTTTGCTTCACGGCGAATAAAATAAATGAAGCCCAACAACAAAGTGAGTTACCATCCACCAGTACTGAAACAACTACGAGTAGTGTTAAAAGTCAGAAAAAGTACTCGAAACGGTTTTATAACAAGTGGTTGCCGCGGGTTGTAAAAATTTTAAACGGTCGCCGCTTGACTATCATGTAATTTTCATACCCCCAAAAATCGAGATTTACCCTTTATTTTTGTGTCCAGAGGGTAAGTATACCCCTGAAAAAAATACTGAGTGGGAACACTGAAGAAATGAACCGCAGCAGGGATGTAACAGTCTCTATAAAGTGAAGCTGTTTGTGGAAACCAGGAACCTTGTGTTATGTCTCACGTTTTTTTTAACTTCAAGATGATCAAAACTTTCAGCGTTATATGCACAGCAACTGAAAATTATAAGCTTGAGAAAAGGTGATTACTCATTCTAAAGCATAGCATTTAGCTAAAATACTGTCTGGAAAAAAGTGATTATGTTGTTTTGAAGAGAGATTTTGTTACTGTTTCAGTTGTCAGTTGTATGGATGGTTGTGATGTTTATGTAGGCATTGCATGTCTGAAATTGACATTATGTGCATCTTACGCACATGGTGTATTTTTGTTGATAGTTTTATAAAAGCAATTTTCGGTTGCTGTGCATTTAAATGTGTTAAATTAATGATAATGCCGCATTAGTATTTGAAGTTGGTGCTTTAGAAATAATAAAAATAGGACTAATAAAATAATAGTTCGGCTCTTCGCAGTGATCTCCCTTGTGTTATTGTTGGTAGAGATTTCGGCAGTGGAAGGGAAGCAACTCCTGCATGCAGTTGTTTTTTTTTAATTGACTCTCCCAGTCAAAATAGAAGTAATATTTGGAAAGTTATAATATCATACTGGTAACAGGAAGAGTTTGGTGTATTGGGTTAAAAGCTGTTATTTCCTCTACCCTTTTTACACACGCCAATTTTACTTGAAAAAAATGTGCATTATTTGACTTTAAGTCATTGTTAGAAAATAAGAAAACTGCAAAGGTAATCATACAAGCAGCAGTTGCAGAGAAGAAGTAATAAAGGGACATACCACAACTGATTGAAAAAAGTCTCATATTTAATACTGTATTTCTCTCATTTAGTGTGAATGCTGTAAAAATGTACACCCACATTTTGCTCAAAGGTGAGCTACTGTGATTGCAAATTGTCCATCATCTTTCTGTCATCTGTTCAGTCACATTGCTTGTTAACACTGCAGAGGTCACTTCTGACAACCAATCTTCATGAAAATTGGTCAGAGTATTTATCACAATTATTTCACGGTGAAGTTCGAATCTGGGTCAGCTGGGGTCAAAAACTAGGTGGCACACTCATTGTAGGGTAAGGAATTCTAGTCAGAAATATTCGGGCTAGCGAAAAACTGTCAGTTGCTGTTTCAGAAAAACTGTAGTAACTCTTACAAAAATATACTTTCAAGTTTTCAAACATGGTCATATTAAAGTTTATTTGTTTACTTTTTGAGTTTTGAGATCTAATTATATGCTGCTTGAGATTATTGAATCTACCATCCATCATCGTTGTCTCGGAAAAAACACACAACTTATTCAAATTTAAATTTCAGCTAAGAAATGACTGAGAAATGCACTTAAAAATACGGTGGTACGGGATGACACCATACCTCTACGTATCGCGTCTCAAGTGAATTACAAGTTAGGTAGCACTCCACACTTATTTCAGCCCTCGGCTTTGTTCGAGCGACACCAACAAAGTAGGCCTATCACATATGAACAACCTGTGAACCTGAAAATAGAATAAGTGTTTCACTGTGAACACATTGCCAGTGTGAACGTATTAATACAATTCGGTAGTCTGAACTGCCTTTCTTTCCTGAAAATTTTAGTTCCTATTTATACCGTCGGAGGCCAGAATTCACTGCAGTCTGAGACCATTCTAGCCCTATTTTCCGAACCTGTACAAAATTACCTGCAAATATTTCACACTAGGTGACACTGTTTCTGGCTTGCAGACTATCTAGATAAGTAAACAAACACATTGAACATGGTGCTTAACCACGAAAATATTTTGCAAGCAGTAAAAGTATGTACCCCCCTGGAAAAAGCTTGATTTTCTAAGCTGTAGAGCTGATTTTCACTTGTTTACAAAATGTCACCATCTGCGCATGTCATCTCTGCACTGGCTTTCCAGACCCATGTTTTCGCATTTGCAAACATGCAAAATAAAACTCAAACAACAAAATCTGGCACTTAAAATTGATTTAAAGTTCACAGGGCTGTTTAATTTCCTTATATCTCTAAACTTTATAAAATTACCCCTGACCAATTCGAATTTGTGGCTAAAAAGTGTGGAGTGCCACCTTACTGGTTTTATCGTGCACCCCAATAGAACACCACCTGAAACAAAAGGCAAAGTAATATGGGTTTTTTTTTTAAATGTCTCCAGATAAGAGAACCATGGGGTTTCTTTGTTATGAAGTGGGACATAACAACTTTCATTGATTTAGCGGTTAATGTAATATATGTATGTGTAGAACATATGATAACACAACTAATGGAAATAACACCAGGTTGTCTCTCGTCAGTCACTGCAAAACACTGATACAAAATATATAATGTAAAAGAAATGGTTAGAGTGATTTGGAATTACATTACATTAAGGAAATACTGCTTATTATTGTAAGATTAAAGTTAGGGACAGCCTTTAATGAGAGAGACTGCTGTCTACAGAGACCAGTCACTCAACATTAAAGTACATATATATACCTCAATTACATTCTCATTGAGCCAAATTCAATATTTCCATTCCCATTTGTATACAGCAATTCTGTGTGACTACAGCCAAATTCAATATTTCCATTCCCATGTGTCTACAACAATTCTGTATGACTTCAGTCAAATTCAATATTTCCATTCCCATTTGTCTACAGGAATTTGCTACGTAGCTACAGCCAAATCCTATATTTCCATTCCCATGTGTCTACAACAATTTACTCTATGACTACAGTCAAATTCAATATTTCCATTCCCATGTGTCTACAGCAATTTGCTATTGTCTACTGCCAAATTCAATATTTCCATTCCCATGTGTGACCATCAATTTACTATATAACTACTGCCAAATTCAATATTTCTATTCCCATGTGTATACAGCAATATACTATATGACTACAGCCAAATTCAATATTTCCATTTCCATGTGTATACAGCAAAATTCTGTATGGCTACAGCCAAATCCTATATTTTTATATTTTCATTCCTACAGCAATATACTATATGACTACAGCCAAATTCAAAATTTCCATTCTCATGTGTCTACAGCAAAATTCTGTATGGCTACAGCCAAATCCTATATTTTCATTCCCATGTGTCTACAGCAATTCTGTATGACTACAGCCAGGAGATATAGATTATCCTGAAATTTACTTGTTTTTATTTGTTTGTGTAACAAACAAATTTACTTACCATTTTCCGAAGCCTACTCCTTAAGTACCAAATCTGAAAGTAGCTCCGGCACGTCAGTCAGCATATAATCCCAAATTATGATTCTTCATTTGAAACCATATGGCCATTGCAGACATGAAAGTTGTATTGTTTAAATATACAAGGTTATAAACTCATGCAGCATCAGCTAAATTTTGTAAATATAACTAAAGTAAACTGTTTTCGAAGAAGAACCGCGGATGTATTTCATTTTACAGTGATGCATAAAAATAAGGGACGATTTACTATATATATACACCCTATAGAAATAGTTCCGATTTCTTAACCCGCCGGCCATTTCTTAAACCTTGTGCGGAAAGAAAACATATGTTTTGGAGTTTCTGTGACAACAAAATGTCTAACCCTGATCGTCATTTTAAAGAATGAAATATTTTGAACAGCCAGGAATATTTACGCGCATGTTTACACATTCTCTTTTTACGATTATATCCATCCATTCATAAATTTTATTCAATGCGCGGCAAGGGACGTAATTATAACTTTCCTTATTGCTGATATGTTTATTCTGCGGACCTGGCGCGAGCTAGTCTGCGTTCCTACATGTATTAGAAATATGCATGAGCACCTTTAGCAGAAAACAAGTGTTGGGATACGGTAATGTCGATGTTTAAACGATTTGTTATATTTCATAGGTGGTGATTGTTTTAAATAGAAGGTAATTTACCCTATATTCGACTGTAAGCCTCGTTATCTTGAAACGCATATCGAATGAGCTATTTTGTTAAAATACATATCAATGACTGCAGAAAAACATTTGAACATCGTTACTTCCTGGTCTCAACCATATTCGTTCTATAAATGTATATTGTGGCATTATAGATACGCATTATTACTTTGTCGATCCGCACAATAAATTGATCCCCTTATTGATCGGTGCTATTGCCTGCTCGTTTGTGTTACCGAAGTGCCGTAACTACTAACTAGCTGCTCGATCAGTGTCTGATTTTAGACAGTAGAACTGTAGGTGAAAACATTTTGTTGAGTACAGTGAAAATCCCTGCTGTCTATGTGTACCGGGAATAGAAACAGAGACATTCGATCCAAAATACGATTTATAACTGATGCATTCTGTTCATATCTTATTACCAACTGGTATAGCCTTCACTAATGAAGATTACAGACTGAAATAGCTGTCACAACAAAACAAAGGACAAATATTATGAATACACAAACAAATCCAGCATCTTCAGCGCTTTGATGTTTTAGTATAGCTTTATACCTGTGAACATTATCTGAGTAAGTTTTTAGCTCGACTATTCGAAGAATAAGGAGGCTATTGCACTCGCCCCGGCGTCGGCGTCTGCGTTGGTTAAAGTTTTTTATAAAGTCAAATATCTTGGAATACTATCAAAGGTATTGACTTGAAACTAAAACTATATGTTAACCATCAACATCTATACCTGAGGAAGCAATCCCCATGACTCTGTTTTGATTTTTGACAGATTTATGCACCTTTTTATACCCCCAAAACGAAGTTTAGGGGGGTATATAGGAGTCACCCGGTGGTTGGTCGGTCGATCGGTCGGTCGGTCGGTCTGTTGCATTTTCTTTGTCCGGAGCATAACTTGAAAACTACTAGTTGAAATTCAATACAACTTCATACAATGGTCAAGCACATTGAGAGGAAGTGCAGTGCACAAGAACTATAACTCCATCTTGACTAATTACAGAGTTATTGCCCTTTGTTACTTTTCCTTGTCCGGAGCATAACTTGAAAACTACTGGTTGGAATTCAATACAACTTCATACAATGGTCAAGCACATTGAGAGGAAGTGCAGTGCACAAGAACCATAACTCCATCTTGACTAATTACAGAGTTATTGCCCTTTGTTACTTTTCCTTGTCCGGAGCATAACTTGAAAACTACTGGTTGGAATTCAATACAACTTCATACAATGGTCAAGCACATTGAGAGGAAGTGCAGTGCACAAGAACCATAACTCCATCTTGACTAATTTCAGAGTTATTTCCCTTTGTTAGTTTTCCTTGTCCGGAGCATAACTTGAAAACTACTGGTTGGAATTCAATACAACTTCATACAATGGTCAAGCACATTGAGAGGAAGTGCAGTGCACAAGAACCATAACTCCATCTTGACTAATTTCAGAGTTATTTCCCTTTGTTAGTTTTCCTTGTCCGGAGCATAACTTGAAAACTAAAGGTTGGAATTCAATACAATTTCATACAATGATCAAGCAAACTCAGAGGAAGTGCAGTGCACCAGAACTATAACTCTATCTTGAGTATTTACTGAGTTATTGCCCTTTGTTAGTTTTCCTTGTCCAAAGCATAACTTGAAAACTACAAGTTGGAATTCAATACAACTTCATACAATGGTCAAACACATTGAGAGGAAGTGCAGTGCACAAGAACCATAACTCCATCTTGACTAATTTTAGAGTTATTGCCCTTTGTTAGTTTTCCTTGTCCGGAGCATAACTTGAAAACTACTAGTTGGAATTCAATACAATTTCATACAATGATCAAGCAAACTCAGAGGAAGTGCAGTGTTTAAGAACTATAACTCTATTTTGAGTATTTACTGAGTTATTGCCCTTTGTTAGTTTTCCTTGTCCGAAGCATAACTTGAAATCTACAAGTTGGAATTCAATAAGACTTCATACAATGGTCAAGCACATTGAGAGGAAGTGCAGTGTACAAGAACCATAACTCTATCTTGACAAATTACAGAGTTATTGCCAAGAACAATATCTCTTTTTAGTTTGTTTGCAAGGTATTATGTTACTACGATCTTGTTCAGTTTATAAAGCAATCTTTTGGGGGTATTAATCACATTTAGTGATAGCTCTAGTTAAATTAGAATTTTTGGTTAAAGTTTTTTATAAATTCAAATATCTTGAATACTATTAAAGGTATTGACTTGAAACTCAAAGTATGTGACAACCATCAACATCTACACCTGAGGAAACAATTCCCATAACTCTGTTTTGATTTTTGACAGATTTATGCCCCTTTTTAACTTAGAATTTTTGGTAAAAGTTTTTTTGTAAATTCAAATATCTTGAATACTATATAAGGTATTGACTTGAAACTCAAAATATATGTTTACCATCAACACCTACACCTGAAGCAAACAATCCCCATAACTCTGTTTTGATTTTTAACCAGGTTTTCAATTTTGAAAATCCTGGTTATTAGATTGGGGTATGGCGGGCGGATGGGCGGATGGGCGGATGGGCGGGCGTCAAACGAAATTGTGTCCGCTCTGTAACTCTTCAACCCTTTGAAGAATTTTGATGAAACTTCAGACAAATGTTTACCACATCAAGATGACGTGCAGAACGCATGTTCCGCATGGCTGGCTCCAAGGTCAAGGTCACAGTGACATTAACATTGAAAATCCTGTCCGCTCTGTAACTCTTCAACCCTTTGAAGAATTTTGATGAAACTTCAGACAAATGTTTACCACATCAAGATGACGTGCAGAACGCATGTTCCGCATGGCTGGCTCCAAGGTCAAGGTCACAGTGACATTAACATTGAAAATCCTGTTTACATGATTTTAACTTGATTTGGCAGTCAAAGGTCATATCATCTTTTGGAGGTAATTTAAAAAGATATGATATATTATTTCATGTCTACTTTGTAACTTGTTTTTTTTTAATAAATGTATTATTAAATTCTAGAATTTCTACAGGCGCTGTTGAAAATCTGGTTTGGCGGCATTGCCGCATTTCTTGTTGACAGATTTATATCCCTTTTTAACATAGAATTTTTGGTAAAAGTCAAATATCTTGAATACTATCAAAAGTATTGACTTGAAACTCAAAGTATGTGTCAACCATCAACATCTACACCAGAGGAAACAATCCCCATAACTCTGTTTTGATTTTTGATAGATTTGTGTCCCTTTTTAACTTTGAATTTTTTGTTAAAGATAGAATACTATCGAACGTATTGACTTGAAACTTAAAATGTTTACTGTCAACATCTTCACCAATGGTTTTTGATTTTTGACATATTTATGCCCTTTTTAACTTAGAATTTTGTCACAGTTTTTACCAGACTAATATGGAAATACTCAAAATGGCTTTGCTTTTTATGCCCCCGAAGGGTGGCATATTAAAATCGCACCGTCTGTCCGTCTGACCGTCTGTCCGTCCGTGCGTCCCCACTTACAAATTCGTGTCCGGACTGTAACTTTGTCATGCATTGAAGGATTTTAAAATAACTTGGCACACATGTCTAGCACATCAAGAGGACATGTCGCAGCAAGACCCACATCCCTACTTCAAAGGTGAAGGTCACACTTGGAGTTTGAAGGTAATGGATTCCTCTATATATGCATATATGCACACATTCGTGTCCAGACTGTAACTTTGTCATGCATTGAAGGATTTTAAAATAACTTGGCACAAATGTCTAGCACATCAAGATGACGTGTCGCGTGCAAGACCCAGGTCCCTAGCTCAAAGGTCAAGGTCACACTTAGAGTTTGAAGGTAATGGATTCCTCTATATATGCATATATGCACACATTCGTGTCCGGACTGTAACTTTGTCATGCCTTGAAGGATTTTAAAATAATTTGGCACAAATGTCTAGCACATCAAGACGACGTGTCGCGTGCAAGACCCACATCCCTACCACAAAGGTCAAGGTCACACTTAGAGTTTATAGGTAATGGAATCCTGTATATATGCATACATTTGTGTCCGGACTATAACTTTATTATGCTTTGAAGGATTTTAAAATAACTTGGCACAAATGTCTAGCACATCAAGCGGATGTGTCGCGTGCAATACCCAAGTCCCTACCTCAAAGGTCAAGGTCACACTTAGTGTTTAAAGTAATGGAATACTGTATGCATGATTACTCTGTCATGCATGGAAGGATTTTAAAATTACATAGCACATTTATTGAGCACATGGAGAGGACACAGACTGTGAGGCACCTCTTTCGGGGGCATTCGTCACTTGTGAGGGACAGCTCTTGTTTAATTCTATACATATCAATTTTGAAAAGTTACAAAATTATTCATGATCAAATATACAAGGTCATGTATTTCTTTGAAATTATCCCCCCCATCCTCCCTCCATCCAGAGTAAGGCTTTGAATGCAATGTACATTTACAAAGGTCTTTGATCAAGTTTCATATCTTTGACCTTAATTCTTATAGACAATTACACAATACTCCTGTTCTTAGACAAAAACCCCATTTTACCAACAAGCTTTCGAATAGTCGAGCGTGCTGTCATGTGACAGCTCTTGTTCATATATGTATGAACAAAATCTTAGTCACAATATTTTTTCTTCAGTATGCTGACTTTGTCACAACTGGGCTTGGTATGAGGATGGAATAAAGTTGATTCATGGTTTCTGGAACTATGCAAAGTCAAATTCCAACATATTTAAAAGTGTTAGTCTCCACAGCTTATTAAAGCAGAATCCGAGCGACGGTTTATACTCTTAAGGGAAGTTAAATACTTTCCGTTAATTGTATTCTTTCCCATGATAACATTTGAAATGGATAAGGACATCATCAGGTTTTATTTTTGATGAAAATAGTTATTTCCGAAAGGCATCAGTTAGAAATACATGTACTATAAAAGATTAAAAGGCTGGTCTATTGATCAGCTGAAACATTCTGTTAGGCACTACCCTGTTCTGGTTGTTGATATTTTGCCAGTGCAGTAGAGATATCAAATTCCTCAGCAATGTTTTTCTTTAATATTTGTTGATTTTCTGTTGTCTAGAATATTGAATATGACAAAAAGGTATTATAAAACATAATAGAGAAAAAAGCAAAGGTCTTAGCAAATGCTTTTGGATACTTATTTGTGTTGTAAAAATAACAAGAGGCAGTTTTAAAAGAAAATTTAGTCATCTGCTTCATGACCAAACCTCTCAGCTTAGTATATTTCTTATAAACTAATTCCTATTTATTGCAGTATTACCGTATTTCCCCGTGTATAATACGCACTTTTAATTCAGATTTTGGGGCTTCCAGGAAGGGGTGCGTATTATACACCAATAAAGGATCTCCGACAATTTTTTCCAGCATTGAAAATGTTGAAATCATTGAAAGCGGATGTTTACCCGTTGTTTTTACTAACTTTTTTATGAAGAGCACGGAGGTTTCCTAAAAGCTGATACCCGGTACGGCATGTACCATAAAACATTGCCGGTAAATTTGATAGTTTTCTTTCAGGTTTCAATAAAAATTTAACATTGTTAGAACAAAGTTTGTTGTCTCAAACAATTATTGCTGATCAATACAACATTCCGTTTATTGGTAAACAAACACGCTTTTATGATTGCACTGATTTTCACATGTCTGTCTTTGATGGTGCAGTAATTACCGGTATGAGAAGTTTGTTGAGAAGGTGTTGAAATCTTGAGAAAATAATTATGTTCTCAAAGTACCATTAAATAAGCATGACATTTTTGAGTTTCTCATATCATCTATGCTAATCAGATTTAGTTGATAACTGCCGTATTATATTTTTTACGTGTATAAATCGTTTCGGTGCTCCGATTATTGAATAATTTTCGTAACGAAAATGGCATATTTTTTGGATATTTGAGGTGCGTATTATACACCGTTGTAGACATTTTTCCCCATTTTTAAAGCCCAGATCGAGGGTGCGTATTATACACGGGGAAATACGGTAAATCTAGAAATTTTCATATTTTGAACTGTTCTTTCTGATCTTGCCCTTTGATTAAATGATTTTTCATGCTCTTTTTGGTTATGGTAGGTAATGTTTTCCCCTCTTAGTGCCAAGCATAAGTTAAACAAAAGAGAAGTCAGGCACAAAAAAGTTCACATAGTCTAGATCTCTTGTTACTGATAGAAGATGCAGCATGTTCATATAGCACTAGGTTTGGTTCATCTATAGTAATAACCAATGGCCATACTTTATGATTACAGAGCCTTTTTGCCAGAAAAGGTATTAAATCCATGATGGAAAATGTGATGGAGAAAAGCCATTTATTTAGAGAAACAGTTTTTTAGCAAGAGTTATAAGAATATTAAGATGTTTTTCATGTCAGCTGTAAATCTTGTCAGTGTGATAGGTTTGTCAGACTTAATCCTAAAATATTTCCCAAAGGGACTCGTTCACAGATGAAAGAGGAAAAGAAAGAATATAATCCAGAGAAAATTAAGTGTATCCTATTTCTGTTTGAGTTGTGACCTTAAATATACTAGTAGATGTTTATTAGAAATGTCAAGGAAATAAATTATTCAGTGAAAGGTTTTAGGTATGATATTACAGGGTGTAATATACTAGATCTTAATTATTTCATTAATTGATCTAATAAGTAAACTAACAAAAGGTTTTGGTGCAAGAAGCTTTTGTGTCTGTAAAAAACATCAATATACAACCAGATTAGAAACACTAGTCATGAACATTGAAGAAACTTTTTGTTTGGAAAACATTGGCAGAAAACTATAATTACACCCCCAAAAGGAAGTTAGGGCGGGTATATAGGAGTCACCTGGTGGTGGTCAGTCCGGTCGGTCGATCTGTTGCATTTTTCTTGTCCAGAGCATAACTTGAAGACTACTTGTTGGAATTCAATACAACTTCATACAATGGTCAAGCACATTTCGAGGAAGTGCAGTGCACAAGAGCCATAACTCCATTTTGACTAATTATAGAGTTATTGCCCTTTGTTACTTTTCCTTGTCCGGAGCATAACATGAAGACTACTTGTTGGAATTCAATACAACTTCATACAATGATGAAGCACATTTCGAGGAAGTGCAGTGCACAAGAACCATAACTCCATTTTGACTCATTACAGAGTTATTGCCCTTTGTTACTTTTCCTTGTCCGGAGCATTACTTGAAAACTACTTGTTGGAATTCAATACAACTTCATACAATGGTCAAGTACATTGAGAGGAAGTGCAGATCACAGGAATCATAACTCCATCCTGACTCATTACAGAGTTATTGCCCATTTTTACTTTTCCTTGTTACAGAGCATAACTTGAAAACTACTAGTTGGATTCATCACTTCAACAATGGTCAAGAAAAAAGAGGAAAAGCAGTGCCAGGAACCATAACCTATTATTAGGTTATTGCCCTTTGTTACTTTTGCTTTTCCGGAGCATAACTTGAAAACTACTGGTTGGAATTCAATACAACTGTACATTGAGAGGAAGTGCAGTGCACAGAAACCATAACTCCATCTTGACTCATTACAGAGTTATTGCCCTTTGTTACTTTTCCTTGTCTGGAGCATTACTTGAAAACTACTGGTGGGAATTCAATACAACTTTATACAATGGTCAAGTACATTTAGAGGAAGTGCAGTGCACAGGAACCATAACTCTTTCTTGATTCATTACAGAGTTATTGCCCTTTGTTACTTTTCCTTGTCCGGAGCATTACTTGAAAACTTCTAGTTAGAATTCAATTTTCTTCATACAATGGTCAAGTACATTTAGAGGAAGTGCAGTGTACAGGAACCATAACTCCATCCTGACTCATTACAGAGTTATTGCCCATTCTTACTTTTCCTTGTTGCAGAGCATAAGTTAAAAACTACTGGTTGGAATGCAATACAATTTCATGGTCCAGCACAATGAAAGGAAGTGCGGTGTACAAGAACCATAACTCAATCTTGACTAATTACAGAGTTATTTCCAAGAACAATATCTCTATTTTAATTTTTTTTTGCAAGGTACTCTGTTACTACGAACTTCCTCAGTTTATAAAGCAGTCTTTCGGGGGTATTAATCACATTTAGTGATAGCTCTAGTTAAATTTTGTTCTTGTACATTTGATGCTGGGTTAGGGAAAGAGAAGGAATTCTGATCAAGTCAAGGTCCAATATGTATGTTTGATGACTGAAATCACTTATAAATACTCTTTTAACTATTTCTCCATTTTGCTTAGGAAATAGATTTTGGCTGTTCTTTTTTACTCCTCAAATAAAACGCTATTCGTCTTATTTTTGTTGTTTCTGATATTGCTGGCGATACCGGAAGTGTAGAAAAATTTTACTACAATTTATTTACATCACGTAAATGCATTCACAACAATACCAATCCAAGCGTATTAGCGCATGCACACTTGTAGATGATGTGTGAAAATTACACGGGAGGGAATTTTAGCAGTCAAAAATAGTTTCAGATGCCTAGCGTGATATACTTAATAGTTTTATCACACTCAAATCGTTCTTTATGTATAAAGGAGAAAATTCCAATAGTGTTGGAATTAAATATAACGCAAGTCAATTATTTTTATTCCATTCATTTTATCTTTCTTTGAATTTGAAAATCAAATTTTATTCTCCATCAAGGATTATGAAAGTTAGCCCAATGGAAGTTTTGAAAAATAGAAGTTTGTTTTGCTACCAATTTGAGGAATGAAATTACATAGATCGAGAAAAGGTTATTATGCACCTGCAAAAAAGGCAGACTAACTTTTAAGCACTGCATGATCACTGCATGTTATCAAATGGCATGTGACTTGTTGAGGGAGGTTTGTGAGACCCCTTGTCCCATTCCCTAGTTGCTGTGACGTGATGGATGCCTCATCTGATTTAATCACAATATCACAGCATTATGTTTGTAATGAAAAATAACAGTATGATTTGTTTTATGTTTTACAGTGGTACTTACGACATATTTGTGGATAACAATCTTGTTGGTAAATATGACAGTTCAGGAAGCTTTGGTGAACTCGCTCTCATGTACAATATGCCGAGGGCAGCCACAATTATTGCCACCAGTGAAGGTTCAGTATGGGCTTTGGTAGGCTATAAGTTTTGTATTTTACTATTAATATTTATTTCAATTTACAATGTGAACATGGTACAAAGTGCAAAAAGAAAAAAAGATACTGTAGAACAAAGTTATACTCGCAAGTCTGTTATCAAGTGGTTAAATTATCTGACTTGTAACCTTTAAACCATTCAATAATAGATGGTCATGGGTTCAAATCCCGCTACCCACCTGACTCTTTATGCGTAAAAGTTGGCTGGTTCTTTCTGTGAACTGGTCCTTCCCTGGAATGATGGTTGAAATGATGTTGAAACAGGCAAAGCAAAAGCACTCTTGAAACTTCAGTACAAGGTAAAAGGAGAGGCCAAGAGGATATGGCCTTTTGTTGTATAAAAGATAGAGGAACTGTTAAATCAATTATTTAGCACAATAATCATAAAAGTAATAAAACAGACTCATTTACAGACATTTTAGACACTGGAAATGATAAAAGGTCAGTCTTGTATTCAAGAACATATTGTTTTCCACAGGAAGATAGATGTTATTGGTGAATCTTTGAAATATACATGTATACTGCAGTAAATGTGTGGGGAAAGTGAATACTTGGTAGAGGTAGCATGTATTAAACCTGGTGTTTTGATGTTTCAGGATAGACTAACATTTAGAAGAATAGTGCTTAAAAATGCATATGAGAAGAGAAAGGTTTATGAAACACTGCTGGAGAACACACCAATGCTGAAAACATTAGAGGTAACATAGAACATTGATACGTTTTCCTACTATAAAAGTTGACTATATACCAAAGGCTGTAACTCTTCCAAAAGGGGTGTTCTTCTTATATCAACTTTAAACAAAGTTTGTGGATGAAAGGATGCGATGAAAGTCACTTTCAGTTGGTCTGCTTGTTTTTCTTGTCAGCTCCATATCTTTTAACTCCCTTGGCAGATTTTCTCGAAAATTAGGCCATCCTTAAAAAATTGTTTGTTTGCCCTAACGCCCCCCGCGGGTGGGGACCAAAATTTTCCCCACGGAAAACTTTTTTTTTGATCAATAAAATTTTCTGCCCCCTAAAAAAACCCCCCTCCTTTTTTGCTTTTCATCCGGCAGTTCTTTTCAAGCTCCATCTATATATATCAAGTGCAGGGTGAAAATAATTTTCCGCTGATGAGTGGATGTGAAAATTCACTTGTTCGAGGTCAAAATTCACCTGTCCAGATTTCAACATTAAAACCAAATTATGTGAAACAAACAAGGACCAGGTTAAGATTTTTTTATTTTATATGCTCCGACTTCCGAGTGAGCTTGGGAGTGCCTGAAGTGACTTGGAGTCACAGAGTATTATTTCGCCCAGCGGAGTGTATTTGCGACACTCCAGAGTGGTTTTACCCGTAAATTAACGGGTTTACGGGAAATAAAAATCAGATTTATTATATTCAGTAGAAATGTGTCCACACTGTTGTATGCATATTAATTCAAAAAGATTTGGCGACCGACGTACATTTTGTAAAGCGTGTTCAATATATTTTATCACCAAAAATAAAACTTACTCATACTGTTATTTATTCCAAACTATTATTTTTATAATCCAAAATTAGCAGACTATTGTCTAGAGCTACTTTTACATGTCTCGAACTGTCAAATATCTCGGTCTTTTTGATGCCACGTGCTTCTCGAAGATCAAAGAAAACTAACATGTACAATATAGCGGCGATTGTTTTTTGATCTCGTGACACCTGCAGCTTTATCTTTTATGATGGAGGAGGTAGAGTTAATATAATTTATTCGGCAAATGTTATTCATTAAAATAAATATTACTGGAAAAACGTTGACTTTGACAGTTGCTGAAACAATAAATGACAAAAAACGAACACGCTGGAACGCCGCGTTTTGTTTTATAAAGAACAGTTGAAGAACAGTGTTAATTGATAAATATTTGTTTGCATTCACAAATTGACAAACATTACTCAGTCAGTGGTGTCACATAGCTTGGATTTGCAAACAGTTTTGCGTCACCCTTTACGACAGGCCACATTTTCCACACCTACCGCTGGTGACAAATGCTAAGGGACCAATTACAGCTTACTTTAAATGGAAATATATATTGTAAGTCAACATAAAGGTGATAAATAGTTTAGATTCTGATAAGAAATAACTCAATTCTTTTTGAAACAATAAAAAACATAACGCCGTGATAGTATACAGTAGCGGCGATTCTCAACGAAAAATACGTCTGATTCGAACTTTGTAATCCAATGGATTTTGATTCAACAGGTCGCCTTTACAGGTGTATTAATGTTGGTTTTCATAAAACTGCAAACAAATCGGGCGGTTCCTGGCTGGATTACTTGGGACTGTCTTACATTATTCATTTCATTTTTCTTGAATTTTGACTTGTCCCGGACAACCCGTGGTCGGCCTAGGAATTCCGCACCCATGACGTGTACGCTGAAGCTCACTCCGCAGGGAAATCGTACCAATAATCGTGTCAGAAATCTGACACGCTCGCATTTCAGTATTTCATAAGAAATGAATGAAAAGAATAAATAATTTTATTAATAACACTATAATCTTTTAATTTGCCAAATTTGAACATCAAATTGTATCTATTTAGCGTAAAGCAAAACGAAAGTTTCGAGCAGGTCAGAATTTTCACATATTGGTAGCCATCTTGACGATTTGACAATTATCACGTGGCCATTCCCACGAACCTTTGGAAAAGGATATCTGCGGAAAGTCGCCGAAGATTCCGATTGCGGTCACGATCAGGGAAAGTTTATTTATTTACATGGCCCCGCGCGTTTTGGCCGCAAACACTTTCAAGTTAGTTATTTACCCCGTCCGAAAATAAAGTAATTTTGTTTTCAAATTAAAAAAACATAGTGGTAAATGCTATTTTATATTTACACTCGTCCTTTATATCATCTAAACACTAATCAAAAGGAAATATCAAGCATTCTGAACTACATGAAAATTAAGTGCGACTGCCGACTCATTCGAAAGTCCGTTGTAAATGTAAGCAAAATGATTCATGTTTGAAAAATCGATGTTTTTGTAGTCAACATTGGTTGTAGAACATCGTAATTGGTTTGAAAATATGAATTAATAAATATATGACCTAAACATGACCATATTTCCCTACTCAACGTACATTAGATGAAAATTTGCATGCTCTGTTATTCTGGTAAGGATTTGTAGTAGTGCTGATCCAAAACTCTAAAGCTGCACCTGACGAAAAACAAAATATCAAAATAGCGGCATTTAGAGTTTTGGAAGCCAGAACTAAATGTTAAACCTGGCAATGTCAGCCGAAAAAATTCCACTCAATTTGATATTATCTGAACATTTTGTAAGTTCTCGCATAATTAAATTAAATTTTTACAGTGGTACAAATTAATTTTCCTGTGTTGAAGTTCAAATTTTATAGATTTTTTATGTGAACCTGTTCCTAACCTGGCCACAGGTCCAAATACAAGGCTCACTCGGACACTGAGTTGTTTGACATTCTATAGCTTAATAACTTCTTCAAATTTAGGGTTTGAATGATTTTACAACACTATTAAAGCACTTCTGGAATGAGCCTTGTTAAGCACTTTGGGAGCCTGGCTTATGGCTAAAATGATAATGTGCAAACCACCACCCATGCAGATATGTTACAAAGCAGGTTAATAGCATTCTACAGTGGGGTGCTAATAGCCAATAGGTACATACAACAGAAGAAATAGAGAAATATTAAGACAAGAAAGGTGCAAATATTAAGTGTACAATATGTCAGCTATTAATCTAAGATACAACATACATGTCAGTGTATGTACCAAGTTAAATACCGAGTTAATACAACATCTATAAAACATCTGAAAATCCAAAAAAAAAAAAAAAAAAAAAAAAAAGACCTACCTACCTACCCACTGAAAAAATTCTGGGTCGCGTTAGGGCAAACAAACAATTTTTTAAGGATGGCCTTAGGTAAAATTTTCATTTTGTCAATACAATGTGCAGAACACAAGCTCCATCTATATATATCAAGTCAAGGTGAAAATAATATGAGGGGAACATGTTCACAATATTAAGGTAATGTGCAAAGCTGCAGCTGTCTCGGCCATCTTGGTTCAAGTCAAAGGTCTTATTTAGAAGTTTTATATGTGAAAGTATTTAATAATAATTGAATACCTTACCATTGATCAGGGATCACGTTTGAGGGCGACGTGGGCGAAATAGTCCCTGTTTGCCCGGCCATTTCGCCTTGATCGCGTAGAAAAGCGAAAACAAAGTCGCTCTCTTTTTCGTAAACACTGACAATGTTTTTGAGTGTCAATCTCAATACCGCCTACTCGCTACTGTTTGTTAAATCAGCTTTCTTTGGTCAATAAAAAACGGTAAGCCAATCAAAAGCTACGAAACAACATAGCGATTTAAAGGTTGACATGTGCGTTTTGACATGTGTACATAATGTTTATTGCCAGTTTAATAGTTGAGTAAACAAAACAAAAATAAACATCGATTATTAAACAGATTTATATTGATTGGGAACAATAAGGACAAATTACTAGGGATGGCAACGAATATCTGGTTATCCGAATATTCGTTCAGCTTCCGAATATTCGGATACGATTTAGGTATCCGAGTATTCGGTAAATTCGTACAAAAAAACGAATTTCAACTAAAAACTTAAATATTTATGTGTTGTTTTCATGACAATAATTAATTTTCAATTACGGCCGATAAAGTGTCAGTTTACAATACCCGGTTGCTCTGGTGATGACACTTTCTATAGTCAATCTTTAGCGATATACAAAAGGGATTATGCAAACAAAAGAGTTTCAATTTCTAGGTGTGAATTGTTGAACAAACATTTAGATTAAGGAAAATTATCATTCAAGTGTCAACTACCCCTCTTCAATTATTGAATTTGGTAAACAGCTAAAGGATGATAAACTGTAACATTTGTAAATGTTTTCATGCAATTATTGTGGTTTGTCACGTATTTTCACGACCCCGCTATTTCACGATTTTCGGGTATATTTAGTCATTTTTCGGCGATTTTTAGATAATTGAAATGAAACAAATGGTTTCTGGATATTTTAGAACGCTTAAAACAGGTCAATGATGATAAATTATACCTTTTTTACATGTTTTTAGGTAATTATTTGTGTTTGTCACGTATTTTCGCGACCCCGCTTATGCCTGATTTTCGGAAATATTTGCCGAATTTTCGACGATTTTAGATATTTCAAAAGCTTAAAACAGATATTGAGTGTATTACGTTAATGAAAATATATATCTGAATGTTAAAATGTGAAAAAAAGATACTTTTTCGGCGGGGGAAGCAGCCGATATTCAATTGGCGGTAAAAACAGTTGATTGAGGGCCCTGTGTTCAATTGTTGACTGTTTGCTGTAATTTTTTATCTCGGTAATCAATTCATTAATTGGCGATTAAAATCAGTAGGAAAAAGAGTTTTAATAAAATATTTTATGCAATCACATTGCATTTCACTGTAAAAAAGTTAAAAAGCTCGAGGGAACCCACAGAACATAATATTGTCACTAAAGAATGTTTAATAATGAGAAAGACAAAAGTTTGTTTTATGCAGTTGTTTACGTATGAAAAGGGTATACTGACTTTACATTAAACGTTATCAACACGTTGTACAAACTTCTCCCTATTCTGAAAAACTTCTCCCTATTGTCTCTGGAGGGAGTTCATTTTTCCCTACAAGTCTGGGCTAGCGTGATCCCTGTTGATGACAGAATGTTTTTAAATCAATTAAAGTGTTAATTCTAGTTAAGTTTTTATATTGACATTATGTTTGATGTCATATCTGATAACATATTTGTACAGAACTGTACGATATATAGTCAGTAATCAAGACAGTGAAAAGTTGCAATTAAAGAGGTATATGCCTAATTGTTAAATATACACATATATCTGTTTGAAAATGACTGTATGGGGTAACAGTTGTGAGTCAGCTAAGTACAGATAACCTCTGTGTAACTGTATGCTTAAATACCACCCACACAAGATTTGGCAACTATTCTAATGAAAACATACCCTCCTTTTGCACAGTTTTGCACCACTTGCAATGTGAAGCGACATTCCAAGTTTTTTTCTATGGCAGTGGCTAAAAAAACTTGATCACTCTTCCAGACTTCCTGTTGTTAATATTCCTGTTGGGATTTAGTGTTGCAATAAAATTTGGGGAAAAACATTCCTAAGTGAAAGTGTAAGATTAATAGAGGGTTATATTTCCCTGTTAGCACGCCGGATATCAGTTGCAGACTATGATGATGTGAGGTTAATGGTCCTTATGGAGCAATGTTTTTTTTTTATGGCAATATTGCTAGAGATATTTTGCCTAGGGTTATTTTCCACAAGTGCCATATGACATATATACTGAACGGCTCTAGTTGTGTCGCCCTTTTGGAGAAAAGGCGATACATAGGGATCGCTTTGTCCGGTCCGTCCGTCCGTCACATAAACTTAACGTTGGCTAAAACTTTGCCATTCTAAGATTTCGTCATCTTACTTTCAAATTCCATGCTTATGACAAAGGTTGTGATCCCCCAATTTTGTAGGCAACCCATATTTGACAAAATTTTCCCCCCCTTTTTTCTTTTTTTTTTTCCCCGCGTTGGCTAAAACTTTGCCATTTCTTAAGATTTCTTCATCTTACTTTCAAATTCCATTGCTTATGACATAAGGCTTGTGATGCCGCCAAATTTTGTAGGTCAAGCTCATATTTGACAGAGTTATGCCCCTTTTTATACTTAGATTTTTGCTATAACTTTGCCATTTCTTAAGATTTCTTTATCAAACTTTCAAATTGTATTGCTTATGTCAAAAGGGTTGTGATGCCGCCAAATGTTGTAGGTCAAGGTCATATTTGACAGAGTTATGCCCCTTTTTGTACTTAGATTTTTTCACGAAAACTTAATGTTGGATATAACTTGGCCATTTCTTAAGATTTCTTCATCAAACTTTCAAATTATATTGCTTATGACATAAGCGTCATGATGCCGCCAAATTTTGTTAGTCAAGGTCATATTTGACAGAGTTATGCCCCTTTTTAGCTCACCTGGCTATGCCAGGGTGAGCTTTTCTGATCGATGATTGTCCGTCGTACGTCGTCCGTCGTCCGTCAACATTTTGATTCAAATGACATCTCCTCTGAAACCTCTAGGCCAATGTTGATAAAACTATGCAGGAATGTTCCTTGCATGAAGCTCTACCAAAATTGTTCAAAGAATTCCATTCCATGCAGAACTCTGGTTGCTATGGCAACAAATAGGAAAAACTTTAAAAATCTTCTTCTCTGAAACCACAAGGCCTAGAGCTTAGATATTTGGCATGTAGCATTGTCTAGTGGACCTCTACCAAGATTCTTCAAATTATGACTCCCGGGTCAAAATTGACCCCGTGCGGGTGGGCACTTAGTTTTTGCATAAGCATATATAGGAAAAACTTTAAAAATCTTCTTCTCTGAAACCACAAGGCCTAGAGCTAAGATATTTGGCATGTAGCATTGTCTAGTGGACCTCTACCAAGTTTGTTCAAATTATGACCCCCGGGTCAAAATTGACCCCGCGGGGGTGGTCACTTAGTTTTGCATAGGAATATAGAGGAAAAACTTTAAAAATC
This sequence comes from Saxidomus purpurata, assembly GCA_022818135.1. Lineage (NCBI taxonomy): Eukaryota > Metazoa > Mollusca > Bivalvia > Venerida > Veneridae > Saxidomus > Saxidomus purpurata. The sequence goes on along the minus strand of JAFMSR010000011.1, from coordinate 14,758,999 downwards.
TTCTTCTCTGAAACCACAAGGCCTAGAGCTTAGATATTTGGCATGTAGCATTGGCTAGTGGACCTCTACCAAGATTGTTCAAATTATGACCCCCGGATCAAAATTGACCCCTCGCACGGGGGTCACTTAGTTTTACATAGACTTATATTGTAAAAACTTTAAAAATCTTCTTCTCTGAAACCACAAGGCCTAGAGCTTAGATATTTGGCATGTAGCATTGGCTAGTGGACCTCTACCAAGATTGTTCAAATTATGACCCTCGGATCAAAATTGACCCCGCATGGGGGGTCACTTAGTTTTACATAGACTTATATAGTAAAAACTTTAAAAATCTTCTTCTTTGAAACCACAAGGCCTAGAGCTTAGATATTTGGCATGTAGCATTGGCTAGTGTACTTCCACCAAGTTTGTTCAAATTATGACCCCCAGGTCAAAATTGACCCCGCACAGGGGGTCACTTAGTTTTACATAGGCTTATATAGGGAAAACTTTAAAAATCTTTTTCTCTGAAACCACAAGGCCTAGAGCATAGATAATTGGCATGTAGCATTGCCTAGTAGACCTCTTCAAAGTTTGTTCAAATTATGCCCCTGGGGTCAAAATTGACCTTGCCTGGGGGGGGATCATTTGTTTTACAAAGGCATATATAGGAAAACTTATTTGGTATATAACATCTATATAATATCTAGTGATCTTCCACCAGGCAAGTGGACTTGTACCAAGGTGAGCGATATAGGGCCATCTTGGCCCTCTTGTTGTACTTAGATTTTGTCACAAAATTATTGGTTATTCTGACAAAGCGTAAGAGGGCAACACAAGTGTTCTACTGAACACCCATCTAGTTTTACATCTATGAACTGCTTTTGATAAATGGAAACCAGCACATTATAGATCAGGGGTGTATTCATCACCTTCAGTGATAGTTCTAGTTTAATCTCTATGAAAGTTTTGCCTACAGGTTCCACATAGCTCATCTGGGCAAGCAAAATAAGTGTCATCAGTAGGCAACTTGCAGGTACAATAACATTTCCTAGTGATTACACAAATTCTCTTGCCCTGTACTTATCTGTCATTTATCTAAGTGAAATCTTTCGGCAAATGCAAATAAAAAAATCCAAGTAGTGTTGTTTATTTCTTTTTACATACTTTCATTTATATTAAAGGGGTAACTGGACTATATAAACCACTAGATGGCGCTGGGGCAGGTTTTTCAATAATTTCAAACATGTTTCACATCAGAGACCCTTTTTTAAAAATTTTGACAAAATTACATAACTGTTTCCTTTGAAATTTGTTACAAAGGTAAACTGTGCCATTTCATAACAGTTCATCCAAAAATCTTAATGATATATCAGTTCTAAAAGTGACTTTTGAGAACAAAAATCAACCTGTCAAGCAGACGATCTCAGATTTGAATTTCCCGGGAGGCGTGGCTAATTGCTGATAAACTCTGTGTTTGTAAACAAAGGCCACGTGGTGATGTTTATACACTTGAGAGTAGTGGCATGCATTACAGAACAAAAACAGTTTACTAACCTTGATGAAAGTTTATTTCCATAAAATGAGTATATCCTTCATTAAAATGAATCATTAAGGTAATCAAGACCTAAATAAGTAAGTTAAAAGTTAGCAGATACATGTAACGTAAACATATGTTTTTGTGCAGAAATCTATTCAAGTTGCCATAAGTTTTTCAAGTTGTCAGTATTGAACTTTTTAATTTTGGTATAAATGTCTAACTTGCAAAAGTACACGCAAGACACAACTTCCCTTGCTTCCCCGGTTCAGTATGTTTTGTTCTTCCCCATTCATCTATACTTTACTTCAAAAGCCCATTCTGACTATAGTATAGTTCAGTATTTTCTATAATAATGTTTTTGTTGTATGATACTATTTCCTGGTTCAGGTGGTCTTCCATTTCTTGGTCAAGCCCGTGGGTATGCAGATATATAACATAAGGCAAACCATAAACAGTGTCGGTATAAATTAAAAATGTTTATGTGACTTAGACGAAGAATCCTCCTACTAAACCACTGTAAGGATCGCACCTGCAGGGTCAGTTAATATTATCCTGGCTCGTTATATATTATGATCCATAATTATCCATGAATGAGGCTTTAGATTGATTTTACTATTGACTTTAATAATTTCTCCATTTTATTTTTTCCTTGATGGTCTACAATTTATAGAATCCCATGTTATCATCACTATGAACTTTTAAATCCGTGTCAGGAACATTAAACATAACACAAATAGCTCCATTTACTCTCTTTGATATAAACAATATATGTCTTATGCACTTTTTTCTGCAATGCTTTATTAAAATATAAACCTTTACTCTTCATCAACTACATGCATATACATTGTGTTTTGAACTGTTGTGATAATTTCCCTCCTTTTTCTGACACATGTATCAGTTTCATGTCTGGAATTTTTGTCCTTCAAAAATACACAAAACAGACCTGCATGCCGATGGCATATAATTACCAATTAATTTTGTGACTCTATCTTAATTGGGTGCTGACATATTCATTTTACCACAATGTATTTATATTGTGGGAATTACACAAAATCGGGCCTTGTGCAAAATTTGACTCTGTGAGTTAGGTGTGAAACATAGTATTTATCTTTAAATTTTCTAAAAAGGGAGAATATGAATGAATATCATGGGATAAAAAGAAAGTGAGAAGAAATGATTCAGGAGGTGGATAAATTTTCATCTGATTCCGAAATGCTCATAGATACAAAATATAAGAAACATAAAGAAGCCCCTAGTCAGCTCAAGAGCTAAAATCGTCTGCTTGCTAGTGTGATTCATTCACTCTAGTAACCTCCTCCAGTTTAATTGACAGGTAGTTTTAGAGGTATCAAGTTACAGCTGCATACAACAAAATACTCGCTGGTATACCAGGGAGAGTTGCCCCTTTAAAAGAGAAATTACTGGTTCAAGCTGGAGACATAGCGGGAAAAATTCAGTTTTGCTTTAAATTTGTTGCTCATATACCCTCTGTAAAACAACTCAATTGCCCAGTCATAAAGGAAAAATTTCTATGTAATAAAGATGCATTTAATAAGGTTGCTTGTCTCCCTGGCACAGACTAACAGTTTAAAAGCTTTTTCCTCAACTGTTGCAGTTACCGTGGGTAACTGATTTATTTGAAGATGAGAGTATCTGAGAGTATTGATTTTGTCCTCCGCAGAAAACTCACCAATTATCTAGCACACAAGAGATACTGGGGACCAATTTTGCAATTCATCAAATGAAAATGAGAACAACCAAAGTCTTTTAATGAAGGAAAAATATGAGTTTTTATGTTGAACATGTTAGATATTAATGAACTATCAGAGGATTTGTTTTCTTTCAATTGAGGTTTGATGAAAAATTCTTCAAAGCAATGACACTGCGTGTGTGCAGTGTGTTGAAATTTCTCCAGACTGGGTAACTGTGACATCAAATAGTAGACAGAATAACAGAAATGCCATGGTAGATACAGACAAAATGAGAAATGGAGAAATGTCTGAATCAGAATTTTTTATAGGACATTAATATTAGGGATGTGATAAAGACAAATAAAGATAAAGTTTTGGGTTAGTTTGCATAAGAGAGTCCATTGTATTTGGCCAACGATAAAAGCAAATTACATTACACACGCAAGCTTTTGTTGCATTTGACTGTTGAGGGAGTGCTTTTTTCTGATCGATGATTGTCCGTCGTCCGTCAACATTTTGATTCAAATGACATCTCCTCTGAAACCTCTAGGCCAATGTTGATAAAACTATGCAGGAATGTTCCTTGCATGAAGCTTTACCAAAATTGTTCAAAGAATTCCATTCCATGCAGAACTCTGGTTGCTATGGCAACAAATAGGAAAAACTTTAAAAATCTTCTTCTCTGAAACCACAAGGCCTAGAGCTTAGATATTTGGCATGTAGCATTGTCTAGTGGACCTCTACCAAGCTTGTTCAAATTATGACCCCCGGGTCAAAATTGACCCCGTGCGGGTGGGCACTTAGTTTTTGCATAGGAATATATAGGAAAAACTTTAAAAATTTTCTTCTCTGAAACCACAAGGCCTAGAGCTTAGATATTTGGCATGTAGCAAAAGCTAGTGGACCTCTACCAAGATTGTTCAAATTATGACCCCCGGGTCAAAATTGACCCCGCACCGGGGGTCACTTAGTTTTGCATAGGAATATATAGGAAAAACTTTAAAAATCTTCTTCTCTGAAACCACAAGGCCTAGAGCTTAGATATTTGGCATGTAGCATTGGCTAGTGGACCTCTACCAAGATTGTTCAAATTATGACCCCCGGGTCAAAATTGACCCGCACCGGGGGTCACTTAGTTTTGCATAGGAATATATAGGAAAAACTTTTAAAATCTTCTTCTCTGAAACCACAAGGCCTAGAGCTTAGATATTTGGCATGTAGCATTGGCTAGTGGACCTCTACCAAGATTGTTCAAATAATGACCCTCGCATCAAAATTGACCCCGCACGGGGGGTCACTTAATTTTACATAGGCTTATATAGTAAAAACTTTAAAAATCTTCTTCTCTGAAACCACAAGGCCTAGAACTTAGATATTTGGCATGTAACATTGGCTAGTGGACCTTTACCAAGATTGTTCTAATTGTGACCCCCGGGTCAAAATTGACCCCGCACCAGGGGTCACTTAGTTTTACATAGGCTTATATAGGGAAAACTTTAAAAACCTTTTTCTCTCAAACCACAAGGCCTAGAGCTTAGATATTTAGCATGTAGCATTGCCTAGTAGACCTCTTCAAAGTTTGTTCAAATTATGCCCCTGGGGTCAAAATTGACTGTGCCCGGGGGGGGGGATCATTTGTTTTACAAAGGCGTATATAGGAAAACTTACTTGGTATATAACATTATCTAGTGATCTTCCACCAGGCAAGTGGACTTGTACCAAGGTGAGCGATATAGGGCCATCTTGGCCCTCTCGTTGCATAACCTTTTGTAATAACTGAATTTTGGCTGCAGTTTTATCATTTCTAAATCCTATTTCTGCAGCCATTCGTCTATATATCATGTCTTCTTGTCTGGACTGTTTGACAGTCTACAGATTTAGGCAGTGTCAAATGTTAAACCCTTGGGTCCATAAATATGGTAGTTGAATTATATCGTGTCTGAATAAAATTTTCTAGAAAGCGGGGAATATATATATATTGGATGACTCGTAAGATGTCTGTCTGTCTTTTCTGTCATTAGCTCACCAGGATGAGCTTTTCTAATTGATGATTGTCCGTCGTCTGTCAACATTTTGATTCAAATGACATCTCCTCTTAAACCACTAGGCCAATGTTGATAAAACTATGCAGGAATGTTCCTTGCATGAAGCTCTACCAAAAGTGTTCAAAGAATTCCATTCCATGCAGAACTCTGGTTGCTATGGCAACAAATAGAAAAAACTTAAAAAATCTTCTTCTCTGAAACCACAAGGCCTAGAGCTAAGATATTTGGCATGTAGCATTGGCTAGTGGACCTCTACCAAGATCATTCAAATTATGACCCCCGGGTCAAAATTGACCCCGTGCGGGTGGTCACTTAGTTTTGCATAGGCTTATATAGGAAAAACTTTAAAAATCTTCTTCTCTGAAACCACAAGGCCTAGAGCTTAGATATTTGGCATGTGGCATTGTCTAGTGAACCTCTACCAAGATTATTCAAATTATGACCCCCAGGTTAATTGACCCGGCACGCGGGTGGTCATTATACCCCCAAAACGAAGTTTAGGGGGGTATATAGGAGTCACCCGGTGGTTGGTCGGTCGGTCGGTCGGTCGGTCGGTCGGTCGGTCGGTCGGTCGGTCGGTCGGGCGGTCTGTTGCATTTTCCTTGTCCGGAGCATAACTTGAAAACTACTAGTTGGAATTCAATACAACTTCATACAATGGTCAAGCACATTGAGAGGAAGTGCAGTGCACAAGAACTATAACTCCATCTTGACTAATTACAGAGTTATTGCCCTTTGTTACTTTTCCTTGTCCGGAGCATAACTTGAAAACTACTGGTTGGAATTCAATACAACTTCATACAATGGTCAAGCACATTGAGAGGAAGTGCAGTGCACAAGAACCATAACTCCATCTTGACTAATTACAGAGTTATTGCCCTTTGTTACTTTTCCTTGTCCGGGGCATAACTTGAAAACTACTGGTTGGAATCCAATACAATTCCACACAATGGTCAAGCACAATCAGAGGAAGTGCAGTGTACAAGAACCATAACTCTATCTTGAGTAATTACAGAGTTATTGCCCTTTGTTACTTTTCCTTGTCCGGAGCATAATTCGAAAACTACTGGTTGGAATTCAATAAAACTTCATACAGTGGTCAAGCACAATGAAAGGAAGTGCAGTGCAAAAGAACAATAACTCCATCTTGACTAATTACAGAGTTATTGCCCTTTGTTACTTTTCCTTGTCCGGAACATAATTCGAAAACTACTGGTTGGTATTCAATAAAACTTCATACAATGGTCAAGCACAATGAGAGGAAGTGTAGTGTTAAAGAACAATAACTCTATCTTGACTCATTTCAGAGTTATTGCCCTTTGTTACTTTAACTTGTCCAGAACATAATTTGAAAACTACTGGTTGGAATTCAATACAACTTCATACAATAGTCAAACACAATGAGAGGAAGAGCAGTGTACAAGAACCATAACTCTGTCTTGACAAATTACAGAGTTATTGCCAAGAACAATATCTCTTTTTAGTTTGTTTGCAAGATATTCTGTTACTACAAACTTCCTCAGTTTATAAAGCAGTCTTTTGGGGGTATTAATCACATTTAGTGATAGCTCTAGTTTACTTTTACAAAGGCTTATATAGGAAAAATTTTAAAAATCTTTTTCTCTGAAACAACAAGGCATAGAGCTTAGATATTTGGCATGTAGCATTGACTAGTGAACCTCTACCAAGAATGTACAAATTATGACCCCCGGATCAAAATTAACCCCGCACGGGGGGTCATTTAGTTTTACAAAGGCTTATCTAGGAAATTTTTTAAAAATCTTCTCTGAAACCACAAGGCCTAGAGATGAGATATTTGGCATGTAGCATTGTCTAGTAGACCTCTTCAAAGTTTGTTCAAATTATGCCCCTGGGGTCAAAATTGACTTTGCCCAGGGTGGGGAGGGGGAGGTAATAATAATTTTTCTAATGAATTCCATCTAAATATATAGTTGTTAATGCAAATATTTTACAAATATAATACAATAGGTCTTATATTTATATGTTTCCTTAGGCAAAGTATGTGTATGAAATTTGTATTTATGATAAAATATCTCTATCTTGGTTGGGCAACCAGGATAGGGAAATCAAATTTTAAAGATACCCCCAGTGAAAATCTTACTTGAATTAAGCGCTAATTGAACATAAATGAGTGTAAATGATCAGATTTTAAAGTTGTGTCATGGAAAGCGAAAATACTGCTTATTGAGGAAAAATCACATTTTCACTTTTTTACATTTTCTAACAGAACAGTATCTTAGAAATATTACCACATAAGTTTCAGTTTCATTCGCCCTTTCTTTTTGGGTATTTCAAGAATTTTAAAACACCCACTGTTTGTTGCAAATGCCTTAATTTTGCTGTCAAGACCCATAATTGGAAGGAGATGAACAGATTAATAAAACAACACAAATGAAAGTATTTCATGTTTTTATTTCATGAAACACATAACATACTTCAACAAAAACATACTGTTTTACGTAAAAATAAACAAACATTTGTCAAGGAAAAATGGTTACCATGGCAACAGAATTTGCTAAAATGAATAAAAATTTACTATTTGGTGGCATTTCTGTTATTTTTAATGATAAGTTATGTATTGTCTGACCATAAAAATTTAAACAAATGAATTTTATGATTTTAAATGTAATTTTCTAAAATTCTGATCCGTGTTTATTGTATAAGCAAAACCTGACAATCATAAGTAAAAACAGCCACCAAAGTTAGAATTTCACTAAATTTCAACTATTTTTTTCGATTTCATTCACAATAAAACACATGATATAATGGCCATACTTTCAAAATATAGCAACTAGTTTTATCAACATTCATGCAATGAAATGACCCACTAATACTTTCTATCAATTCCTTTAGAAATTGATACACATAAATGGTTGCCATGGTGACAAAAAACTGAAAAATTGCTCATTTTCCAAAAAAAGCTTCTGACTGTAACTTTTTATGGCAGTAATAGCTAACAAAGTATAACTGAATCCTTGATAACAATCCTCCATGTTCTTTATATGCCAAACAAAAAATTATCTATGATTTAAGATCCATGTCTTAACAAAAGTAGTTAATCAAGTAAAACCTGAATTTCACTTCATTTCAACTGTTTTTCATGAATTCATTCAAAATAAAGAACATGATACAATAGGCATTCTTTAAAATATATCAACTACTTTTATAAACATTCATTCAACAAAATGATCCAGTAATATTTTCCATCAATCCCTTAAAACATTGTTACGCATAAATGGTTGCCATGGTGACAAAAAGGTGAAAAAAACCTAAACTTTTCTTGTTTTCTGAAGAAACAACCCATTAACTATAACTTTTTATGGCAGTAATAGCTAACAAAGTATAACTGAATCCTTGATAACAATCCTCCATGTTCTTTATGTGCCAAAAAAGAATTATTTATGATTTTAAGATCCATATCTTAACAAAAGTAGTTAATTAAGTAGAGTTAGAATTTCACTAAATTTCAACTGTTTTTATCGTTTTCACTTACAATAAAACACATGATACAATAGGCATTCTTTCAAAATATATCAACTACTTTTATAAACATTCATGCAATGAAATGATCCAGTAATATTTTCTATCAATCCCTTTAGAAATTGATACACATAAATGGTTGCCATGGTCACAAAAAGTGGGAAAAAAAAACTGAAAAATGTGCTCGTTTTCCGAAAAAAAGCTTCTGACTGTAACTTTACATGGCAGAAACAATCCTCCATGTTCTTTATGTGCCACAAATTAATCATCAATGAAATTAAGATCCATATCTTAACAAAAGTGGTTAATCAAGTAAAATCAGAATTTTACTACATTGCAACTGTTTTTAGCTCGACTATTCGAAGAATAAGGAGACTATTGCACTCGCCCCAGACTTGAAACTCAAAGTATGTGTCTACCATCAACATCTACACCTGAGGAAACAATCCCCATAACTCTGTTTTGATTTTTGACAGATTTATGCCCCTTTTTAACTTAGAAGTTTTGGTTAAAGTTTTTTTTTAAATTCAAATATCTTGAATACTATCAAAGGTATTGACTTGAAACTCAAAGTATGTGTCTACCATCAACATATACACCTGAGGAAACAATTCCCATAACTCTGTTTTGATTTTTGACAGATTTATGCCCCTTTTTAACTTAGAAGTTTTGGTATTTTTTTTTTGTAAATTCAAATATCTTGAATACTATATAAGGTATTGACTTGAAACTCAAAGTATGTGTCTACCATCAACATTATACACCTGAGGAAACAATTCCCATAACTCTGTTTTGATTTGACAGATTTATGCCCCTTTTTAACTTAGAAGTTTTGGTATTTTTTTTTTGTAAATTCAAATACCTTGAATACTATATAAGGTATTGACTTGAAACTCAAAATATATGTTTACCATCAACATCTACACCTGAGGAAACAATCCCCATAACTCTGTTTTGATTTTTGATAGATTTGTGTCCCTTTTTAATTTTGAATGTTTTGTTAAAGATAGAATACTATCGAACGTATTTACTGTCAACATCTTCACCAATGTTTTTGATTTTTGACATATTTATGCCCTTTTTAACTTAGAATTTTGTCACAGTTTTTCCATACTAAAATGGAAATACTCAAAATGGCTTTCTTTTGAAATGTCATAGAATAATTATGCAGCATGAAGCGGTCATGCTTTTTTAATTCTATACATATCAATTTTGAAAAGTTACAAAATTATTCATGATCAAATATACAAGGTCATGTATTTCTTTGAAATTATCCCCCCCCATCCTCCCTCCAGTTGGCTTGCAGAATCCAGAGTAAGGCCTTGAATGCAATGTACATTTACAAAGGTCTTTGAACAAGTTTCATATCTTTGACCTTAATTCTTATAGACAATTACACAATACTCCTGTTCTTAGACAAAAACCCCATTTTACCAACAAGCTTTCGAATAGTCGAGCGTGCTGTCATGTGACAGCTCTTGTTGATGAATTCAATTACAATTATTAACTATAGTTAAATGACATATTATGAAGCTACAATTTTGAACAGCAATTTTTGAAAGCTACATGAATGGTACAGTGTGATCTGGAAAAAAAACAGAATATTCCTTATGACATTGAGTATCATTGTTTTATTTCATTGTAGAAATAATAGTTGATATTTGAAAATATTTTGAAAAATGATAAACTTTTGTTCTAAAAACTGATGGTTGACACAACGTAAGTTAAAGGTAAAGACCCTGTATAAAACTGTACTAATGAGACAGCTTACACAGAAACATAATTAAGTTCGAGTCCTTTAATTTCTTCTTAAAATATCATAATACAAATGTCTATATCAGTTACCATGATTACTTTAATACATAGAAATTAGTCTAAGTTATAACACAGTAAATCATTTTACCGAAAATATAATTTTAGACTCACTGGAAAGCCATTACACAAAATCTACTGTATAACATGAACCATTATACAATGTTTAAATACATCTGTTGAAAACTTTAAAATGTGTTAAGAGTTACTTCTGAAACTATACAAAAGTACATGTACTGTCTTTAAAAAACTGTCCAGCTATATTTAATTAGCAAATCTGATAATGTCAATAAAGTAAAGCATTATCTAACAGTGCATACATGTATAATTCGTTTCACCTGTTACCAGATAAGCAAAGTACATGAAAGTGTTTAAACTATTTGCCTTGTTTAGTTATACTAAAACACTTAACTGATGGTAGATATTGGTAAAGCAAAGTAACAGTCAAAAGGTAAATATGATCTCAAAGGTATAGATTTACCTCAAATAACTATTAATTGTAAAATACCCTAACTAAAACTGTTTATGCCCATTAACAACACATTTTAGATGTCTTCTGCTTCTTTGTTTTCTTGAACTTTGAGCTCCACAAACACTTTCTGATAAGGTAGGCTCTGGAGCAACTTGGTCTTTTGCACCATCATTGCGGCAAAACTCCCTTACATGCTCAAACAAATACCATTGCCTTTCACAGTCTAGGCCATTCATTTCTAGTGGGTGAGACACAACAGTGTTCTGGACCTCTGCCCCATCTTTCAAGAGTGAAAATTTCTCACACCTACTGTTTGTAGTAGTCTGGCAATAAACTACACCTGGCTCAGTAGAACTCATCCTGCAATGAAATAATCACAAATACATTCAACTTACATGTACATGTTAGTAAAGATTTTTAAATTTAAAGTTTTGTTCTGCAAACTGGCAATATTTGTGGGAACTGATTCATACTAAACTGTAATAAACTACAACACAGTAATGCTGATAGTGAAATAGCTGCAAGCATATTCATTTTGTCAGTATATGACTTGAGAAAAAAGTTGTGGTACCTGAATATATGATACTTTGATATGTTCTTCAATGGTTTGAAAAACTGCCCAAGGAAGAACTTCCAGTTATAAAATGGCACAGCATTTTGGTCTTGTTTTGTTAAGTGTGGGATGTTATGTCCACTTTTAGATGAAAGCTGAACAGTTCTAGCTATATCCTCCATTGTCTCTGCATCACAGAACCTTAAATACATGTACAATAAAATATAACAACTATACTGAATAATAGATATTTATAAGAATAAAAACATGTAGATTGTTGAAGTGTTGACTTTCAACAAAGGTGACATTATGCGCATTTTAGTGCACATTGTATATTTTTGGTGATAGTTTTATAAAAGCAATTTTCTGTTGCTGTACATATAAATGTGTTAAAATTATTATAATGCCGCATTAATATTTGAAGTTGGTGCTTTAGAAATAAAAGAAATTGGACTTATAAAATAATAGTTCCTTTCTTGGCAGTGATCTCCCTTTGTGCTATTGTTGTTGGTAGAGATTTAGGCAGTGGAAGGGAAGGAACTCCTGCATGCAGTTGTTTTTCTTTAAATTGAATGTAATGTGACCACTAGCTCATACTCAGGTGAGCTAAAAAAAGTAATTGATTAATGATGTTTAAAGTTGACTTTACCTCCATTTTGATTTCCACAAACCAAAGTGCCAGTCAGGCAAAAACTTTGTATGTCCAGCTATCATCAAATTGTACTCGATGTTTTCATGTAAACCTGAAAATGTGAGAAGCAATGCAATACTTTTATTTGAAACAACAGTTAAAATAACAATGCACGGGGAATTGAAGTATATGAAGTCTCTGATATACTTTATATCTATACATGTATATTACTCTTTACATAGTGCTTCTTACCATTCATTTTGAAAACTTGCCAACTTAAATAAGTACCATTTAAATAATTGTTTTCTACAAACATTTCTTCTTATGATAATTATACCCCCAAAACGAAGTTTAGGGGGGTATATAGGAGTCACCCGGTGGTTGGTCGGTCGGTCGGTTGGTTGGTCGGTCGGTCGGTCGGTCGGGCGGTCTGTTGCATTTTCCTTGTCCGGAGCATAACTTGAAAACTACTAGTTGGAATTCAATACAACTTCATACAATGGTCAAGCACATTGAGAGGAAGTGCAGTGCACAAGAACTATAACTCCATCTTGACTAATTACAGAGTTATTGCCCTTTGTTACTTTTCCTTGTCCGGAGCATAACTTGAAAACTACTAGTTGGAATTCAATACAACTTCATACAATGGTCAAGCACATTGAGAGGAAGTGCAGTGCACAAGAACTATAACTCCATCTTGACTAATTACAGAGTTATTGCCCTTTGTTACTTTTCCTTGTCCGGAGCATAACTTGAAAACTACTGGTTGGAATTCAATACAACTTCATGCAATGGTCAAGCACATTGAGAGGAAGTGCAGTGCACAAGAACCATAACTCCATCTTGACTAATTACAGAGTTATTGCCCTTTGTTACTTTTCCTTGTCCGGAGCATAACTTGAAATCTACTAGTTGGAATTCAATACAACTTCATACAATGATCAAGCACACTCAGAGGAAGTGCAGTGTACAAGAACTATAACTCTATCTTGAGTATTTACTGAGTTATTGCCCTTTGTTACTTTTCCTTGTCCGGAGCATAACTTGAAAACTACTGGTTGGAATTCAATACAACTTCATACAATGGTCAAGCACATTGAGAGGAAGTGCAGTGCACAAGAACTATAACTCCATCTTGACTAATTACAGAGTTATTGCCCTTTGTTACTTTTCCTTGTCCGGAGCATAACTTGAAAACTACTAGTTGGAATTCAATACAACTTCATACAATGATCAAGCACACTCAGAGGAAGTGCAGTGTACAAGAACTATAACTCTATCTTGAGTATTTACTGAGTTATTGCCCTTTGTTACTTTTCCTTGTCCGGAGCATAACTTGAAAACTACTAGTTGGAATTCAGTACAACCTCATACAATGGTCAAGTACATTTTAAGGAAGTGCAGTGGACAGGAACCATAACTCCATCTTGACTCATTACAGAGTTATTACCCTTTGTTACTTTTCCTTGTCCGGAGCATAACTTGAAAACTTCTGGTTGGAATTCAATACAACTTCATACAGTGGTCAAGCACAGTGAGAGGGAGTGCAGTGCGCAGTAACCATAACTCCATCTTGACTAATTACAGGGTTATTGCCCTTTGTTACTTTTCCCTGTCTGGAGCATTTTTCGAAAACTACAAGTTGGAATTCAATACAACTTCATACAATGGTCAAGCACAATGAGAGGAACTGCTAAGAACAATATCTCTTTTTAGTTTGTTTGCAAGGTATTATGTTACTACGAACTTCTTCAGTTTATAAAGCAATCCTTTTGGGGGTATTAATCACATTTAGTGATAGCTCTAGTTTTTTCTACATAAACCTACCTAAAATAGTCCTCCAGAGGGCATACCATAGCACAGGGTTGTTTTTGTTTTGACCTGCACAGTTATCGAAGTTGAACACAGCATATTTCTCCCCAAGACTGTACTGATTTAAATAGTGATGGACATAACTTATAACACCATTTGCACCTTTACCAGGGGAGTGGCCCTCATCTGTCAGGTAAAATACCTGTTTTCCTGAAAAATATAATATACAATCATGTACATTGTATAGATATCATAATCTATTATGTTTTCAACCTATTTAGCTCATTTGAATATTTCAAAAAGAATCGAAATTTGTTTTACACAAAAATCTTTTAGAAGTGTTCATGTACATTATGAAAAGTATTTTGCATGGTGTTAGAGATTTAAAGTACTTATCAATAAGAAAAACGTGTTACACTGTTACTTATTGTGTACCAGTTAAGACTGCCAATTTTAAGTAAAGACAAAGCAATATGAATGACTGCTATGGAGTTTGAATAAGCTGTTTATACAAAATTTAAAGTCTGTTTTCAATTAATAGCATTAGATATAATATGTATGTGTTTATACACATGAATAAGTGATAAGTAATGCATTAATTTTTTCTGGAAAATGAATTAAATTGAGTGACCAAGGTGTTAAATAAAACTAAATACAACCCTACCTGAACCTTCACAACAAATCCCAAACACATAGCACTTCCTTGGAGTTTTAAAATAAATTGGTCCCACCTGAAACAAAATAGCCATGACTTGTAACCACACATTGCATATTAAGATTTATTAAGATATTTGCAATAGGTTCAAAAGCTAAAACATGTTCATTTTAATGCTGGTCCATTTACAATGTGTTGGTACATTCAAACTGCTTCAGAAATAATAAAGACATGATGAACAACTGACAAATTTTGGAATTACTGATGACAATATGCTTGAAAAATGACTGATTTCACCAACATGAAGTATTTACCTGTCTACTATGATGAGGATAATTCACTTGCTGAGCATAATCCCAGGAGTAGTGAACCTTGCCATCAAGAGAACATGGATCTGAACCTGAATATAAAATTAAAGATCACTGATCATTTGTATCCAAATTTGAACTCAAGTTATTATTACAGCTACCAAGCATAAAATTTAATTTTACTGTTTTGTACACTCATAACTAGTTGTGATATTTCAATTACTGGAAAAAGCACTGTACAACAACTGTACATTCAGGTAAAACCGAAGGGAACAAGATATGTGTTTCTCCTAATATACATGTACCTTCATTTGGTTGCTGGCTTTGTACAGTTTCTTGGCCTGTAAACAATTACTTCTGTATAATTCCCTCTGTAATGTGACATTATCAATATGTTCTTCATATGATTGCAACAGAAATGCTTTCTCCTCCTCATCCAACAAACCACCTTTTGATAACTTATCACTGTATTGTTGGCATTTGATGCATAGATCTGTAGTAGGTTTGCTTAGAATAATATGAGGACAAAGATCTAGCCAAACTCGTCTAAAGGTTTTGAGACAAACACTTCTTAGACCATTTTTTTCTGCCAAGTCCTGATAAATTTCATGAATTTCAGCTTGGCATTTATCTGAAGGCAGGAGAAGTGCCTTTGAATGTCTGTAATTTGGCATTCGCCCTGGCAAAGGTAGCGCATTATCCCTAGCATATTCTATTAAAAACTGCATTATTTTCTGACTGTCTGAAAATGACAGACTGTTATGGGGCATTTTATTTTTGCTTCCATGTACACGTGGCTTTAGCCCAACTTCATCAATAGATTTACATACTGCCTGCAGCTTGTCCTTTTGTATTGCATGTAAGAAACAGAATGTTTTTTGACAAACTCTCACACCTTTAAAAAAGTATAATTGAGTAGGGCGCTGACGCTCCTTTGGTACATGTTTAGATGAGGATGTACTTCCTCCAGACTGGCGGTGGTTAAAAAGTTCAGCCTTAATGACAATATCCAGCTCTTCCCTACTGAGCTCTAAACAGTATTCTCTGAATGATATAGTATCATCTATAACATAAAATGTTCAACATTTTACTGCATGGCTTTGAATGAATTTTGTTGCAACCACAGCCTTCCTCTTTGAATTTATTTTGTTTTCTTAATTCATCAGTGTCTTCAAATCTTTCATTTGAGACAATAACATCAACACCATCATTGTCATCGTTAGATCTATATCCTAGAGATCTACTGTCATCAAAATCATCATCATCATTAAATGAATCGGTGTCTGAGTCAGGTACCAAATCAACAGACTGATCAAAGTTATTATTGAAATAAAGTTCATTTACAAGTTCAAGTTCCAAAATAAAAGTCTCATCTTGGTTTTGTGAGAGTTCAAATGGCACAGTGCTTGCAGTACTGGCATGTGAATACTGTGACATGTTTATTGATCTATAATAGATCTACTGTAATACTATGAGCATTTGAAAATTTTATAAACATGTTGTAATACACTAAAATCATCTGCTTCTTCATCTACATTGTTTTGAATTTTCCGCCAGAGCCGGTATCTAGTAAACAAACGGTTGCTATCTAACTTATCTACCGTAACCTTTGACAAAATTTACTTCCGGGTCAATACTATAAATCAAATACCTCCAAAAGTACAAATAATAAGATGCTGACGATATAAAACATAACTTACCCTAACACATAACATCCTTAAAGTGTTAAATATGTGTGTGTCAAGACAGGAGCATTAATTAGATACAAGATATAAGCCAAACTTTTATCCGGAAACGAGAACTACACATGTATGACTAATTGCTGCAAGGGGAATAATTCTAATCGATATTTACAAGTGAACTGTCTAAATCCCGTACTCACCTTCAGGTTATTTGATCCATGAATGATATCAAAAGCTGTCCTGGTTCAGTCATCGAAATACTTCGATTATTTTGTACGAAAAAAACAATTTATTTGAGTGATATTATCCGATAGATGAATACAACGTCCGCGCAAATACCCGCGCACTTTATAGCGTGATTGTGACGTTACGTCATTACCTCAATAGACAGGATTTTCGCTTTCCATGACACAGTTTCAAACAAATCTGTTACATGGCCAAAATCTGATTATCCACCTTTAATGTGTTATCAAAGCACTTGCAAGTGCTGGAGGTCTCAGGCAGCAGCAGGTGAATCCCAGAAGACAATTTTTTATGACCAGATTTTTATGAAAGGTGTATTAACTTTTACTATTCAAGCACAGTTACGACTGACTTTCATTTTTTTTTACGTTTTTTTTTTTAAATAAATGTCGATGCCTAACCTATGTAAATCTGACTTAACAGCATTTTCAGAAATACAATGAAATTAATTGTCTGGAAAGGGAAGTTGTAAATTTTAAAAGTGACTTTATTTCTGTGTTTGTTTTAACACTGTAAATATAATAGCTTAGCCCAACATCTCACACAAAGCACTTTAATATCAGTGAAACATGTTTACTATTTTTCAGCCATATGAAAGAATGAATATTGCTGATGCACTGTACTCAAAGACGTTTGAAGATGGTAGTGTAATTATAAAGCAGGTAAGACTTCATATTGTTTCAGCCAATGATCCAGATGAAACAAAGAATAAATCCCAGCCAAAGACCCATACAAGCTGTTCTGTAGAAATTATGTTTTATGAGATTGCCTTGGCAGCGTTGGCCAGTGTTGTCCGTTCTCTAACTTGGGTTTGCGCCCTGCTAATTACCATGTCTCTTTATGTGAGGAAGTTGGCAGTTTCTGATGGAGGATCAGAGTCTAGTACTTGTTCTACCCAGGAACGATTGTTAGGTAAACTGCCTGCCATTCTCATACAACAACAACATCATTAAAAAAGGCACTCTGTAGTTAAACTGCTGAAATTTCAGCAAATTGGCATTGTGTGTTCTCTGTCTTAGATACCGTGTATGCAATCGTCACTAAGTGTTGTGACAATACTTATGTGCATATCTCTTCCAAGTTACATTTCATAACAAGCCAGATTGCTGAAGACTTTCTGTGGTTTACTGCTCTTTAATTTATGAATTTTTTGTCAAATAAATGCTTTCCATTCTCTATCAAGGCAACCTGTTGGCAAAGTGATATCAGTAATCAGTCACTTTACTATGTCATTATTTAGTTACAAACATTGCCACTGTCCACACTGTCTGTGCTATAACTTATCATGTTTTTGGATTATCAATGCCTTTATGATATCTATGATAATCAGCAAACATGATGAGTATATTTTATGACAGGTTAGAGCTCTTGTTTGTATATAACAAACATTGTCTGTGATATTATATTAGCATGATTGAAGTTTGTGCATCTATACTGGTGTCTCTTTAACCGTTGAAGTGAGTGAGTGACTTTTTTATGCTGTAGACACATACACATCAGCACATAGAGCACAAAGGGCAGGTGCTATAACTCTTACCTAGCTTTTTAGCCAAAAAAATGATTTGCTTTATTCTAATGCTTATTCTTCAATATTACAGAGTGACAGTGCAGATTGTATGTACTTTATTGAGGATGGTGAGACAAGAGTTACAGTAAAGAACATGGTAAATATAGCATTATCTCTTTGTTGTATGTTACAAAGTTTTCTTTAGACATAGAGCTTAATTGTGCCAATGTTCAGATTTTTGTTCAGTCATTTTATTTGTAGCTCTAGCGATGAAATTGATCGGAGTTTTAAAGTTTGACAGGCACATGATACAACTTGGCCACGTCCCCGAGCTGGTTTTTATATTTCTTGCACCATTATGCATGAGGTGTCATTGCTAGGTTTTCCTTTGTTTCAGTTTTATAATGAGAACAAGCAGTTTATCAATGTTTGTTTCATAATTTCATTTTTGAAAATGTTAATTTTATTGGAAACTATTTTCTATTAATTATTTGTTGTATTCATGAAAAGCACAGTTTATTTCTGTGAAATTTTTGTTTGTATAATTTTATTGCAAATGAAGTTTGTTGTTTTGTGTAAAATAAACACAGAATGTAGCTTTGTTGATTTTCTTCAGATTTAGGCTATGTATTGGGTACATGTTTGGTAAACTTGAAAAAAAAAATGCAAATCTTTTTTCTAGTTTATTGTGTGCTAATGTATTTTCATGTGATTTTAGAAAATCAGTGTTGTGCGATTTTGAATGTACTGAGTATATTTTCAGTACTATGAACTGTTAACTGGTAATTTACCCATGGTACCATTGCAGATTGTGATCAGGCTGAACTTTCATGGAGTGTAATCAGTGTATTATTTATTGCCGCCACTCTGTGGCCAACATGTCCCTTTCTCATGTTATTAGAGCTGAATTGCTTAATCAAGGAATTTTATACTGAAATTAGAAACGCCTGCTGGAATAATGCTGAAAATAATGAATTCATGTCTTTATAAAGAAATTATGGTTTTAATGTTACATGTATTGACTTTTGACATAGCATGATCCCGCATAATTCCTCTGAATTCCAAGTGATCTTCTCATGCATTACTCAGACTCGTGTGATAATTATTAAATGATGGTGCATTTAAAAGTTATTGCAAATAGTTTCATTGTTTTGCTATTTTTAGTTACAGTCATAATTATTACCAGAAATAGAAATTAAAATCTGAAAGCAGTATCTATTTTACATGTGTTATATAAAGAATTTGTTTGGTGCTTTAACTCTTCAAATTTACTAGACAGAAAATGATATAGAAATTTTATAAAGAACACTCCTTCAATAAGGAGGCTTGTTTACTGTCTTAAGTTAATAAATTAGTTTCATTTATAACCGTCTGAGCTTGATCTGAAATAGTATCTGTTTATTGTCTCGGGTATTAACTGAAATAGACTTAATGTGCTAGAAGGATATATAGTAATAATGTTTCTATAATAGGAAATGTTATTTCATTACTGCAAAATCTGTTTAGTGTCATATTTTATTTTTTATGAACAATTAAATTAGTTTGTGAAATGATAGGCTAAGTGTATACCAAGGGTTATTGTTTTCCCTTGCTGGTTCTTCGATGGCAACTATTGATAGACAATTTACTACTACAGCCATACCCAACCGCCTTTCCACACAAAAGTTCCACACAAGTTTTCACAGTTAAGTGTACATGTATTATATAAGTGACACTCCAAAGACTGTTGCCTTATAAATTTATCTCAATGTCCTTTATAAAAATTCCTGTGGCAGTTTGTCACGAGATGTGTAGGAAGATTACTACACTGTCAAAAGTAACAATTTCAGGATCATTTGTTTTTAATGGATTATGTTTTTAATGGATTATGTCAGGCTTACACCTGATGATTACAGAAAAGTAAAATGTTCCTCTGTAAAATAGATTACCTACCTGCCAGACAGACTGCATTTTAACATGCACTGTCTGATATACTAGACACGCAAAGACAATAAGCTTTTCTTTATAGGTCAGAGGTTAGAGGTCAGAATTTCAGTAGTACTGTTTAAATACTGAATGTTGATTGACATAGTTTGACCTGATTTCTGTCACTTCTGCTGAGCATGCAAAAATAGAATGTAGAACATAACTTTCACCTGATACTGTCATAATGAAAGTAAAGCCTTTCTTTCTGAAAATGTAAGACCCCTAGGTACAATACTACACCTTTTACCATAATTCAAGAGAGTCTGTGCCATTAATCTACTTTTGAGGCATTTATTGGTCACAGGAGGAAAGGTTTTAGCCTTTTCCTGATAAAATATGGCAGAAATTCATAGACAGAATGATTGATCAGAATCAAGAAGTCTTAGCTGGCAGTCCATGGTCAGTTGTAGGGATGGTGAAGATTAGCATGGCACCCTACAAAGATGGAGGGGTATATTGGTTTGATGTTGGTCAGTCCGTCAGTCTGTAGACCTAACCTTGTCCAATCAATAACTAGAGAATGATTTGGCCTAAAATTCCTCAAACTTAGTAGATTGGTTGGTCATGGTCATAACAAGTAGATGATCCCTATTGAATTTGAGGTCAACAGGTCAACAGGTCAAGGTGGCAGTGACTTTCAACTCAAAGAAATTGTCCGATTAGTATGGTTAGTGTCCTCAAACTTTGTAGGTAGGTTGGTCAATTCTAGTAGAGAACCCTTCTTGATTTTGAGATCAAAGGTCAATTTGACAGCTACTTTTAACACCAAAAACTTGTATAATCAGTAACTAGAGGACGCTATGGCCTAGTGTCCTTAAAATAGGTAGGTTGATTGGTCATGACTAGTAGATAACACCTATTGATTTTGAGGACAGCAGGTCAAGGCCACAGTGACTTTATTGCAAAAGAACTAATATTGACTGCCGTCAATGGGGTATACATGTTATACAAACATCTCATGTTCATACAAGTAACAAGATCAACTGAGATAACAAGAATAAGCTTCGCAAAAGGCTAGATTCCTAGAGAGTATAGGTAGATCCTTATATGGAATCTGGGCTGCAGTACATAAATACAAGTGTCAGTAAGCAATACACAATAACTCAACATTACCCCTCTCTTTCTGAGGTTGATTGTATCTGCAGTGAGTCTGAGGAGTGTTTAATATAAATTTTAAGAACTTGTTTCGCAATTGAGAATAAGCAAATTAGTATAAATTTCAACTCCAGCTATTTTTATTGTAAAATGTCTGACTGTATGGGAAAATGTGAAAGAAAAATAACAGTTACTGATGAAAGAATACTTGGCCATTATATGTTATTGCAGGATAAATGCTGAGCTTATACATAGTGTTAACTTGAAATGACGAATCCTATCTTAGTACAGTAGAATTCCGCTATTATGACCACCTTCCGTACTTTTGATAAATGGTCTTAATAGGGGAATGGTCTCAATAGCGAGTTGACTTAATAAGACCCATCTGTCATTCATGACAATACTCTAGTGTCAGCCTGATCATACTTTTCTTTTGCTTTCTGTACAGTAAATATGTACAATAAACAAAGTGAGAGAAAATAAATAAAAAAGATTTGCACATGCACGTAAATTGATCGATCAGAAACGACTTCAAATGAGCGTGTTAAATTAATGAATTTTTTGATTTTTCATTCTTGTGCAGCAGAAGATATATTGATTTACTCGCAAAGTAATTGCCCGGGTGCAGATCATCATAATAACTGACTCGACTCAAATGTGTACATGTCGTGCAAATTATTCTGCAGTTTGGTCCGTAATTTCTCAAGTTAACAATCGGGATTGCTCTCTCAATTTATTAAACCTGAACTGTCATTTACATCCTTTTGTTGTCCAATTAAGGTTTCATACGATAGATCAAAAATATTTCACACCCTACGTCTTGTAATTGACATAATCATTAAAGGGACACACGTGTGTAGATAACTTCTGGAGGTGCGCGGCGGGATAAAATACAGTGGTAATGTCCGGAGGCGCTAGACAGGGATAAATGCTGTGGTCTGTTTAGCAGATAATAAAACAGTGTAAATCGCTTATTAGTGACAGGATACGATGGTCACTTTAGTGGAATAGCGGGGTGGTCGCTTTACTGGTACAAACGACCAATAGAATATATAATAAAAACAGTTGGTTCTTTAAAATAATGGTCGTAATAGCGGTGTGGTCACATTTTCGGCGTGGTCGTAATGCGGAATTCTACTGTACAAGTGAACTTAATGTTAGGAGGCAGTTCAATTGATTGCAGGAAAATTGTTTGATTTTTTTGTTTAAAAGGTCAAACTTCAGAAATATCTGAGGAATGTAGAGAAAAATGGGTTTAAACCTGAGAAAAGAAATACCTGTTTTTGACATCTTCAAGTTTTGACTTTACATCATACATGTCTATTGGATGGTGTCCAATTTTCCTGCCTTAATTGAAATGCTTTGCCAGGTACAGGATATGGAGTTTCAGTTTACTCCCACTTAATATTTTATTTTTTGTTTTTATTATCATTTCAGGAGGTAGCGGATGCCATTCCTGGGTTTTAGCTTGTCTTTATTTTCTGTTGTTTTTAGCTTACCTGAGCACAAAGTGCTCAAGATGAACTATGGTGATAGCTTGATGTCCGCTGTCTGTCTGTGCAATAGAGACTACATTTTTCTTTGGATCTTCATGAAACTTCAGAATGAGTGTCTTGTTAAAATCAAGGTCAATTTGAATATGGGTCATTTCTGGTCAAAAACAACCCATTCAAATCATATGAAAACCTTGTGTTGGCAGTAGAGGCTGCATTTTTTATGAGATCTTCATGAAACTTTGTCAGAATGAGTGTCTTGATGATTTTTAGGTCGAGTTGAATATGGGTCATCTTTGTTTAAAAACCAGGTCACAAGGTCAAATCATAGAAAAAACCTTGTGTAAACAAAAGAGGCTGCATTTTTTATTCTATATTCACAAAACTGTCAGAATGAGTGTATTGATGAAATCTAGGTCAAGTTCTCTGATAACAAACTAGGTCACCAGGTCAAATCATAGAAAAACCTTGTGTATGCAGCAGAGGTTGCATTTTTATGCCCCAGAAGGGCGGCATATTAAAATCGCACCGTCTGTCCGTCCTTGCGTCCCCACTTACAAATTTGTGTCCGGACTGTAACTCTGTCATGCATAGAAGGATTTTAAAATAACTTGGCACACATGTCTAGCACATCAAGACGACGTGTCGCGTGCAAGACCCACATCCCTACCTCAAAGGTGAAGGTCACACTTGGAGTATGAAGGTTATGGAATCCTCTATATATGCACACATTCGTGTCCGGACTGTAACTTTGTCATGCATTGAAGGATTTTAAAATAACTAGGCACACATGTCTAGCACATCAAGACGATGTGTCGCGTGCAAGACCCACGTCCCTAGCTCAAAGGTCAAGGTCATACTTAGAGTTTGAAGGTAATGGATTCCTCTATATATGCATATATGCACACATTCGTGTCCGGACTGTAACTTTGTAATGCATTGAGGGATTTTAAAATAACATGGCACAAATGTCTAGCACATCAAGACGACGTGTCGCGTGCAAGACCCACGTCCCTACCTCAAAGGTCAAGGTCACACTTAGAGTTTGAAGGTAACGGATTCCTCTATATATGCATATATGCACACATTCGTGTCCGGACTGTAACTTTGTCATGCCTTGAAGGATTTTAAAATAATTTGGCACAAATGTCTAGCACATCAAGACGACGTGTCGCGTGCAAGACCCACATCCCTACCACAAAGGTCAAGGTCACACTTAGAGTTTATAGGTAATGGAATCCTGTATATATATGCATACATTTGTGTCCGGACTATAACTTTATTATGCTTTGAAGGATTTTAAAATAACTTGGCACAAATGTCTAGCACATCAAGCAGATGTGTCGCGTGCAAGACCCAAGTCCCTCCCTCAAAGGTCAAGGTCACACTTAGTGTTTAAAGTAATAGAAAACTGTATGCATGATTACTCTGTCATGCATGGAAGGATTTTAAAATTACATTGCACATTTATTGAGCACATGGAGAGGACACAGACTGTGAGGCACCTCTTTCGGGGGCATTCGTCACTTGTGAGGGACAGCTCTTGTTTTGGAACTTCATGAAACCTGGTCTGAGTATTGATGAAATCTAGGTCAAGTTCAGAAATTAATCATCTTAGATAAAAAAAATAGGTCACCAGGTCAAATCACAGAAAAACCTTGTGTATGAAATAGAGGCTGCATGTTTCATTGGATTTTCATGAAACTTTGTTTGAATGAATGTTTTGACAAAATCTAGGTCAAGTTTGAAAATGTGTCACTAGGTCACTGGCAAATCAACGGAAAACACTCTAGGGGCCACATTTGACCCCCAATCATCAAGAAAATTGGTCAGAATGACTGTCTCGATGACTGTCTCTAGGCCGGGTTCGTCACTTGGTCACAGGGGGTCAAAACCTTCGTCACTATGTCAAATCAGATCAAAAACTTTTTAACATTCTAAGGGCCACTTTTCATACCCAAGTTGCATGAATATTGGTCAGAATGTTTGTCTTGATATTTTGAATCTTTGATCACATGGGGTCAATAACTAGGTCACCATGGCAAAGAAAAAAAAAAAGCTTGTGAACACGAAAGAGGCCACAATTGCATTTAATCATGATGTAAATGTATCAGAATATTTTTCTTGATGAATGATGTCACTCGGGTGAGTGTTATAGGGCCAATATGGCCCTCTTGTTTTCATTTCTTACCCTCACAATATCTTTGTCCTGCCAACTCATATGCTTAACAGACTGGTCTGAAATACACCATAGTTCTGTGAAATATCTCCTAAATGTCACAAGACCATTCTAAATGTTTCAAGAAAATGACTTTAGCCAGTCATGTCTGTAGCAGAAACCCTTTCTTGCCAATTAGCGCTTCATTAACACAGAAAACCAGATAGAAATCCCCTGCCTTCGTTAGAAGATGTACTTTCTGTCTGCTGAATGTTTTGTTCTTTTGAAAAGATATTTTTTGCCTAGAAAAAAGATATGGCAGAAGACAGCTCAAGGACCTTGTTTAATTCTAGAGGGGGATAGATCATTCATACTTTCTGATAATGGTGTCTGTTATGTGAAATAATAATCAGCAAAATCAAAACAAAATGGTAGTTTATATTGGTCATGCATTATGCTTCTATGACATCAGGCACTCAACAATCTATCTATTTGTGATTTATATGTCAAATAGTTATTTGCTTGTTTTTTATGCCCCCGAAGGGTGGCATATTAAAATGACATCGTCCGTCTGTGCATCCACCCTTACATTTTTTCGTGTCAGGGCTGTAACTTTGTCATGCATTGAAGGATTTTAAAATAACTTGGCACAAACGTTCAGCACATCAAGACGGTGTGCCGCATGCAAGACCATGGTTCGCACATGCCTTGAAAAGTACTTGAATTTGATGCCAAGTGCTTGAAAAGTACTTGAATTCTGTGCTAGAAGAAAGTCCTTGAAAAGTACTTGAATTTGAAAATAAAACTAGTGAATTTTTTAAAAAGTCATTGAATTGGTATGCTCCGCATAAAAAACGTCCAAAATAATTGTATCACGCCTTAAAATGACCAGAAAGCAGTCTGTATCTGTATCAGACGATCGAACCTGCTCACGTGTGATGTATCAACTACGTACCGGACTCGGGAATTTAGACACACTTGCTACCGGAGTGATTTCCCTTTACCAAAAGTCATGGTTGCGGAAAATTTGTGAAAGTTAGCAGAAATAAGAGCATTTTCTCATCGACATTGCTCATGAATGATAGATATAAAGCATGGATAAAGGATTTTAAGGAGAACAATCACAAGCATACTTGCGTAGTGATGTTTAAATTTATAGAAATTGCGCAATATGGGCGAAAATGCCTTGAAGAGTCATTAATGAGAAGAAAAGCATTTATAAACAAAATCTGACAAATAAACATTCCGATGAGTCAATACAGTTGTTTTTCATGACAAAAAATTTAGATTTGAATAGCATGTAAATATTGAGATTATCAACATGAATTTTGCTTGATATTAATTTGAATAACCAAGATACATATCAACATTGTGTTCCAAATATGATTTAAGGCGACATTTGACTATGTATCCCGACATAAAGTCGGTTTGTGCACATCATTTTAGTCCTTGAAAATTAGAAAAAGTACTTGAAAAGTACTTGAATTTTGTCTCTGAACTTCTGTATGAACCATGAAGACCCATGTCCCTACCTCAAAGGTCAAGGTCACACTTAGAGTTTGAAAGTAATGGAATTCTCTATATATACACACATTCCTGTCCGGACTGTAACTTTGTCATGCATTGAAGGATTTTAAAATAACTTGGCACAAATGTCTAGCACATCAAGACGATGACGCATGCAAGACCCATGTCCCTACCGCAAAGGTCAAGGTCACACTTAGAGTTTGAAGGTAATGGAATCCTCTATATATGCACACATTCGTGTCCGGACTGTAACTTTGTCATGCATTGATTGATTTAAAAATAACTTTGCACAAATGTTCAGCACATCAAGGCGTTTTATCGCATGCAAGACCCACGTCCCTACCTCAAAGGTCAAGGTCAGTCACACTTAGAGTTTATATGTAATGGAATCCTGGATATATACATACATTTGTGTCCGGACTGTAACTTTGTCATGCATTGATTGATTTAAAAATAACTTTGCACAAATGTTCAGCACATCAAGACAATGTGTTGTATGCAAGAACCATGTCCCTACCTCAAAGGTCAAGATCACACTTAGTGTTTAAAAGTAATGAAATACTTTATGCACGGTAACTCTGTCATGCATGGAAGGATTTTAAAATTACATAGCACAATTGTTGAGCACATGGAGAGGACACAGACTGTGAGACACCTCTTTGGGGGGCATTCGTCACTTGTGAGGGACAGCTCTTGTTTCATGACATTTTGATGCTAAATTTGTTAGGAGCAATAATTTACTGTTTTTTTTTGTTTTATAAAGGTTTAGTATTCCATTTCATTTTAATGCTTGCTTTTGATATGAAGGGAAATTAGTGCTATTTACTCTGAAATGTTTCCTCCCACTCATTCGTGTAATATAATCCTTAACAATAGGACCCATGTTACAGTTAGGTTATTGTTTACAAATTTCTTACCTCAGGAAAAACAATGTAACTGTATCAGTTCTTTAAAGGGTTTCTATCATAGGCCTAAATGTAACCTTTCGGTGGTCAATTTCAGTAACAACAACTTAAAAGAATATCTCAATAATAAATATGAAATGGTGTATAAGCACAGTAGTGGTATAAGACTTGGCAGGCCTTCAGCTTCTTGCAGTGAGTTATTTATTAGTGCTTTAACTTTCAGCAGTACTGGTATTTGTTTGATTTCCCCCATCTCCATGCTTACAGTCACTTTAATTGATGTGTAAACACTTGCTGGTCTGTCTCTGTCACATACAGTGTCAGACTTCTGTTTCACTGCCACTTCTGCAAGTTTTGAACTGTCAAGGCTGACAATAGGGAGAACATACAGAAGGGGTGGATGATATAACAGCTTCCAACATCACTCCACTGACAGTTATTTAACATATGCTACTATTAAGTCTGACACTCATGTGAAAATTTCTGTAGCTTTGTATTATATGTAACCAAACTACCAAAAGTAAATACTGATTATTTTTAGTAGAACTTAACTATATTCAGAACTACACTAGATAAGAAGTTATATAGTCATATTCTCACTGCACTTAGTCTGGTTAGATCTAATATTTTGCAGTGGTAGAACTGTTCTCTACACTCATCCTACCCAACATCCTGTTGAAGAAGGAAGTGTAAATTTGTTTCGTTGATGTTGTTCATTGAACAGATAAGCAGTTCAGAATTCAGGTTGATAAATGATTGGATGCTGCTGCAAAAAACTGCCATCAATAAATTTGTTGCATTATTTGTTAGTACTGTTTACATAATACATGTAAGTTTACTAGCAAAGTAATGTGACAGTGGATTCTGTTGTAAGTGTTACTAAGTAACTTTGTACAGTCAAACCTGTGTTAATGAACACTTCAAAATAAAGACCACCCTATGTGTGAAAGCAGGCATGGAGAAAACAGTACAAAATTGATCTAGTATAAAAACCTGTGGAAAAGACCACATGTCAAGAAAGGCCTGTTCTTTAGCTCACCTGAGCACAAAGTGCTCAAGGTGAGTTATTGTGATCGCCTGGTGATATGACTGCTTTGATGAAAACTAGATAGGGTTTGAATACGGGTCATCTGGGGTCAAAAACTAGGTCAAGGGGTGAAATCATAGAAAACACTTGTGTATGCAATAGAGGGTGAATTTTTCATTCAATTTTCATGAAAGTGGGTCAGAATGATTATCTTGATGAAATCTAGATCAAGTTTGAATATGGATCATCTGGGGTCAAAAACTAGGTACATAATCAAATCAGGAAAACCTTGTGTATGCAATGTAGTATGATATGATATATAGTTTAGGGTTGAAGTTTGGTCACATATGGTCATAAGTAGGTCTAAGGTGAGCAATGTAGGGCCTTCTAGGCCCTCTTGTTTCCAGTTAGTAGTCTTTAATCACTGGTTTGACTGTATGATGTTCAAGATATGCTATTGCAAGTGACAAATGGTCTTTATGCAGACTTGTATGTTTTTCATATAGATCAGAAACCTTGCATCAGCATCTATGGTATTGGTGACTTGCCACTATTTTGTGAAGTAATTTAGGCAGCCACTGTTTGTTTTGGCAGATATGTGTTCAGGAACCAACAATAGCACACTAGTGTGATGTGACAGCTTTTCACTGTTTGATAATTTGCTTATTTAAAAAAAAATTGAGTATTGTAAATCATTACTATTACAACAGGTCTGTGTTTCTCTGATAGAGTTGAAATTATGCTCTTTCTATATGGTTGGTTAAAGTGAATGAATAATAGATTCTACACATGGCAAATACAGTCATGGTGTTAATAAAACTTACTGGATACCAGTTCTTGTAATATCCTGATAATGTTGTGTCAGTATTTTGGCAAGTCTTGAATCAAAAGCAGTTGGATTGGGGCATTGAGAAAGCTTGCACTGTGATACTATGTAATACTAAAACTTTATTGTTTTCTTGTATGTATAATCACAAGAGGTTATGATATATATTACATGTATTTATGCTTATATTGATGGTTAGCAGATATTAGCAATGCTTTATGGGCATGATTATTTGGCAGAACAAACAAAGTATATTTCTACAGTTCTTCTTTCTAATTCCCCCCAGAACAAGTAAAAAATTATCCTATGTTTAAATTGCTGAATAATAATTTTATCACTAGAGAATGTTTATACTTTTATCACCATGTTGTTTTCAGTCGATACTCAGTTCTTTTTATATGTGAAAGTTTTTTAGTACAGTAAACTCTGTATATAACAAACTCCTTGGAACCATTTAAATTTGTTTCTTATACCCAGAGTATGTTATATTCATATAACATTTTCATGTTTCATAAAGAAAGAATAAAATAGGGCCAAGAAAATGTATTCCCTATATCCAGAATCTCAGTATATCTTGAGTCGATATATACAGAGTCTAATGTATAATGTTATACATGTACAGTATGGCTCTGAAATAACACATTTCATGCAGTGGTGGGTGTTATGGCCTCACCTTCTTCTTTTGATATGTCATTGAAAGAAATCATGAGAAATTTAACATTTTTGATTTTACCCTGTTCATTTACCTGTTGTTTTTTTTCAGAGAAGAGAGCATAAGGTTTTACTTTCAATTTTTTTCTGTCATATATTATTACAATTTTTTTTTTTTTTAAGAATAAATTTGTTTTTTATTTTTTCAGAAAGAACCTGGCTCAGATGAAATGGAGGTCAAGAAATGTACCAAGGGAATGTACTTTGGAGGTAATATGCTATCAAAAACATATACTGTCAATTTGACAACAGTCATCATTAAAAACCTGCTTCTAGTTGAGTGATAGAAGTCCCTGACCTAAAATACGTTTTTCACTGATAGTCATGGGTTTAGTCTCTCACTGATAGACATGGGTTTAGTCTCATCTCACAGATAAGTCTCTCACTGATAGTCATGGGATTAGTCCCTCACTGATATTCATGGGATAAGTCTCTCCCTTCACAGATATTCATGGGATAAGTCTCTCACTGATAGTCATGGGATTAGTCCCTCACTGATATCCATGGGTTAAGTCTCTCACTGATAGTCATGGGATTTGTCTCTCACTGATAGTCATGGGATTTGTCTCTCACTTATAGTCATGGGATAAGTCTCTTACTGATATTTCTTGGATAAGTCTCTCACTGATAGTCATAGGAGAAGTCCCTCACTTATAGTCATGGGATTTGTCTCTCACTGATAGTCATGGGATTTGTCCCTCACTGAAAGTCATGGGATTAGTCTCTCAATTATACTCATGGGATTAGTCCTTCACTGATAGTCATGGGATAAGTCCTTCACTAATAGTCATGGGATTTGTCTCTCACTGGAAGTCATGGGATTAGTCTCTCACTGGTAGTCATGGGATTAGTCTCTCACTGATAGTCATGGGATTTGTCTCTCACTTATAGTCATGGGATAAGTCTCTTACTTGATATTTCTTGGATAAGTCTGTCACTGATAGTCATAGGAGAAGTCCCTCACTTATAGTCATGGGATTTGTCTCTCACTGATAGTCATGGGATTTGTCCCTCACTGAAAGTCATGGGATTAGTCTCTCACTGATAGTCATGGGATTAGTCTCTCACTGTTAGTCATGGGATTAGTCTCTCACTGGTAGTCATAGGATTAGTCTCTCACTGATAGTCATGGGATAAGTCTCTCACTGTTAGTCATGGGATTAGTCTCTCACTGTTAGTCATGGGATTAGTCTCTCACATATAGTCATGGGATTTGTCTCTCACTGATAGTCATGGGATTTGTCTCTCACTTATAGTCATGGGATAAGTCTCTCACTGATAGTCATGGGATTAGTCTCTCACTGTTAGTCATGGGATTTGTCTCTCACTGATAGTCATGGGATTTGTCTCTCACTGATAGTCATGGGATAAGTCTCTCACTGATAGTCATGGGATTAGTCTCTCACTGTTAGTCATGGGATTTGTCTTTCACTTATAGTCATGGGATAAGTCTCTCACTAATATTCCTTGGATAAGTCTGTCACTGATAGTCATGGTATTAGTCTCTCACTGATAGTCATGGGATATGTCCCTCACTTATAGTCATGGGATTAATCTCTCACATATAGTCATGGGATTAGTCTCTCACTGTTAGTCATGGGATTTGTCTCTCACTTATAGTCATGGGATAAGTCTCTCACTAATATTCCTTGGATAAGTCTGTCACTGATAGTCATGGTATTAGTCTCTCACTGATAGTCATGGGATATGTCCCTCACTTATAGTCATTGGATTAATCTCTCACATATAGTCATGGGATTAGTCTCTCACTGTTAGTCATGGGATTTGTCTCTCACTTATAGTCATGGGATAAGTCTCTCACTAATATTCCTTGGATAAGTCTGTCACTGATAGTCATGGTATTAGTCTCTCACTGATAGTCATGGGATATGTCCCTCACTTATAGTCATGGGATTAATCTCTCACATATAGTCATGGGATTAGTCTCTCACTGTTAGTCATGGGATTTGTCTCTCACTTATAGTCATGGGATAAGTCTCTCACTAATATTCCTTGGATAAGTCTGTCACTGATAGTCATGGTATTAGTCTCTCACTGATAGTCATGGGATATGTCCCTCACTTATAGTCATGGGATTAATCTCTCACATATAGTCATGGGATTAGCCCTTCACTGAAAGTCATGGGATTAGTCCTGCACTGTAAGTCATGGGATTAATCTCTCACTGATAGTCGTGTGATAAGTCCCTCACTGATATTTCTTGGATAAGTCTTATGGGATTAGTCTCCCACTGATAGTCATGGGATAAGTCTCTCACTGATAGTGATGGGATTAGTCCCTTACTGATATCCATGGGTTAAGTCTCCTTCTGATAGTCATGGGTTAAGTCTCTCACTGATAGTCATGGGTTAAGTCTCTCACTGATAGTCATGGGCTTAGTCTTTCACTAATAGTCATGGGATAAGTCCCTCACTGATATTTATTGGATAAGTCTTACGGGATTAGTCTCTCACTAATAGACATGGGATAAGTCTCTCACTGATAGTGATGGGATTAGTCCCTCACTGATATCCATGGGTTAAGTCTCCTACTGATAGTCATGGATTAAGTCTCTCACTGATAGTCATGGGTTTAGTCTCTCACTGATAGTCATGGGCTTAGTCTCTCACTAATAGTCATGGGATAAGTCCCTCACTGATATTTATTGGATAAGTCTTATGGGATTAGTCTCTCACTCATAGTCATGGGATAAGTCACTCACTAATAGCCATGGGATAAGTCTGTCACTGATAGTCATGGGATTCATCTCTCACTGATAATCATGGGATAAGTCTCTCACTGATAGTCATTGGATTAATCTCACACTGATAGTCATGGGATTAGTCTGTCACTGATAGTCATTGGATTAATCTCTCACTAATAGCCATGAGATTAGTCTGTCACTGATAGTCATGGGATTCATCTCTCACTGATAATCATGGGATAAGTCTCTCACTGATAGTCATTGGATTAATCTCTCACTGATAGTCAAGGGATACATCCCTCACTGATAGTCATGGGATTAGTCTCTCACTGATAGTCATGCGATAAGTCCCTCACTAATATTTATTGGATAAGTCTTATGGGATTAGTCTCTCACTAATAGTCATGGGATAAGTCTCTCACTGAAAGTCATGGGATAAGTCCCTCACTGATAGTCATGGGATTTGTCACTCACTTATAGTCATGGGATTAGTCTCTCACTGATAGTCATGGGATAAGTCTCTCACTGATATTTCTTGGATAAGTCTGTCACTTACAGTCATGTGAGTAGTATGTGACTGATAGTCATGGGATTATTCTCTCACTTATAGTCATGGGATTAGTCTCTCACTGATAGTCATAAAATAAGTCTTTTACTGATAGGCATAAGATAAGTCTTTTGCTGATAGTCATGGGTTAAGTCTCCTACTGATAGTCATGGGATAAGTCTCTCACTGATAGTCATGGGTTAAGTCTCTCACTGATAGTCATGGGATTAATCTCTCACTGATAGTCATAAGATAAGTCTTTCATTGATAGTCATGGGATTAGTCTTTCACTGATAGTCATGGGATAAGTCTTTCACTGATAGTCATGGGATAAGTCTCTTACTGATATTCCTTGGATAAGTCTCTCACTGATATCCTTTGATAAGTCTTTCACTGATAGTCATGGGATAAGTCTTTCACTGATAGTCATGGGTTAAGTCTCTCACTGATATTCCTTGGATAAGTCTCTCACTGATATTCCTTTGATAAGTCTTTCACTGATAGTCATGGGATTAGTCTTTCACTGATAGTCATGGGATTAGTCTTTCACTGATAGTCATAAGATAAGCCTCTCACTGATATTCCTTGGATAAGTCTCTCACTGATATTCCTTTGATAAGTCTTTCACTGATAGTCATGGGATTAGTCTTTCACTGATAGTCATGGGATTAGTCTCTCACTGATAGTCATGGGATTAGTCTCTCACTGATAGTCATGGGATTAGTCTCTAATTGATAGTCATGGGATAAGTCTCTCACTGATAGTCATGGGATACGCCTCTCACTGATAGTCATGGGTTAAGTCTCTCACTGATAGTCATGGGATTAATCTCTCACTGATAGTCATAAGATAAGTCTTTCATTGATAGTCATGGGATTAGTCTCTCACTGATAGTCATAAGATAAGTCTTTCATTGATAGTCATGGGATTAGTCTTTCACTGATAGTCATGGGATAAGTCTTTCACTGATAGTCATGGGATAAGTCTCTTACTGATATTCCTTGGATAAGTCTCTCACTGATATCCTTTGATAAGTCTTTCACTGATAGTCATGGGATAAGTCTTTCACTGATATTCCTTGGATAAGTCTTTCACTGATAGTCATGGGATAAGTCTTTCACTGATATCCTTTGATAAGTCTCTCACTGATAGTCATGGGTTAAGTCTCTCACTGATATTCCTTTGATAAGTCTTTCACTGATAGTCATGGGATTAGTCTTTCACTGATAGTCATGGGATTAGTCTTTCACTGATAGTCATAAGATAAGCCTCTCACTGATAGTCATGGGATAAGTCTCTCACTGATAGTCATGGGATAAGCCTCTCACTGATAGTCATGGGATACGCCTCTCACTGATAGTCATGGGATAAGCCTCTCACTGATAGTCATGGGATTAATCTCTCACTGATAGTCATGGGATTAGTCTCTAATTGATAGTCATGGGATAAGTCTCTCACTGATAGTCATGGAATAAGTCTCTCACTGATAGTCATGGGATAAGTCTCTCACTGTTAGTCATGGGATAAGTCTCTCACTGATAGTCATGGTTTCGAATTCCGTTACCAACCTGCCTTTTTATTTGAGTAAGTTTGCAGTTTTTAATGGAGGATGGGGAATGTAGTACTCATTTTTCCCAGGAACAATGGTTTGGTAAACTGCCCAGCCTACAACTTACTGAAATGCTTGTGAAAATTTTAAATGAGTGATAAATCCAAAGAAAATAGAAAAACATAAGTGCTTCTTTTTGAGATCTGCATACCAATTATATCAACTGTAGTATGAATACTTCCTTGTTACTATCCACCTCAAAATGAGGTGCATGATATTATCACTCACTGTGCCTAGATTTTCACCCTCTTACTTGTTTTTCCTAAAGAATTGTAACAGTGATAATGTGACAGAATATCTCACTGCTATGTCTGTATGAGACATCAAAGAGCAGTGGCACCTTTAGGAAATTTTACTTGTTAATACCAGCCAATTACCTAAGAGATACATGATTGTTTGATCTCTTGTAAAAATTTTCTTCAAAAATGTGATCTGATATTTCTGGCAGACAAGTAGATCAATGACAACCTTGGAAATAACACATACAACTATGATTTATATCTTTGCTGTTTTAGATCTTGTTATATTAACACATACACATATAAAATAAATGATTTATGTCATTTCTGTTTTAGAACTTGCCTTGTTAACTCATAAGCCAAGAGCAGCTACAGTATATGCTGTTGGAAAAACTAGAGTTGCAGGTAAGACTTGTCCCCTATCTTGCTAAACTTCTAAAATGGGCCTAAATTTTCAAAATGGGCATCTCAACCTTGCTAAATTTCTAAAATAGGCGTCTTGATTGCACATTATTCATTTAAAGGTGTGCTCAATACAAGCTGTCTGACTGAAGAGTAAACTATATAGATAATTGTCAGGCAGAGCAGGCTGATCATGATTTGATAAAATCATTTTCATTTCATGTAAGAGGGTTATTGAATGCTTGTGGGCATTGTGGCAATTAGACATAGGCACATAAAAACATCAGACACACAAACATACAGAATTAAAGTCCATTTGTAGCGAATACATAAAGTTGTTCACCAACAGATGTTGTTGAAGAATTCATTTTTTTCAAAAATGTCTTTAATATCTGTAAATTAGAAGGAGACACCTATGAAAACTGATTATCAATTAAACATTATAGATATATAGCTGTTACATGAAAATATATACCACAAAATGACATAAAGTGTAGCAAACACTTTTGAATTTATTACAATTTTAAGTAGAAATTTGTATTTTTAGCTCACCTGAGCACAAAGTGCTAAGGTGATGTATTGTGATCGCATAAAGTCATCGTCTGTCGTCTGTCTGTCCACACTTAACCTTGTGTATGCAATAGAGGTTGCATTTTTTGTTGGATCTTCATGAAACTTGGTCAGTATGATTGCCTTGATAAAATCTAGGTTGAGTCGAACATGGGTCATCTGGGGTCCAAAACTAAGTCACAGGGTCAAATCATAGAAAAACCTTGTGTATGCAATAGAGGTTGCATTTTTCATTGGATCTTCATGAAACTTGGTCAGTATTATTGCCGGTCGAGTTCAAATATGGTCATCTTGGGTCAAAAACTAGGTCACCCTGTCAATCATAGTAAAACCTTGCTATACAATAGAGGTTGCATTTTTTAGCTCACCTGGCACAACAACATCTCCTCTGAAACCACTGGGCCAATGTTGATGAAACTTTGCAGGGATGTTCCTTGCATGAAGCTCTATCAAAGTTGTTCAAAGATTTCCATTCCATGCAGAAGTGAGGTTGCTATGGCAACAAATAGGAAAAACTTAAAAAATCTTCTTCTCTGAAACCACAAGGCCTAGAGCTTAGATATTTGGCATGTAGCATTGTCTAGTGGACCTCTACCAAGATTGTTCAAATTATGACCCCCGGATCAAAATTGACCCCGCACGGGTGGTCACTTAGTTTTTGCAAAGGCTTATATAGGAAAAACTTTGAAAATCTTCTCCTCTGAAACCACAAGGCCTAGAGCTTAGATATTTAGCATGTAGCATTGTCTAGTGGACCTTTACCGAGATTGTTCAAATTGTGACCCCCGGGTCAAAATTGACCCTGCGCAGGTGGTCTCTTAGTTTTGCATAGGCTTATATAGGAAAAACTTTGAAAATCTTCTCCTCTGAAACCACAAGGCCTAGAGCTTAGATATTTAGCATGTAGCATTGTCTAGTGGACTGGTTCTGAGATTGTTCAAATTGTGACCCCCAGGTCAAAATTGACCCCGTGCGGATGGTTACTTAGATTTGCATAGGCTTATATAGGAAAAACTTTAAAAATCTTCTCTGAAACCACAAGGCCTAGAGCTTAGATATTTGGCATGTGGCATTGTCTATTGGACTTGTACCAAGATTGTTCAAATTATGAGCCCTAGGTCAAAATTGACCCAGCACAAGGGGTCACTCTGAGATATTTAGCATGTAGCATTGTCTAGTGGACCTTTACCAAGATTGTTCAAATCATGACCCCCTGGTCAAAATTAACACTTCCCGGGAGGGGGGGAAAGCACTTGGTTTTACATAGGCTTATATAGGGAAAACTTAAAAAAAACCACAAGGCCGACAGGCAGATAATAGATATTTGAAATGTTACTTAGCATTGTGTAGTGGACCTCTACGAATTATGTTAGAATCATGACCCCTTTTATTATAGCCAATGGTAGTCAGGTGAGCGATATAGGGCCATCATGGCCCTCTTGTTATTGTATTTACTTGGTCAGAATGATAACCTTGATGAAATCTATGTCGAGTTTGAACATGGGTCATCTAGGGTCAAAAACTAGGTCATGGGGTCAAATCAAAATAAAACCTTGTGTATGCTATAGAGGTTGCATTTTTCATTGGACCTTCATGAAACTTGGTCAGAATGAAATCTTAGTCGAGTTTGAACATGGGTCATCTAGGGTCAAAAACTAGGTCACCTGGTCAAATCATATAAAAGACCTTGTGCTTGCTACAGTGGTTGCATTTTTCATTGGACCTTCATGAAACTTGATCAGTATGATTGCCTTGATGAAATCTAGGTAGAGTTCGAACATGTGTCATCTAGGGTCAAAAACTAACTCACATGGTGAAATCATAGAAAAACCAAGGTTTTTGATAGAATTATGGCCCTTTTTTGACTTAGAAAGTGTATTGAGCTTGGTTAAGTTTTTCGTACCACCTCACTTTATTTCAAAACCATTAGAGGTATTGCTTTGAAACTAACTTTACTTGTTTACCATCATGACCTACAACAACAGTCAAGAGTACATAACTCTGAAAATACATTGAATATGAGTAAAATCCACTTATTGCCTTAACCCTTTGAGATATTGCTTTGAAACTTTGAATGCTTGTTTACATCATTACCCCCATCTGTAGGCAAGAGAAGGTAACTCTGTCAGGGATTTGTTTTAAAAATTAAGGCCCTTTATCAACTTAGAATCTTGGTTAACTTTTTCGTACCAATCAACTTTTTGACTAAACTGTTTGAGATATTAATACTTGTTTACCATCATGATCCCCAAACATGGGCAGGAGAAGGTAATTCTGTCAAGGATTTTATTTGAATTATGGCCCTTTTTGACTTAGAAACTCAGTTAAAATTTTCATTCTTGTCCACTTGTTGACTTAACCATTTGAGATATTAGTTTGAAAGTTGGAGTACTTATGTACCATCATGAGGCCTATCTGTAAGCAAGAGAAAATAACTCTGTGAAAATGTTTCTTGATTTGTACTTAGAAATTCCTAGTTAAAGTCTTGTGTGCCCTTAACTGTCAAAGTTTTGTTTTATTAGCAAGCACTAAAAAAGTTGAGCGCGCTGCCCTACCGACAGCTCTTGTTCATTCTATCTTCATGAAACTTTGTCAGTATGATTGTCTAGTATGAATATGGGTAATCTGAGGTCAAAAACTAGGTCACCCGGTTAAAAACCTTGTGTATGCCATACAGGTGACATTTACAACCCAATCATCATGTGAATTGGTCAAAAGTTTTGCCTTGTCAAGGTCAATCAGAATGTTTGTGTTTATGATATATAGTTTAGAGTTGAAGTTTGCTCACATATTGTCAGAAGGTGAGCGATACAAATACAGGGCCATTATGGCCCTCTTGTTATAAATTTTTAAGCAGGTTTTTTGAAAAAAAACCTACTTATTAGAAGGGCGATGTCGTATGTCGAGCAGGTTGGCGGAAGGGCGGTCGGGCGTCAAAATTTGGTTTCCTTTCGATAACTTTAGTTACCAATTGTGACCAATTGCAATGAAACTTGGTGTGTAGGTAGCTTGTGTGGAGATGCCGCTTGGGATTGCATTTGGGGTCACTAGGGTCAAGGTCACTGTTACTAAAAATAGAAAAAACAGTTTCCGCTCAATAACTCAAGTTAGGAGTGAGCAATTACAATGAAACTTGGTCTGTAGGTAGCTTGCATGGAGACGCCGCTTGGGATTGCATTTGGGGTCACTAGGGTCAAGGTCAAGGCCACTGTTACTAAAAATAGAAAAACGGTTTCCGCTCAATAACTCAGTTAGGAGTGACTGATTGCAATCGAACTCGGTGTGTAGGAAGCTTGGGATTGCATTTGGGGTCACTAGGGTCAAGGTCAAGGGCACTGTTACTAAAAATAGAAAAATGGTTTCCACTCAATAACTTTAGTTGCGAGTGACCAATTGTAATGAAATTTGGTGTGTAGGTAGCTTGCGTAGACAGGGGAAGCTTTGGGTCACTAGGGTCAAGGTCACTGTAACTTAAAATAGATTTTTTTTTTTTTAGTTTTTAAAATTAGTTTAAAATTTTTTTGAGGTCAAGGTCACAAGGGTCAGGGTCAAGGTCAGTGTTACTAAAAATAGAGTTTTATTTATTTTTAGTTTTCAGATTGTTTTAAAGCTGCTCGCTCTCAGATTTTGGTAAAGAAATAAAGTTCTTCAAAATGTATGTAAATAACGTATTTGAGAATATATG
Source organism: Saxidomus purpurata (assembly GCA_022818135.1). Taxonomy (NCBI): domain Eukaryota; kingdom Metazoa; phylum Mollusca; class Bivalvia; order Venerida; family Veneridae; genus Saxidomus; species Saxidomus purpurata. The sequence continues at coordinate 14,719,105 of JAFMSR010000011.1, read as the reverse complement.
GTCATATAAAAAGGCTCCAGTATTAATTGCTGTCACGTATATCTCTACATTTAAAAAAATACGCTACCAAATTCAAAAGCGTTGCAAACACTTTTGAAATTTCAATATGAACATATAGTGTAGCGGTGCTGGTAACCGACCTTTTCAATTGATTTCTGCAAATTCCTACCTAGATTTTTGCTTATTTTTTCATTCAAGCCTTTAGTTTTATATTTATGAATAAGAATGTAATTTTTTCAAAAAATATTTTTTTCAAAGGTAACAGAGCGAGCAGCTTTAAGCACAAACATATTTTTGGGTCAAGGTCACTAGGGTCAAGGTCAAGGTCACTGTTACTAGATTTTTTTATTTTTAGATTGTTTAAAGCAAAAAAAAAAAGGGGGCCGGCCCCCCCCCCCCCCCGGGCCGGCGCCCCCTCCCCCATTTTTATTAGATTGTTTAAAGAAAAAAAAAAATTGGGGGGTCAAGGTCACTATGGTTCAGGTCAAGGTCACTGTTACTAAAAATAGATTTTTATTTTTTTAGCTCACCTGGCACTAAGTGCCAGAATGAGCTATTAGGATCGCATTCCATCCGGCGTCCGTCGTACGTCCGTCTGTCCGTCCACCATTTCCTTCAAACGACATCTCCTCTGAAACCACTTGGCCAATGTTGATGAAACTTTACAGTGATGTTCCTTGCATGAAGCTCTATCAAAGTTGTTCAAAGAATTCCATTCCATGCAGAACTCTGGTTGCTATGGCAACAAATAGGAAAAACTTAAAAAATCTTCTTCTCTGAAACCACAAGGCCTAGAGCTTAGATATTTGGCATGTAGCATTGTCTAGTGTACCTCTACCAAGATCATTCAAATTATGACCCCTGGGTCAAAATTGACCCCGCGCTGATGGGCACTTAGTTTTGCATAGGCTTTATAAAGGAAAAACTTAAAAAATCTTCTTCTCTGAAACCACAAGGCCTAGAGCTTAGATATTTGGCATGTAGCATTGTCTAGTAGACCGCTACCAAGATTGTTCAAATTATGACCCCCGGGTCAAAATTGACCCTGTGCGGGTGGTCACTTAATTTTGCATAGGCTTTATATAGGAAAAACTTAAAAAAATCTTCTGTTTTGAAACTACAAGGCCTTGAGCTTAATTATTTGGCATGTAGCATTGTCTAGTGGACCTCTACCAAAATTGTTCAAATTATGACCCCCGGGTCAAAATTGACCCCGCACGGATGGTCACTTGGTTTTGCATAGGCTTTATATAGGAAAAACTTTAAAAATCTTCTTCTTTGAAACCACAAGGCCTAGAGCTGAGATATTTGGTATGTAGCATTGTCTAGTGGACCTCTACCAAGATTGTTCAAATTATGACCCCCGAATCAAAATTGACCCCGTGCGGGTGGTCACTTAGTTTTGCATAGGCTTATATTGGGAAAACTTAAAAAAATCTTCTTCTCTGAAACCACAAGGCCTAGAGCTTAGATATTTGGCATGTAGCATTTGCTAGTGGACCTCTAGCAAAATTGTTCAAATCATGATCCCTGGGTCAAATTGACCGCGCCCCAGGGGGGCGAGGGGTCACTTGGTTTTGCATAGGCTTATATAGGAAAAACTTAAATAATCTTCTTCCCTGAAACCACAAGGCCTAGAGATTAGATATTTGGCATGTAAAAATGCCTATTGGACTTCTACCAAGATTGTTCAAATTATGACCCCCAGGTCAAAATTAACCCTTCCTGGGAGTGGGGGAGAGGGAGGTGACTTGATTTCACATAGGCTTATAGGGAAAACTTAAAAAAACAAGAAGGCCTACAGGCAGAGAATAGATATTTGGAATGTTACTTAGCATTGTGTAGTGGACCTCTACAAATTATGTTAGAATCATGAGCCCTTGTATTATAGCCAATGGTAGTCAGGTGAAAAAAAAGGCCCCCGCCCCCCCTCTATTAAAACCCCCCCCCAAAAAAAAAAAAAAGGGGGAATATATCCCCCTGCCCGCCCGCCCCCCCCGCCGGCGGGGGGAAAAAGCAAGAACCCCCCCCCCCCCCCCCCCCCCCCCCAAAAAAAAAAAAAAAACCCCCCCAAAAAAAAAAAAAACCCCCCCCCCCCCCCCCCCACCACCCCCCCCCCCCCCCCCCCCCCCCAGTCCGTCCATGTCCATGTTTCGGGTCTCTAGGTCAAAGGTCAAGGTCACAGGGGCTCGAGATGGTAAAATCTTGTGGACTCTAAATCTCCAAAATCCCTGGTCAGAATTTAATGATAATTCACAGAAGTGATAACTACAATGCCTAGTTGTGCATGGTCCAGGTTTCGGGTCTCTAGGTCAAAGGTCAAGGTCACAGGGGCTCGGGATAGTAAAATCTTGTGGACGCTAAATCTCCAAAACCCCTGGTCAGAATTTGATGATAGTTCACACAAGTGATAAGTACAATGCCTAGTTGTGCGTGGTCCAGGTTTCGGGGCACTAGGTCAAAGGTCAAGGTCAGAGGGACTCGAGATGGTAAAATCTTGTTGATGCTAAATCTTCAAAACCCCTGGTCAGAATTTAATGATACTTCATAGAAGTGATAAGCACCATGCCTAGTTGTGCATGGTCCATGTTTCGGGTTACTAGATCAAAGGTCACAGGGGCTTGAGATAGTAAAATCTTGTGTGCTTTTAACCTCGAAACCCGCTGGTCAAAATTTAATTATACTTCACACAAGCCTTAAGATGTGCATGTCCAATAATCAAAGCATAATCAAAGCATCAAATATTACATGAATTTTAAATACTGTGTCAGTGGGATGTTCGGGGGGTATTCATCACCTTCAGTGATAGTTCTAGTTTTTTAAATGGTTTTAATGAAAAATAAAATTCGGGGTCAAGGTCACTAGGGTCAAGGTCATGTTACTAAAATAGGGGGGAGTCAAGGTGACTGGTTTTTTTTTAAATCTACAATTTCTACAGGTGCCGTTAAAACCTGCTTTGCTGCGTCTTCTTGTCTTTTTTATGCCCCAATGGTTGGCTTATTAAAATCACACTGTCCCTCCGTAAATGTGTCAGTCCCTCCATAATTTTGTGTCCAGGCTTTGCACAAATGTTCAGTTTTTAAGACGTCCCTACCTCAAATGTCAAGGTCACACATAGAGTTTAAAGGTAACCAAATCCTGTTTGTGACCAGAGTTAAGAATTTAAGGTCATGGTATCCTGTATACATGGTAATAAAGGATTTTACAATAAGATAGCACAAATGTTGAGCACATGGAGATGACTTGAACTTGAAGGTCACACTTAGAGGTCAGTTGTCTTAGAATTTTGTATATATGCTTATATTCATTTTCGGATTGTAACTCTGTCATATATTGAAGTATTTTGATGTGTGCTTTCTCTCTGACCAGCTGTCTGTACACACATTGATTTTTCTTTTTCAGTCTGTAACTCTGATATACATTGAAGGATTTTAAAATAAATTAGCACATGGAAAAAAGGTGTTGTGTGCAGGTACCAGGTGCACACCTTGAAGGTCAAGGTCACAGATTGTGAGACAACAATCTGGGAGCACATTTGTCAAATATTAATTTTAAGCTTCAATGTGATGCTCGAGATCTGAATACATCCATGAGAAGAAATTTTTTTTTTCCAAATTTTTACCTCAGCTTTGAATGTGCAGCTTTGAACTCAAGGTATATACAAGTAAAGCAGATTTTAAGGAAATTAATTGCAAATATTCTTATATTTACTCAAAATCATTTTTTGTGTCATCTGGATACCTCGGCTTTCATACAGGAAACACTTTCAGTTAATTGCATACTTGACATACTTACAATATGACATCGCCATTCTAATAAGTAGGTTGTCAGTTCACAAGTGGGACTTTCCACAGCTTCACTTAAATACTTCTTCCACTACTAGCTTACTTGATTTAAAATCATGTACAAGTTAATGTGTCTACTGTTATTAAACCACTACTGTATCTGTTGATCATTATATCAAGGGGAGGTAAGTTGATAATGAGTTGTTTTATATAGGCTACCAAGAGTTCTCTTCAGTGTTTTATTCTGTGCTGTGTTGATCATATAATTTTGCGATATTAGACCAACATAAAACCAACATAATCAAGCATATTTATGATTCTTGTGTTTGCAGTATTAGATGTTCAAGCATTCGAGCGTCTCCTAGGGCCATGTATGGATATTATGAAGAGAAGTATAGATCAATACGAAGAACAACTCATCTCCGTGTTTGGTTCCAAGGCAGCCATCAGTGATCTGCGATAAAAATAACTGCCATCTAGTGCCCATTCCTCTCTTTAGTGTTTTGTTAAGCAATATTAACATTGTAAATGATTCATCCATTGGTTCGAAGTAGATACATGTACTGGGAAAATTGGATCATTTAGATCTACGGCTTTGTCATGTATTTTCCCAATTGAAATTTCTCACAATAAATGAGAGACCTTAAATGGTAATTATGGTCTTAATGATGACTTTTTTCTTAACAAGTTATTTTTTCATTGTTGAGAAAACATTTTACATATTGTGAGGAATATTTAGTATTTTCAACAGCAACTTGCCATCTACGTGCAATCTGTCTGTCACTGTTTGTGAACATGTTTCAGTGTTCAGTGTAGAGAACATTGTTGAACTTCCAAAATTGTTTATTTGTCGGATAATTGTTTATTAAAGTAGTCGTTAAGTGTAACTTGTATTTTTATCTGAGACAGGGACATTTACTACCAGATTCAGTACATTATTATCATATCATGATTTTATGAACTTTTCCTACATGAGAGGGTGTTATTATTTATACTCAATATATACATAATCTAGTTAGAAAAATTTACATTTACTAGTTATCTGGTGTACTAGCAACATAAAATTTTGAAAGCAAAATTTCATCAAAGAGAGGTGCGGGTTAAACAAAGTTTAAAGATTGATGGTTAGTATCCATTCAGAAAATGTTGCGGACAAGAGGAAGGAGAAGGAAAATCTGTCAGATTTAACCATTCATACACATTTACATACTCAGATTTGCTATGATCCTTTTCAGGTTTCTCCCATTGTAGTCAGATACCTCCTAAATGGTCTATAATAAAAAAGAAAAGTAGCCCCAGAATTTAGCAAGTAATACATTAAATAGTCTATGGATCAGGGATCAGGAAATTTTGAAATCTCAATCGGTCCCGACAAGCCGAGGGTACATCGTCACCACCCCCCCCCCCTCATAAAAATCACAACGCAAAAAAAAAAAATATTTTTTTTTGTTATTTATATATTTTTCAACCAGCTTTCCATTGTTGTGCATGATCATGGAACGGTAAAAGTATTTCATTCCCTCCTTTTGATTCCAAAATGTTTCCAAAAACGAAAATGTTTATCTTCTTTTCATTATTGATTAGTAAATCTCACGAGTCGATAAAATAAATGCGCCGTTCACGTGGAGCGTCCCATTTTCTAAGGGATAAACTTTACATCGTTTTCGCCATAAAAAATAAGAAACGGAATTTCTAAGTAATAAGAAAATATCGAGCCAGTTTTCATAAATAAATATAATAATTTCCATGTGATTTTATCATTGAAAGTGTATTCAATTTCCATTAGAACTGATTACGTTCAAAGTCACCCCCACAAAGTTTTGTAATAATCCATGCTATTAAATTTTTGTCGTATGGTTTCGCCTTCTAATATTTTTTTATGTTCTCGGGTCGCCAGTCCGATTAACATTATATGTCGGCTTGCCCTTCCGACTTTCGGAAACACTGACTACCGGTTGCCAGTCCAGTTATTTGTTTCTTTCGGGTTCCCGTTATTATTCTCCCGATTACCATGGGCCGATTTGCCATTTCGGTCATTTGATTTTTTGAACATCGCAAATATGTTGCGTTGTGCTATTTCAACAATAATTCGAAAGGCATTGAAGGCATTTCAAAGTGTAGGTAATGATTAGCGGCCTAAAGACAATCGGTCCGGCATAAAGTCAATCGGAGCTGCTAACACATTAATTACGGGTCGTACCGACTATACCTCGAACGGGGTTGGTGGACCTAATAAGCACAATTACAAACAAACAACACATTAATAAAACCCTTTAATCAATAACGTGTTAGCGACGCCCGAGGTATTGTAGAATTGGTGTGTTGGACCAATTAGGTAAAGACCGCCGCGGGTTATTAACATGACACGTTTATTGGGGTATTAGATAGGTGCTAATAACACAGATGATATGTGTAATTACACAAGCAATTCTTTTGTCATATTTGAGCGATTTTATGGCTTTTTAAAAAAAAAAAATCTTGGACCGATTTTTAAGCAACTTTTGGTTACGTGAATCGGTCCAGCAAGTTGAAAATCGGTCCAGACCGGCAAATTTTCGGTTTTCCTGATCCCTGCTATGGATTATAACCATAGCTGAAAGGTTTGATGTTTGAAAGAAAAAGAAGTTTAGGTAAAAGCAGGTAATTACATACATATTATATCGGGGTTGGCATTGAAATGTTTTTTATTTTAAGTTGCATCAAATCATTAAACATAGATGAACTATCAAAATACTGTTTCTGCCAAAATCGCTTATACCATTGTCATACATACTTGACAGACACCTCAAAATCATCGAAGCTGTTTCAACCATGTCAGCATTGACCTCACTATCACACCTTCTGGCTTTTTGTGCAACCTTACATCTCTGTTAAATAATTTAGGATGGGTTTGAATGTCGCAAATCAAACTGGTCACAAAGGGAAGCCACAGAAACACGTCTCATAACTGTCTTACTCTCCAAACTGTCCCCACATTTGTATTAGCTTACATTACATATATTAGAATTTTAATCTTTAAACTTAAATACCAGCAGGTAAACAAAGAAAGAAAAATACAAAAGCTTGATGATCAACCAATAACATGTCTTCCAGCTTCCAGATCATCAAAATCAAGTCACAGAGTCTAAATCCTTAACCTTGACTTTTATTAGCTCACCTGAGCTGTAGGCTCAGGGTGAACTATTAGGATCGATGAATGTCTGTCGTCCGTCGTCGGTCGTCCGTCGTCCGTCCACACTTAGTTCGTTAACACTCTAGTGGTCACATTTTTGCCTCAATTGTCACGAAACTTGGTCAGGATGTTTGTCCCAGTAATTACTCGGACGAGTTCGAATATGGGTCATCTTGGATGAAAAACTAGGTCGCATGACCCAAAAATAGAAAAATCTTGTTAAGGCTCTAGAGGCTACTGTTTCAGTCCAAATATCCTGGCAATTTGTCAGAAAGGTTGTTTGGTTGATTTCTAGCTCAAGTTTTAATATGGGTCACCTGGGGTCAAAAACTAGGTCACACAGCCCAAATATGGAAAAACCTTGTTAACACTCTAGAGGTAACATTTTCAGCCCAAATATCCTGGAAATTTGTCCGAAAGGTTGTTTTGATGATTTCTAGCTCAAGTTCAAATATGGGTCATCTGGGGTCAAAAACTAGGTCATACAGCCCAAATATGGAAAAACCTTGTTAACACTCTAGAGGTAACATTTTCAGCCCAAATATCCTGGAAATATGTCCGAAAGGTTGTTTTGATGATTTCTAGCTCAAGTTCGAATATGGGTCATCTGGGGTCAAAAACTAGGTCACACAGCCTGAATATGAAAAAACCTTGTTAACACTCTAGAGGTAACATTTTCAGCCCAAATATCCTGGAAATATGTTAGAAAGGTTGTTTCGATGATTTCTAGCCCAAGTTCGAATATGGGTCACCTGGGGTCAAAAACTAGATCACAGAGCCCAAATATGGAAAAACCTTGTTAACACTCTAGATGTTACATTTTCAGCCCAGATATCCTTGAAATTTGTCAGAAGATTTCTAGCTCAAGTTCGAATATTGGTCATCTGAGGTCAAAAACTAGGTCATACAGCCCAAATATGGAAAAACCTTGTTAACACTCTAGAGATAACATTTTCAGCCCAAATATCCTGGAAATTTGTCCGAAAGGTTGTTTTGATGATTTCTAGCTCAAGTTCGAATATGGGTCATCTGGGGTCAAAAACTAGGTCACACAGCCTGAATATGGAAAAACCTTGTTAACACTCTAGAGGTAACATTTTCAGCCCAAATATCCTGGAAATTTATCGGAAAGGTTGTTTTGATGATTTCTAGCTCTAGTTCGATTATGGATCATCTGGGGTCAAAAACTAGGTCACACAGCCCAAATATGGAAAAACCTTGTTAACACTATAGAGGTAACATTTTCAGCCCAAATATCCTGGAAATTTGTCCGAAAGGTTGTTTTGATGATTTCTAGCTCAAGTTCGAATATGGGTCATCTGGGGTCAAAAACTAGGTCACACAGCCCAAATATGGAAAAACCTTGTTAACACTCTAGAGATAACATTTTCAGCCCAAATATCCTGGAAATTTGTCGGAAAGGTTGTTTTGATGATTTCTAGCTCAATTTCGAATATGGGTCATCTGGGGTCAAAAACTAGGTCACACAGCCTGAATATGAAAAAACCTTGTTAACACTCTAGAGGTAACATTTTCAGCCCAAATATCCTGGAAATATGTCAGAAAGGTTGTTTTGATGATTTCTAGCTCAAGTTCGAATATGGGTCATCTGGGGTCAAAAACTAGGTCACAGAGCCCAAATATGGGAAAACCTTGTTAACACTCTAGAGGTTACATTTTCAGCCCAAATATCCTGGAAATTTGTCTGAAAGGTTGTTTTGACATTTGATACGATGTATCAATTGAACCTATAATACCGGTTTTCGATTTATATCGCATACCAGTACGCAGCCCTAGTCTCGCACACATTAACCAGGTCTGTAACAACTTTGTTAAAAGCAGTTGTACTCGGGTGAGCGATAAAGGGCCATCATGGCCCTCTTGTTTGATAAAATCTTCACTGTTCAATTGATGATAGAATGTACATTTCAGTTCTGAAACTCCATATGTTTATAGCTGATGGTGGCAATAGTTAATAACTTTTACTGGTTAGTGCCCTTTGAGTCGTGACACATACATTCCTGTCTTTTAGTTATCAGTTATCCTGAAGTAGAAAACACCTGTTTTTACCTCACCCGGCACAAAGTGCCAGAGTGAGCTATTAGGATGGCATTCCATTCATACGTCCGTCCGTCCGTCCGTCCGTCCACCATTTCCTTCAAAGGACATCTCTGAAACCACTGGGCCAATGTTGATGAGACTTTGCAGGGATGTTCCTTGCATGAAGCTCTATCAAAGTTGTTCAAAGAATTCCGTTAGATACTTGGCATGTAGCATTGTCTAGTGGACCTCTACCAAGATTGTTCAAATTATGACCCACGGGTCAAAATTGACCCCGCACGGGTGGTCACTTAGTTTAACATAGGCTTACATAGGAAAAACTTTAAAAATCTTCTTTGAAACCACAAGGCCTAGAGCTTAGATATTTGGTATGTAGCATTGTCTAGTGGACCTCTACCAAGATTGTTCAAATTATGACCCTGGGGTCAAAATTGACCCTGTAGGTGGAGTCACTTAGTTTTACATATACTAATAAAGGAAAAACTTTAAAAATCTTCTTCTCTGAAACCACAAGGTTTAGAGTTTAGATATTTGGCATGTAGCATTGGCTTGTGGACCTTTAGCAAGATTGTTCAAATTATGACCCCCGGGTCAAAATAGACCCTGCACGGGGGTCACTTAGTTTTACAAAGGCTTATATAGAGTTAACTTTAAAAAATCTTCTCTGAAACCACAAGGCCTAGAGCTTAGATATTTGGCATGTAGCATTGGCTAGTGGACCTCTACCAAGATTGTTCAAATTATGACCCCCAGGTCAAACTGACCCCGCCCTGGGGGGTCACTTGGTTTTGCATAGGCTTATATAGGAAAAACTTTAAAAATCTTCTCTGAAACCACAAGGCCTAGACATTAGATATTTGGCATGTAAAAATGCCTATTGGACTTCTACCAAGATTATTTCCCCGGTCAATTATTGTTACCCCTCCCCGGAGGGGGGAAAAAAAAAAAAAAAACTTTTTTTTCCTAAAAAAATAAAAAAAAAAACTTAAATAAACAAGAAGGCCTACAGGCAGAGAATAGTTATTTGGAATGTTACTTAGCATATTGTAGTGGACCTCTACAAATTATGTTAGAATCTTGACCCCTTGTACTATAGCCAATGATATTCAGGTGAGCGATATAGGGCCATCATGGCCCTCTTGTTATTTAAACAATCTCGTATTGTCAGATATTAAAATTTGAACAGTTGATGTGTGTGTCCAGAAAATCTGTATGTATCACCAATTCGTCACAACATTCCATATTATTAAGAAAACTTTTAACCCCAGCCAGCAAGACCTTTGTTGCAAGCACTTGTATACCATGCCTTCCTGTGTTAATGCAAACCTTCATTTTCAAAAAGATATATGTGTATTATAATTATGTATAAGTACAAAAGTTGTATCTCAAAAAAGTGATTGGCATCGATGTGACCGGCGTCGCGAGAAAAAATTGAAAATTTGCTTTCAAACATTTGTTACATTACTTGACAATTGTTGATTGCAAACAACATAAAATTTACATTTTTGTCACCTTCTTTAAATGCAAAACCAATATTAAAAACTGAAAGCCACTACATTTTCCTATTGCTTCAAAATCATTCAAGACCATTACTATGGCAACAGCGATTTTAAATTATTCTTTTTTAGCTCGACTGGCTATGCCAGGGTGAGCTTTTCTGATCGATGATTGTCCGTCGTCAGTCATCCGTCAACATTTTGATTGAAATGACATCTCCTCTGAAACCTCTAGGCCAATGTTGATAAAACTATGCAGGAATGTTCCTTGCATGAAGCTCTACCAAAATTGTTCAAAGAATTCCATTCCATGCAGAACTCTGGTTGCTATGGCAAAAAATAGGAAAAACTTTAAAAATCTTCTCCTCTGAAACCACAAGGCCTAGAGCTTAGATATTTGGCATGTAACATTGGCTAGTGGACCTCTACCAAGATTGTTCAATTTATGACCTCTGGATCAAAATTGACCCCGCACCGGGGGTCACTTAGTTTTGCATAGGCATATATAGGAAAAACTTAAAAAACCACAAGGCCTAGAGCTTAGATATGTGGCATGTAGCATTGGCTAGTGGACCTCTACCAAGATTGTTCAAATTATGACCCTCGGATCAAAATTGACCCCGCACAGGGGGTCACTTAGTTTTACATAGGCTTATATAGGAAAAACTTTAAAAATCTTCTTCTCTGAAACCATGAGGCCTAGAGGTTAGCTATTTGGCATGTAGCATTGGCTAGTGGACCTCTACCAAGATTGTTCAAATTATTGACCCCTGGGCCATTCTCGATCAAAATACCGGGGTCACTTAGTTTTGCATAGGCATATATAGGAAAAACTTAAAAAATCTTCTTCTCTGAAACCACAAGGCCTAGAGCTTAGATATTTGGCATGTAGCATTGCCTAGTAGACCTCTACCAAGTTTGTTCAAATTATGACCCTGGGGTCAAGATTGACCCCCCCCGGGGGGCCCCTTTTTTTTAAAAAAAGGCTTATATAGGAAAAACTTTAAAAATCTTCTTCTCTGAAACCATGAGGCCTAGAGGTTAGCTATTTGGCTGTAGCTTGGCTAGTGGACCTCTACCAAGATTGTTCAAATTATTACCCCCCATCCCAAATTTGTCGCACCGGGGTCACTTAGTTTAACATAGGCTTACATAGGAAAACTTAAAATCTTCTTCTCTGAAACCACAGGCCTAGAGCTTAGATTTTGGCATGGCATGTCTAGTAGACCTCTTCAAGGTTTGTTCAAATTTGACCCTGGGGTCAAAATCCCCCCTGACCCTGCCCGTGACGGGGGGGGGGGCCACTTGTTTTACAAAGGCGTATATAGGAAAACCTATTTGGTATATAACATTATCTAGTGATCTTCCACTAGGCAAGTTGACTTGTACCAAGGTGAGCGATATAGGGCCATCTTGGCCGTCTTGTTTTATTTTGGCTATAACTTACGAAAAAAGCATATTGTGGAAAGAAGACATAAAATATTTCACCAGATATGATACATATCAAGAGAGTATATAATGTTACAACCAAAAATAAATGATGCTGTTAGGAAATGATTACTGCAATAATTTACTGTTCATCTAAATTGAAGTGAGCTTTGACGTCAAATTATGTTATGTGATGTCATTTTTAGAGTGAACAATGACACGTTAGGTTTACTTTTTCAGAATGTTGTAATTTGGTATCTACTGGACATAGGTGACTGAAATTTTCCCATACTAATACTGAAATATTCTTTATTCAAAATAGGCAAGAAATTGTCTAAAGGCCCATTTTCCCATGTTGCTGGTCAGCAACCCCTATTTCATTAGAGAATAGGAGAGTAAAGACAGTTAAAACTTAAGTCAGATATGGACAGACATACTGTAGTGATTTTACCATTATTCATATATTCTATGTGAATACGGACTTGTACATTGTAGAGCTGTCTCAGAATGTGTGTGTGTCACAGTATAGTTGAACATCATGCTTGAACTGATCTCCTCCATAGATTTATCCCCCACAATTCAGTGCTTACTGTGTGTGAATGAATGTGGATAAAAGTTTAAGGCTTGTTTGTAATTCTCAGTTTTACAGTACATGCATTTAGGAATTTCCCTTACCAATTTTTACCAGGAACTTGGAAGAAGAATTTGTGTAGCATAACAGGGTTCCCACGCTTTCGGGGAAATCGGGAAAAGTCCTTAAATTTATAAAAATTGTGGCTCCCGGCTTTGAAAAGTCCGTGAATTTGGCGATATACGGTGAAGGTACAGGAAAAGTACTGGAATTTAGACCATCCCCCCAATGTTCAGCTCTCATACCTTAGTGACATGGCGGCGTTTGCTAGCGCAAATTTAAAACAATTTGATTACAAGAGTGAATTCTAAGCGTGACTGTCCCGATGTCTGAATGACAAGGGAAGTAATGCAGTCGAAACTGTTTACAGATATGTTTTAGTGGACTCGGGGATCGGCCGAGGGGGCAACTCTGGCGAAAAAGTCGCTCTCACATGTCTAACTTGGTCTATTCTGCAGATCAAAGCGAAATCAAAGTTGCTGCCTAAATTCCGATGACGTATTTTGACCTTTGACTCAATAAACTGTCTGGTTCGTAGTCAAAAAATATATACTAACTTTAATAAACAACACTTCCAACGGATCAGTAATCATTCTGCCCTAAATACATGATATTTGTTGTTCCTCCCAATCATCAACTTTCACATTAATTGCCTCAGACGTCAAAATACACATGACACTTGCCTCTTCAATTTTCATACACCGTTGCCACTAAACATTTAGATGATGTTGAGTGAAGAAATTATTAAAACAATTGGCTAATCTTTATTGTTTATCTAAAGAAAACAAATACGAAATCAGGAATCTGTTCCAATTTCCGGATAATCAAAATTTCGGCTGTTATCAATTATGAAAGAGATTTAATTAAAAATGATAATACACTTAATAGATGTTTTTAACGATATGAAATATTGAAACAGTGACTTTATCATTAACAAAATTACAACCATAAAATCTGGCAACTGCACCTATTTTCGATAGACGAAATTTCGGACATGTAAAATATAAAGAACATTTGATTAAAATGAGTAAATTCTAAAACAAGAACAAAAAATCTTTGGTTATTTTCAGAAAAATCATGGTAGAAATGGGATCGAAAACTATATCATTTGAACAATCTAGACACCTCATTTTGCAAAAATCCATCATGAAAGTTAATCTGTATTCTAGCATAAAATGTGCTGTTTTTGCCCATTTTGCCGGTGTTTTAACAGGAGAAAAAACGTGTGTTAACAGGGAGATTCACGTGCCGTTATAACCCGTTTTCATTTATGCGCAGCACAGGGCCATTGTAAACAATGGACCTGTCTCCCAAGTCTTACATCATTTACGGCGTCAACAGTGCCGGGCTTAAAAGCCGCTGGTGATGTCATAAATATGACGTAAACAACACGGACGTTGTCCCGGGCATTATTGAACTTCGTACCAGTAAGAGCGTTTCATTTTTATTTTTATGATTTTTTATGTTATTAGCTCGACTATTCGGAGAATATGGAGAGCTATTACAGTCACTTGTGCGTCGGCGTCGGCGTCGGCGTCGGCGTTGCTTCTTTGGTTAAAGTTTTGCCTGCTAAGTACTATCATGCACATATCTCAGTAACCACTTATGATATTGACTTGAAACTTTGTTCATGTCTTTAGGGGTGTCATACAATCAAGGCAGATAACTCTTGAAAAAATTTAGTACAAATTATGGCCCTTGTTTGACTTTTGAAAATTTGGTTAAAGTTTTGCCTGCTAGGTACTATCATGCTTATATCTCAGTAACCACTTATGATATTGACTTGAAACTTTGTTCATGTCTTTAGGGGTGTCATACAATCAAGGCAGATAACTCTTGAAAAAATTTAGTACTAATTATGGCCCTTTGTTTGACTTTTTGAAAATTTGGTTAAAGTTTTGCCTGCTAGGTACTATCATGCACATATCTCAGTAACCACTTATAATATTGACTTGAAACTTTGTTAATGTCTTTAGGGGTGTCATACAATCAAGGCAGATAACTCTTGTATAAATTTAGTACAAATTATGGCCCTTGTTTGACTTTGAAAATTTGGTTAAAGTTTTGCCTGCTAGGTACTATCATGCACATATCTCAGTAACCACTTATGATATTGACTTGAAACTTCGTTAATGTCTCTAGGGGTGTCACACAGTCAAGTCAGATAACTCTTGTATAAATTTAGTACTAATTATGGCCCTTGTTTGACTTTTGAAAATTTGGTTAAAGTTTTGCCTGCTAGGTACTATCATGTACATACCTCAGTAACTACTTATGATATTGACTTGAAACTTTTTTAATGTCTTTAGGGGTGTCGTACAATCAAGTCAGATAACTCTTGTATAAATTTAGTACTAATTATGGCCCTTGTTTGACTTTTGAAAATTTGGTTAAAGTTTTGCCTGCTAGGTGCTATCATGCACATACCTCAGTAACCACTTATGATATTGACTTGAAACTTTTTTTAATGTCTTAAGAGGTGTCACACAGTCAAGACAGATAACTCTTGTTTTAAATTTAGTGGAATTATGGCCCTTGTTTGACTTTTGAAAATTTGGTAAAGTTTTGCATGCAAGGTACTATCATGCCATATCCAGTAACCACTTATGGTAGTTATATCAAACCTTGCAATAGTGTTCAGGGTAAATTTTGTATCAAACAATTAATTTACCAAAAATTAAATCTATAGTTATAGATTTTGACTTTTTTTATGATTCAACTTTCCTAGTTTATACTTAATAGTCAGCAGAATTTGTTTTGCTATTATACTGATAAAAGTTTTGTTTTATTATCAAACACCCACAATAGTCGAGCGTGCTGTCTTATGGACAGCTCTTGTTTATGCTAGAATAGAGCTAACGAACGTTTTTTCGCGTTACAACACCTGCAGAAACCCTCGGGATTCTGCAGATGTTATAACACGAAAAAACGTGCGTTAACCCTACAAAATTAATGCAGATGTCTGTCTCACTTCTCTTTGTTCCTGAAAACTTCTACCTATTTTTTTCCAAGAGGGAGAAGTCACTTCTCCCTAAAATCTGAGTCTGAGCCGATTCCTGGTGGTATATAACCTCAAGATGGCGACCGTGGAAATAAAATTCAGTTTCTTGGTTAAAAACTTTAAAACATCGATGTTTTGTTGTAGAGTGGGAATGTATATTTTTTGACGGGATTACATAAGTTTCTAGGTCTCCTTATGTTAGTTTTGTAAAATATCTTTTGAGAAAATTAAAGTTCAAAACTGTCATAAATCTTTGTGAAACGCTTGACGTCGGCGAGCAATCCTCCAGTTGAAAATGTTGTCTGCCATCGTGTGCCAGTCGTTCGAAAGAGAATTTGTTTGTAGAAATCATAAAATAAGGTAACAGACTTAAACAGTATACACCTTAAAAGGTCCTTGAAGGTCCTTAAAAAGTCCTTGAAAAGTCCTTAAATTTTAAATACCTAAAAGAGTGGGAACCCTGCATAATTATGTATGTTGTTTACAACTACTGAGAATGAATGGTACCAATTTTAGTTGCATCTGGTCTGTCACTAATTGGTGTTAAGTGCTAAAACAATGATTTGTTGACCCTTTTATTGTGTCTACCTGAATACAGTAATTAGGATATGTGTTTACTGATTGTTAGGAGACTATTTCTGAAGTTAGTACCAAAATGTTTGTTAGCATAACATGTATCATACAAGCTTTGTGTAGAAAGGCCATTCAATTTCTAATATTGTCTTCATGTGTTTCCGGCTTTAACTGTAATTTAACAAATATTTGTTGGTGCAATTGTAAAAATATCAGATGGTAATTCTAGTTAATTTCATTGTTTTGGGGATTTTTTTATGTAAAATACAAACATTTATACCTATATCTAACCATACTTACATGGAATTATCACATTAAGAAAACGTCATGTAAATATTCAGTATTTGATTGTTAATGAACCTAGCCAACATACTTTGGCTACATTTCCATTGTCATGGTTGCCAGGTGTGCTAGGCTGTAAAGTGACATATAGTATTTATATGAACTATCCCTGTCTTACATAAGGTATTGTGTGATGTGTAGTGTGGAAAGTATATGTCAATGACATGTTTTTCCATAGATTATTTGTTAAGAGTTCTGGTCAGTTTGGCTTTGTAGATATTGTAACTAACTACATTGTATTATTAATCTATCATTCCAAAAATGTAGAAGTGAACTGTTAATGTAATTATCATGTTACATGTTGATCAGTATGTATGATCATTCTTCAAAGCTTGGAAACATGTTTTATGTTGTTTCAGTTGTTGTTTTCTTTTACTTGTTGTTGGTGCTAACAATATTCTTTTTTGATACCTGTTTTCGTTTTCTACTGAGCTAAAAATTTCAGCTTTCAAAAGCATTTTCAAAATTTGAAACATACTACAGCTATTTCTATGACATTGTTGTACATTGTGTTTTATTTTTTTCACTTTAGTTAGATTTCTGACATCACTTACTTAAAGTGACATTATGCGCATATCACTGCACAAAGTGTATTTTTGGTGACAGTTTTATAGAAGCAATTTTTGGTTGCTGTGCATTTAAATTTGTTAAATTAATGATTATGCTGCATTAGTATTTGAAGTTGGTGCTTTAGATATAAAAAAATCGGACTGATAAAATGATAGTTGAATGTGTCGTTGTTGATGTTGGTAGAGATTTTGGCAGTGGAAGGGAAGCAACTCCTGCATGCAGTTGTTCTTTTCTTAAATTGACTCTCCCAGTCAAATAAGAAAATCAATATTTTGAAAGTTATTTTTTCATACTGGTAGCGGGAAGAGTTTGGTGTATTGGGTTAAAAGTTATTATTTTCTCTACACTTTTGTACACACACCACTTTCAGCTGGATTTTTTACTTGAAAAAAAATGCGCATAATGTCACTTTAAAATATATGGATTTTTTTAGCTCTTCTGAGCATGAATTGCTCAAGGGTGAGTTTTTATGATCGCCCTTTCTCTGTCAGCCACTGTTTAATGTGTGACATTAAAAATTGAAGTGTTTACACACTAGAAGTCACAGTTTTGGTTCAATCTTCCTGAAACTTGGTCCGAATGATTGTTTGAATCTATGTTGGATGAGTTTGAATATAGGTCATCTCGGGTCAAAAAGTAGGTCACTAGGTCAAATATGAGAACAATTTTTACTGTCTTACTGATTTCTTATATGAGCACAAATAAGGGTCGTAGTGGGTGAAAAAGTAAGTCACCAGGTCGAATATAAGAAAAAACATGCGTACTCAATACATGAAATCTAGACCAAGTTTGAATATGGGTCACAGAACAATAAATCCGTGGACTTATTCAGCCAAACTGGCAGTGTACTCTGGTTAGCAATATGGCCGTCATGGCCCTTTTGTTATTTATTATTTCACTTTGGTTCACTGTGCATAAAATAGTTATTTCTTACAGTAAACACTAAGTATACAATTGCAAATCACTGAAGATTTGTACGAATAGAACAGGTTGATTTTATATGGTGGGGATAAATAGTTCAGTTTATAAAGTTTAGTAACCAAGGGCATTAGAATAAGGTAGCACCACAGTAATACACATGTGTTATGCTTCTTTTGTCAGATACTTAAGCATTTACAGTACAAATAAATGGAAAATGGTATGAAAGTTATAATTTTCTAAATATATCAGTGTCCGCACCATGACTTCACTGATCTGTTACCATAGCTAGAACCTTGGTTTTTTCAGGGGTATGATTGTTCCATGTTTTTTTGCATATTTCTCCTAATGCCTTATGTGACTAAAGGTAAAAATCGGTTAACTATTTTTGAAAATCTTGTCCTTGTCAAAAATCATGTAAAAACAGGATTGCGAAAATATGTGTTAAATAAAAGGAAAATCGGTAAAATTAGGCTAAATCTCTTTGAAATGTGTGGTATTTTTGGCCCCCAAAATGGATATATGAGACCCCTGATATAGACTTTTTAATCTTTTATACTTGAAACTGACTGTTTTTATCCTAACACATCACTATAGAACAAACTTGCTTGGTTAAAAACACATTGAAAAAAATTCTTTAGAAGTGTTCTAGAAATGTATTTTTATTCCCCTAGAGTGCTAACAACCCTGGTCCCTCACAGGGACATTACCCCTTGACTCCTGTAGTGGCCCCCATACAGCATGTACAAATAATTTTCCTCCACTTGAGTCTTTGCCTAATCACACCCTTGTTATTTACAACAGTTTATTTCAAGCAGCTGTACTGACTCGTACTTTCATTGACTTTTAGACATTAAGCTGTGTGTTTGTCAAGACTTGCCATCATTATACCCCCGAAACGAAGTTGAGAGGGGTATATAGGAGTCTCCCGGTGGTTGGTCGGTCGGGCGATCGGGCGGTCTGTTGCATTTTCCTTGTCCGGAGCATAACTTGAAAACTGCTGGTTGGAATTCAATACAACTTCATACAATGGTCAAGCACATTGAGAGGAAGTGCAGTGCACAAGAACTATAACTCCATCTTGACTAATTACAGAGTTATTGCCCTTTGTTACTTTTCCTTGTCTGGAGCATAACTTGAAAACTACTGGTTGGAATTCAATACAATTTCATACAATGATCAAGCACAATCAAAGGAAATGCAGTATACAAGAACCATAACCCTATTATGAGTAATTACAGAGTTATTGCCCTTTGTTACTTTTCCTTGTCCGAAGCATAACTTGAAAACTACTAGTTGGAATTCAATACAACCTCATACAATGGTCAAGTACATTGAGAGGAAGTGCAGTGCACAGGAACCATAACTCTGTCTTGACTCATTACATACTTATTGCCCTTTGTTACTTTTCCTTGTCCAGAGCATAATTCAAAAACTACTAGTTGGAATTCAATACAGCTTCATACAATGGTCAAGCACAATGAGAGGAAGTGCAGTGCACAGGAGCCATAACTCCATCTTGACTAATTACAGAGTTATTGCCCTTTGTTACTATTCCTTGTCCGGAGCATAACTTGAAAACTACTGGTTGGAATTCAATACAACTTCATACAATGGTCAAGCACAATGAGAGGAAGTGCAGTGCAAAAGAACAATAACTCTATCTTGACTCATTTCAGAGTTATTGCCCTTTGTTACTTTTCCTTGTCCGAAGCATAATTCGAAAACTATTGGTTGGAATTCAATATGACTTCATACAATGGTCAAGCACATTGAGAGGAAGTGCAGTGCAAAAGAACAATAACTATCTTGACTCATTTCAGAGTTATTGCCCTTTGTTACTTTTCCTTGTCCGGAGCATAACTTGAAATATACTGGTTGGAATTCAATACAACTTCATACAATGGTCAAGCACATTGAGAGGAAGTGCAGTGTACAAGAACCATAACTCTATCTTGACAAATTACAGAGTTATTGCCAAGAACAATATCTCTTTTTAGTTTGTTTGCAAGGTATTCTGTTACTACGAACTTCCTCAGTTTATAAAGCAGTCTTTCGGGGGTATTAATCACATTTAGTGACAGCTCTAGTTTAACATAGTCATTTGTTTTGTATACTACCTCCACTGAGTTGTAGATTATAGCATATCATACGCTTATATTTCCTTCTTACAAGTTGTGAGCTTGAATGAAGTTCATTTTTGACACTTGACTCAGCATAATTAGTACTATATACATATTTGGGGTCTTGGCAAGTTCACCAAGGGAGAAATCCGATGGTCAGCCGGGACTTTAAACAATCTAAACAAGAGCAAGTTGATATTGTTTAATTACTTGTATTAAAAGAATTCTTAACCAACCTGGATGGGGTGCATAGAATGACCGAAAAAGACCAAAAAAGTCCGAATAAGACTGAAAAATAGCGAAAAACAGTTCATGTTTACCAAAAACAACTTTTTTTCAAAAGATAATGTACAATTTATAACTTAAGTATCAAATTAATGAAGGAATTGGTATTTAGTGAATAATTTTTGTCTGTTTAAATAAGTTCCCGTGCCACATCCATTACAAAATCTGGAGTGCGAATTCAGAAAGTTTTATGACTACAATATTTTTTTGGGGATCTTTTTATTTGATTTGTAATACAATATTAACAAATTTCTTCATTTCAGCTGTAAGTTATATATACTCAGTTTTTAAAAAGTTGTTTTCGGTCTTCATAAACTCTTTCGGTCTTTTTTGGTTTTTCAGTCCTTTTCGGTCATTCTATACACCACCTGAACCAGTGAGAAAAATATTCCAGATCTTTTTTTCTGGTAAGACATATATTTTTCAAGTTAACAAGCTTTTGAAGGCATTGTTGAATGACTGACCCCAGCCATTTCTGTTTTGCTATTTGCTCAAAATTGTATTAATATCTTTCAAGTTTAGAGGTTTTAAACTACAGTAGATTTTTTTTTACAAATCCAAACTCCCGATTGTTAGTATAATCATATTTTAATTTGCTCATATGGGTAAGGTATAGCATGACACATTAGAATACTGCTTTTACATTTCTTTATCTATGTTACATATAAATTGAAAGGAGAAATACATTTTGCATGTTCAACCCTAAAGGAAGTTGTTTATTGTCAACTACATGTACTTAAATGAGCTATAGCATTATTTGCTGTCTCAGTAATGGTTTGGTCAGTGAGAGAATTCCTGTAACATAGTATCATAAATTCATAACCTAAAGTACTTGTCTCTTATCACCATCTGCCTGTATATACATATGCAAGAGTAAATTGCTAGAGCATTTTCATAGACAGTTTATTATGGTAAAAATCTGAAATATTTATTTTTCAGTTTCACATTGTCTAGCTCAAGTTCTTTCCATTTTTATTATTACTTTATACTGTGTAGGTATTTTTTAGCTCACTTGGCACAAAGTGCCAGAGTGAGCTGTTAGGATTGCATTTCGTTCGTCATATATCCGTTAACATTTTCCTCAAATGACATCTCTGAAACTAATAGGCCAATGATGATATAACTTGGCAGAGATGTTCCTTGCATGAAGCCCTTTCATAATTGTTCAAATAACTCCATTCCATGCAGGACTGTGGTTGCTATCGCAACAGAAAGGAAAAAACTTAAAAAATATTCTTCTCAAAAACAGGAAGACCTAGAGCTTAGATATTTGGCATGTGGCATTACTTAGTGGACCTCTACTGAGATTTTTCAAATTATGACCCCTGGATCAAAATTGACCCTGCCCGGGATCTCTTGATTTTACATAGGCTTTTATCAAAATTTACCCTTTATGCTATTCATGATCTTCTATTATAGCCAATAGTAGCCAGATGAGCTATTACACTTTATTGATATTAAAGATTTTGGATTTGGTACCTATAGGAAAATGATGAACCCCCTCTCCTTCCTCCCTATATGAGGGAGAGAGAGGGGTCACTTGTTTTTCCATAGTCTCATAGAAGACAAAACTTTAAAAATCTTCTTCATTCAAACCACAAGGCCTAGAGCTGAGATATTAAGCATGTGGCATAACCTAGTGGACCTCTACCAAGATTGTTCAAATTATGGCCCTTGGGTCAGAATAGACCCCAACTAGGTGTCACTTGTTTTTACATTGCCTTAATGTAGGAAAAACTTTAAAACTATTCTTCTCTGAAACCACAAGGCCTAGAGCTTAGATATTTAGCATGTGGCATTACCAAGTGGATCTCTACCAATATTGTTCAAATGTTGACCCACGGGTTAAAATTGAACTCATCCAGGGATCACTTGTCTTATGTAGGAAATTTCTAAAAAATTTACTTCTCTGAAACCACAAGACCTAGAGCTGAGATATTTGGCATGTGGCATTACCAGGTGACCCTCTACCAAGATTGTTCAAATCATTACCCCTGTGTCAAAATTGACCCTGCCCAGGGGTCTCTTGATTTTACATAGACTTGTATCAAAATTGACCCTTTATGCTATTGATGATCTTCTTTTATTTGCTTTAATCATATTTTATTGCATATATTAATTCACACATACATACATCAAACATACAAAGCATACTTAACAAGATACAAACGGGTCGGGCCAAAAGTTTTAACAACATTATCGAGGGCCCTCCCAAGTTAAGGCAGATTGATTTTGCTTAAAGTAATTTCACAATGATTAATGTGTGATTGATGGTCAATATTACATTCATTAGTAGTAGTATTTATATAATATTTATAAGAAAAAGGAAATAAAGATAATTACTAAATGAAGACGGAAAGAAAAAAACAAACAAGACAAATATCATCCGATTCCACCAAAACCACGGCACTCCCGCTCAGGCGTTTACCTTATTTGTCAGCAAAGACTCCGATCATTGTGATATAGTTATAGACTTCTTGAATTATTTTTTCATTATGAGGTTCCGGTAAAGTTTCTATACCAAAAAGTAATTTCTTTACACTTACAGGGTGATAAGCTCGTGTGTTTGAGAAAAGCTTTCATCTTTGAATAATATATCTTTTACATTTAAAGAAGTAGTGCTCTGCATCTTCTATTTCTGCGCAACACTCACAAGATGGGCTTACAACGAGGTGATTATTATACAAGTCAGAATTTAAATTACTACAGTTGTTTCTTATACGTGCATGATGTACAGATGGGAATTGTTCACCTTTTATAAAATATGAAGGAACTACTGGTGCTTTGTATAATTCTTTAAATCTGTTATACCATGAGCTTTGCAACTTTGGAATAGTCTCCCCTTACATATACGCAACTCTGGCTCATTGTCTTCATTTAAAAGAAGACAAAAAGAATCTTCTATTATAACCACTAGTAGCCAGGTGAGCATTATAGGGCCATCTTGGCCCTCTTGTTTATTTTACACTTTGTTGATATTTAAGATTTTGGATTTGGTAAAAATGACCCCCCCTCCCCTTCCTCCCTATATGAAGCAGAGACATATTATTTTGGCTGCGTTGTCCATCTGTCTACCTGTTAATCACAAATTTCATGTCACAATTATCTCAAAAAGTATTTGAGTTACTGTTGTAAAAGTTTTCAGAAATGTTTATCAGCTTGTGCAGTTTTGATGCAGATTCATCCAGTATTGGCAGAGTTATAGCCCTTTTACTTAGTTCAAACTGGCAATTTTCAGCTTGAGCCAGGCATAGCTGATAAAGTATTTGAGCTAAAGCCCTGAAACTTTACAGGAATATTTATCAGCATGTGAAAAAGCACCTGGGGTTTTCATAGGGATTCAATAGGGGGAATTAATTCCTTTGAAAAATGACTAATGAAGTACAGCCATGAAAACAAATAGGATTTATGACCCATGACCTAGAGAAAAATGGTAATCTTCAACTTGTGTCACTTGTATAAAGTATTTGAGCTAGAGCCATGAAAATAAACGTGAATGTTTATCTAAGCTTTGCACACGAAGGTTTTGATTTTGTCTATCTGTCTCTAAAAAGATTTGTGTTTTGGGCATCATTGAATTCTACTTTTCCAACCGCGGATAACAGGCAGTGATGGTGGTGAAGGGGTGGGGTGTACATATTTTTGTGTCTAAAAAACAACCTTTTAGTTTTAGTTGAAGTCATAGGGTAACAAATTCAGGTAACTATTTTTAAAGTACTTGCATGGCACCCTGAATTCTGAGTGTGTTTTAAATGTTAAAATAAAAATTTCAAACTGTTAAAAATAATTCATTGTTCATCAGATTTAGTTCCAGTCCATCTTATTGACATTATGTACAGAATGGCTTTTGTTGAAGTAATGAGTATGATGAAACCACAGATAAGTCTTTGATTAAACTCATACAATTAATAACATAGAAAAAAAGAGCAGTTGCTAGAGATTTCTGGAACATTGTCAAGGTTTGGTTATGAAATTATTATTTTTTTAGCTCACTTGGCACAATGTGCCAGAGTGAGCTATTAGGATCGCATTCCGTCCGTCGTCTGTCCATTCATCCACCATTTCCTTCAAACGACATCAACTCTGAAACCACTTGGCCAATGTTGATGAAACTTTGCAGGGTTGTTCCTTGCATGAACCTTTATCAAAGTCGTTCAAATAATTCCATTCCATGCAGAACTCTGGTTGCTATGGCAACAAATAGCAAAAACTTTAAAAAATCTTCTCTGAAACCACAGGGCCTAAAGCTTAGATATTAGGCATGTAGCATTATCTAGTGGACCTCTACTAAGATTGTTCAAATTATGACCCCCGGGTCAAAATTGACCCCGCGTGGGTGGTCACTTAGTTTTGCATAGGCTTATATAGGAAAAACTTTAAAAATCTTCTCTGAAACAAAAAGATCTAGAGCTTAGATATTTGGCATGTAGCGTTGTCTAGTGGACCTCTACCAAGATTGTTCAAATTATGACCCCCAGGTCAAAATTGACCCTGTGCAGGTGGTCACTTAGTTTTGCATAGGCTTATATAGGAAAAACTTTAAAAATTTTCTTCTCTGAAACCTTATGGCAGTGAGCTTAGATATTTGGCATGTGGCATTGTCTAGTGGACCTCTACCAAGATTGTTCAAATTATGACTGCCGGGTCAAAATTGACTCCGCGCAGGTGGTCACTTAGTTTTGCATAGGCTTATATAGGAAAAACTTTAAAAATCTTCTTCTCTGAAACCACAACGCCTAGAGCTTAGATATTTGGCATGTAGCATTGTCTAGTGGACCTTTACCAAGATTGTTCAAATTATGACCATTGGATCAAAACCGCAAGGTTGAGAGCTTAGATATTTAGCATGTGGCATTCATTGTCTAGTGGACCTCTACCAAGAATGTTCAAATTATGACCCCCAGTCAAAATTGACCCTGCCCAGGGGGTCACTTGGTTTTACATAGGCTTATATAGGAAAAATTTTTAAAATCTTCTTCTCTGAAACCACAAGACCTAGAGATAAGATATTTGGCATGTAGAAATGCCTAGTGGACCTCTACTAAGATTGTTCAAATTATGAACCCCTTGATTTCACATAAGCTTATACAGGAAAAACTTTAAAAATCTTCTTCTCTGAAACCACAGATATTAGCATATTAGCTTAGATATTTAGCATGTAGCATTGCCTAGTAGACGTCTTTAAAAAAAATTCAAATCATGACCCCTGGGGTCAATATTGGCTCCCCCAAGGAGGTCACTTGTTTTACAAAATGTATATAGGAAAACCAATTTGGTATGTAACATTGTCTTGTGGTCTTCCACCTACTTTGTTCAAATCATGCCTCTGGTCAAAATTGACCACACCTATTATGCATGTGGACTGGTATTCAGGTGAGCGATATAGGGCCATCATATCCCTCTTGTTTAATGATACAATACTATTGTATTTTGTATCGAAATATTGCTGATATTAGATCAAACTGAATGCTACAAAATGTTAATCTAGGCCAGTACTTTGAGAACAGATGTAATAAATTGCACATCAAAATATGTATGTATTTAATAATACAGATAATCTACTATAAGTACTTTGCTTTATTTGCCACTACTTCCTAATGGGATATTTAAAAATATCCAAGTCTCTTCTGGCATGGCAATAGGATGTCAGATAAATACATTTGGTGTAAAGTGACAGTTTTTGAGCCCAAATATTACATTCACAAATATACTTTACCTTGTATTAACCAGCTTCACCACATTGTTTAGATTGAATTCCATTGATAACATTTGATATATCATACTGGTCACCATTTTTACAGTGATATCTCTACAGTGACATCATGTGTAGTGAATCTTGACTTGGGTACCAACAATTTCTGACCAGACATACAGGTACACACATCCTAGCCATATATTCTACACTGTGCCTGTGTGGCAATGGTTGCTATTGTAGCCCAAGTGTACAATGCTTAGTGTATTTTACAGTGTTGTTTGTAAATCACTATCCATACATTCATTATAACAAGTTAACCTAGTAGTTCAGCAGCAGACATTGATCACTCCAGCTACCATCTTAAGGCCAGGAATTACACTTAATGTTTACATCCTTCTTGTCTATTCATATAATTATTATACTGAAGCATAATATATATACACAAAGAAAAAAGTTAAGCGCCCCCTGAAATTTTAGAGTACCTTATCTAACGAAGCTTTATCATGAAAATACCGTCAAATTGAGCTAGGGAAGAAGAATGTTTTCCGTGACAGCAACCCTCTGGCAAACAGAACTCGGCAAACCTTATATTATGTTGGGCTTTTCAGGTCATATTGTTGAAAAATCAACAGGTGCCGTCTTATCTAAAATCAAAAATACATTTAAGTATGGAACTGTAGAGGTCACAGGAATATTTTAGGTGGCAAATTAAGAGTAAAAAATGCAATTTTGAGTCTTCAGGTGACATCTGTACTTCATACGTTCAGTAGCAAAGTAAACCTTCACCGTGCCTGGATGACCACCCTGACCCTGACTATTCAGCCTCCAGAGGAACCTCGGATCTTTTTTGAGACAACCTGCTTACACTCGCAGTACAAAACTGTTGGCAGCTTGTGCAGAGGGTGGCTGTTATGATTTACAGCATTTTTTCCCATTGTTTACTTGGAGGTGATTTCATGATACAATTTTGAGCTCACCTGGCACAAAGTGCCAGAGTGAGCTATAAGGATCGCTTTCCGTCCATCGTACGTGGTACGTCCACCATTTCCTTCAAACAACATCTCCTCTGAAACCACTTGACAAATGTTGATGAAACTTTGCAGGGATATTCCTTGCATGAAGCTCTATCAGAGTTGTTCAAAGTATTCCATTCCATGCAGAACTCTGGTTGCTATGGCAACAAATAGGAAAAACTTTGAAAATCTTCTTCTCTGAAACCACACCGCCTAGAGCTTAGATATTTGGCATGTAGCATTGTCTTGTGGACCTTTACCAAGATTGTTCAAATAATGACCCCCGGGTTTAAATTGACCCCGTGTAGGTGGTCACTTAGTTTTGCATTAGGCTTATATAGGAAAAACTTTGAAAATCTTCTTCTCTGAAACAAAAAGATCTAGAGCTTAGATATTTGGCATGTAGCGTTGTCTGGTGGACCTCTACCAAGATTGTTCAAATTATGACCCCCAGGTCAAAATTGACCCTGTGCAGGTGGTCACTTAGTTTTGCATAGGCTTATATAGGAAAAACTTTAAAAATCTTCTTCTCTGAAACTACAAGGCCTAGAGCTTAGATATTTAGCATGTGGCATTGTCTAGTGGATCTCTGCCAAGATTGTTCAAATTATGAGCCCTGGGTCAAAATTGACCCTGCCCGGGGGGTCACTTTGTTTTACATAGGCTTATATAGGCCCTCTTGTTTAAAGTCACTATATAGCTTCCAGGGGGTGCTTAACTTTTTCCTAGGTGTATATGATGCTAACCTCACCTGTACGATTCCATTCTCATATTATGTGCATTTATTTGTTTTAGCTGAAGGTCTGTAATGATTTGGTATTCATATCATTTGATTGACAACTCACGTCATATTGCTTGTGTGAAGCTGTCAGACATTTTCATAACATTTAGATTGTATGATCCCTGAACTTGTAGACATTATGCTGTATGATGTGCTCTCTGGATACTGCCAAAAGTACAAGTGGCAGATTTTTTATCTGGATGATACCTGCTTTTGTGTAAAGGATAACTTTACTAATTGAAAACAAAATTTGATCGCTATTTTATTGATCAACATTAACAAGACAAGTTAGTAACTATTGTAGTAACTAGTGCATATAAAGACCCTTCCAGTGCCCAGTAAGGCATCTCACTTTGTAGCATTGTACATTTTTAGCTAACCTGAGCAGAGAGTGCTCAAAGGTGAGCTCTTGTGATTGCCAGTTGTCTGTCATTCGTCTGTTCATACTTGCCTTAAAATTAGTCAGATTGTTTATCTCAGTGATTTCTAGGTCACCTGGTCACAACTAGGTCAGTGTCAAATCAAAGACAAACTTTGTATCACTATTGAGGTTACAGTTTTAAACCAATCATAATGGAAATTGATTACAAAGTTTGTCTTGATGATGTCAAGGTCAAGTTATAATCTGAGTCTGCTGGTATTCAAACTAGGTCACTAGGTCAAATCCAAGAAAAAAACGTGTTATTACTGTAGTAGTCACATTTTAAAGTCAATAATCAGAATGTTTTGTATTCATGATATATAGTTTATGGTTGAATTTCAGTCACATTTGTTCATTTGTAGGTCATGTACTAAGGTGAGCGATAAAGGGCTGTCTTGACCCTCTTGCTTTTAAATGTGTTTTAATTTATTTGAAGGAATGACTCTTGTTAATACAAATTGGTACTTGTTAGAAGATGAAATGTGGGAGAATGTTTTCTGATGTTATATTAATGTTCAATAAATAATTTCTATTTTAAGTTCAGCTTTCTGTTCTTTGTAATACCCCGCCATGGCCTCTTAACAGAGTTGTAAATGCCTGTCAGCCCAATTCTTCTTTGAGCTCATGTGAGAACTTGAAATAAAAGACTTGTGGCTATCTTGTGGTCAACCCTGAAATGGCTCAGGATAATATTAATCTAGGCAGGTAATATCACCATGTACCGCATCACCAAATAACATATAAATGTTCATTCTTTATCTATCCATATATTGGTTTTCTTGTCTGGGCTATTTCTCAGCATGTTTCGGTGCAATAATTCAGGTGATTGCTGCATATAGAATACAAGAGGGCCATGATGACCCTATATTGCTAACCCGAGTGCCAGTGCACTTGCCCAAGGAAGTCACTGGTTGCTAACGAAGTCACTTGCTCCAAGGGGATGCCACTGGTTGCTAGGGGAAGTCAGTGGTTCCTAGGGTAACTTATTAGAAGCTAGGTTTCTACTATAGTAATATCCGTCATAACTTTTTTGACGCTCGAACGTAAAAAACATTTAACGTTACGCAAAATAATTGTGTATGAAACAAATGATCTTGTCATTCCACTTGACATATTATGATATAAAATTCTTCCATGTTCTGTGGATAAATGACGTTTTTATGACTGGAGAAGTTTGTGAAGCAGTTCCGGCGATTGTGCGGACAGGGTAGAAATTGAGAAACTATCAACTTAACCAGCAACGGGCGTTACAGAAAAAATTACAATGGACAGAAACAGAAGATCTTAGAATGGTGAAAACGGGTGGTGGTATTACAATGAAACTCAGCACCGGTATGTATGAACTCAAGTTATGTACTGACGAGTTTTATAAATCAACGACATTAAAGTTCAACTGTCAGATCACTCTAATTCGAGACAATGACGGAGTGCTAGTGGAAACACGGTACAAACTTACGTCTGGTCGGCAAAATGTGTACACGCTAAATATGTATCACACTCAAAATTCATGTCTAGTGAACGGCAAGAGACAGAACTTATTTGAAGAATGTCATTCTCAAGAGATAAATTCTATCATTCAAAGTCGCCTTAATCGACAAAATACTTCTGTAAATGAAATAAACAGTGAATTTCAGACAATTCTGCAACACTTGGCCCTGTGTATGCAATAGAGGCAACATTTATCGCTTGATCTTCATGAAACTTGATCAGAATGATTGCCTTAATGAAATCTAGTTTAAATTGAATATGGGTCATCTTGGGTTAAACTAGCTCATCCGGTCAAATCGTAGAAAACCTTAACACATGTACTCTTCATGAAAATTGCTCACAATGTTTATCTCAAATATGTTTAGGTCAAGTATGAATCTAGGTCATCTGGGGTAAAATATTAGGTCCCAAAGTCAAATCAAAAGAAAACCTTGTTAACACTCTAGAGGCTACAATTAATATCCAATCACCATGGAAATTGGTCAGAATGTTTGTCAAGATGATTTGTAGGTCAGGTTTGAATCTATGTCACCTGGCGTCAAAAGCTAAGTCTGCAGTAAAATCAAAGAAAAACCTTGTTAACAGTCTTGAGTTCACATTTCATATCCAATCATCGTGAAATTTGCCCAGAATGTAGACCTTAGTGATTTCTATGTCAACATTGAATGTGGACCACCTGGGATTTAAAACTAAGTCACCAAGTGAACTCCACAGAAAACCTTGTTGCACCCTTAATATTATTGCCAATCATGTAATTGGTCAGAACGTTTGTCTTGTCAAGGTCAAACAAGTCTGTGTTTATGACATATAGTTTAACGTTGAATTTCAGTCACATTTTGTTACGGGTAGATTTTGTACTCCGGTGAGCAATATAGGGCCATCTTGCCCCTTTTTTTTTCAGAGTTACAAGCCTTCAATTATTGTTACATGTAGGATCCGGTCTATGACTACATCGACAGACAACTCATCGACACGACAATAGATCAACATGACAACTCATCGACACGACAATAGATCGACATGACAACTCATCGAAAATTACATCAACAACTCATCGACAAACTTCGACAATACTTATTATCCAATATTAAGATATATGCATGGCATGCAGATATCAAACTAGTTTCTAGAATTACTTTTTCATGCTTCAAACTGTCAAATATATCGGAATGAATTAAAGAGGTTGAAGTACAAATAAATATTTCGGCAAAGGTTATTCATTCAAATAAATAACAGACATGCTGGAACGCTAATTGATAAATACTTTTAGATACTTTTTGCATTCACAACTCAGTCAGTGATGGCATTTACAGCGGACTTTTAACAGAAATAAATATTTTAAAATCAACACGAAGATGATAAATATTTTAGGTTTTGACAAAAAATAACTAAATACTTTTTGAAACGTTGGCGACGATGTCTGATTCGATCTTGTGATTCAACATAACCATTTAAATTACCGCAGTGCGACAATAGATCGACGCGACATTTGGATGAGTTGTCTTTCGGTTAGTTGTCATGTCGATGTATTGTCGTGTCGGTGATTTGTTGAGTCGATGAGTTGTCTGTCGATGTATTGTCGTATACCGGTAGGATCTATACCTCCACTGTTTTCTGTTTCATTTTCCAGCAGCCATTTGCTGTAACTCAGTCACACTTCATATGAAACTTTACTATCAAGTAGAAATAAGGAAATGAAGTGCTCAACATGTAGAATGCCTGCTTTAGTTTTTGCTAGGACATCTATCATTTCTGGTTACCTGTTCAGCAAAAACAAACATTTTAATTGTTGACTCCCATCTGTCTAATAGGTGCTAGAACTGAACGAAAACAGAACTTTACAGTAGTGTTATTACAGATTATTTATTGAATCATGAATACAATCAGGGAACACACTGTGATCCCTCTCAAGTCAGTGACCAATCAGGGAACACACTGTGATCCCTCTCAAGTCAGTGACCAATCAGGGAACACACTGTGATCCCTCTCAAGTCAGTGACATGAGCACATAAATACTAGAAAACATGATATGACATCTTTGTTATCAGTAGACAAAACAATGGTACAATATACAATGGCACGAGCAATGATGAGACAATTAAAAGATTACTTACACCAGCCAGAGTGTATCATCTTGTATTAGAACAATGATCTACATTGCCAATTATAACATTTTAACACATTGTGACATGATTCTGTTTATAAATTTATTTTTGACATCGAAGTGTTTCATTTGGACATATCATACAGTTGTAAGAAGACAATGACTGCCCTATATCGCTCACCTGAGTAAACAGAAACCATCTGCGATGCACGATTAGACAATCGTAACACTTAAAGGGTAAAAATATCTGAATGAGACAAAGAAAGCCAAACTGTCACAAACTACAACTTTTTGTGGTAAATGCAATGGAAATCAGAACTTTTGCTCAACAGGTGTGCCACATTATAGCATGAACATTAAATCAAAGAACGACTTGGGTAAGGTAACTGATTATAAATTTCCAAGCAACAAAGAAGACCACCAACTGAAAGTTCATTACCTGCATAGTACCTGTAGTGATTGAGCTAGTTATCTAACTTGGCTATAAATGCTGCCACAAGGTTTGAAAATCTTTTTGAACATTGACTTTTTTTAAAACTGTTGAGATTTAAAACCCAAGCAATGGCTTTGTCACAGATTTATAGTTATAGTTGGCTATTGTGGTATGTCACATAATTACAAATCCATTAAAACTGAAGAAAGAATTGCTCTACAATCGATCTCTGCCACATGAAATCTAACAACAGAAATGTCTGAGTTTGAAGGAGAATAACACCATGATGGATACACACTAAAATTGTCTTGCAAATCTACTAGCTGGTATTCATAGTAATAATGTGTACCAATATTCATAGTTCACTTCACAAACCTAAGCTACATGAAATGTAAACAATAGAAATGTCTAAGTTCAAAGGAACATAACTCTAAAAGAACTTGATGGATACACACAAAAATTGTGTCTTGCACATCTACTATTCATTAAGATATTTTTGTGCCAATATTTATTGCAATTCTTTAAAAACTTAAGAAGTTTCCTCCGTAAACTATAAGAAATTCAAGCAATAGAAATGTTTAGGTTCAAAAGGGCATTATTCTTCAACATCTTGATGGATACACACAAAATTTGTATCTTACATATCTACTACTCATGGTAATTTTATGAACCAATATTCATTGCAATCCTTTGAAAAATGAAGGAGGAGTTTACAATAGAAGCTGGATGATGAGTAGCCACAAGAGCTCATCCGCAGCTCACTCATATCACCTTAACACAGAGAGACTTAAAATTCTTTTATTTATAAAGGTGTCATTACTTATTGTATATCCCCTACACAATTAGTAAAGCCAGTTTAAAGCTAGCTTCTACTATAGTAGACAGCAAAGAAAACTAACATTAAATATGATCTACTTAAAGCTTACCTATTAATAATTAATACATAAATTCTTGGCTGCACATCTCATGGGTAAAATTTGACAGGTCACTACGAAGTTACAGCATAAACAAAATGACTTTTCAATGTACTGGATTTAACACACTGGTGATGTAAAGCACTGACTTTGTCTTGCGCAGTATATATCATTGAATCAACAATACGTAGAGGTTATAAAACAGCGGAGGTGAGTCAAATATAATCTTGGCACACCCAGTAAGATATTGGCCGGCGGGTAAATATCTTACAAGATGTGCCAATCTTTTATTTTAGCCCACATCTTTTAATGAGCTTTTTATTACATACCAACTACAAAACAGTTAACATTCAACACAATTTGTACCAAGAAAGTGTTAACTAAACACTGCTGTTTGCAGCATGAAATGTACATT
Organism: Saxidomus purpurata; assembly: GCA_022818135.1. Classification (NCBI taxonomy): domain Eukaryota; kingdom Metazoa; phylum Mollusca; class Bivalvia; order Venerida; family Veneridae; genus Saxidomus; species Saxidomus purpurata. The sequence goes on along the minus strand of JAFMSR010000011.1, from coordinate 14,685,456 downwards.
GATTAAATTCTATACTGTTAACAAAAATCATATCACATGATTTTGTAAAGCTAAATTTTTTGCTGAAAATATTTCATCATCTTCTCTATTGAAAGTTTCCTTTCTAGTCACTCCAATAACAACATTCAGGTGTTTCTTTAAGGAATTCAACATCTCCTGTAAATTATCAGCAGTGTAAATGCAGTAAGTGACGCTTCGAGTGTTTTTTCATGGATTGATGACATTACGAAGTATTGTACATTTTGCCATGCCTCTTGACAGGTTTTACATGAAAAGAATTTAAGCACAAATGTACAGACCAAGTCAGGGTTATTTGCCTTATTTCTAGGTGTGCCAATAACCAGTTATTGGCCAACTGGAAGCAGGCCCAATATTTTTTCCAACCACATTGTCATATCAGACTGGTCTATGTTAAAGGTCTTATTTTGTTATTATAGGTAGTGCAGTATACAACAGATCCAAATATCACCTCTCGGGCATGAAATGAAGATAATACTTGTTAGTTTTTGTTCGAGTACATTGTATATTTCATTTCTTCACCATCAGGAGTAGTTATTTCACTTGTGACAAGTTGAAAATATCACTTTTGATACTCACTTGGTCAAATATACCTCGTGAAATATACCTCGATACGTCGCAAAGATAACTATCCTCTACAACAACAAGACGGCCAAGATGGCCCTATATCGCTCACCTACGACTTATGACAATATGTGACCAAACTTCAACTCTAAACTATTATCATAAACACAAACATTCTGTTTGACCTTGACAAGGCAAAACTTTTGACCAATCAACATGATGATTGGGTTGTAAATGTCACCTGTATGACAGACAAGGGTTTTTTATGATTTAACCTAGTTTTTGACCTCAGATTACCCATATTCATAATCAAACTAAATTTAATCAAGACAATCATACTGACAAAGTTTCATGAAGGTAGAATGAAAAATACAACCTCTTTAGCATATACAAAGTTTTCTATGATTTGACCCAATGACCTAGTTTTTTACCCTAGATGACCCACGTCCGAAATCGACCTAGATTTCATCAAGGCATTCATACTGACCAAGTTTCATGAAAATCCAATGATAAATGCAACCTCTATTGCATACACGAGGTTTTTCTATGATTTGACCAGGTGACCTAGTTTTTTGACCCTAGATGACCCATATTGAACTCGACCTAGATTTCATCAAGGCAGTAATACTGACGAAGTTTCATGAAGTTCCAGTGAAAAATGCAGCCTCTATTGCATACCCTAGGTAAAGAGTGGACAGACAACAGACAGACAGATGACGGACACCAGGCGATCACAATAGCTCACCTTTGAGCACTTCGTGTTCAGGTGAGCTAATAAAAAACTCAAATAAACTGCTTAATATACATGATTCTGTGATACACATTAGTTTACAGTGCCAGTTATACATACTTCAAGTATATATATACATATATAGATGTCAACATAATCAAAGTACCCTGAACAACATTCTAGCTTTATATGATACTGATGAAATGTCACATTCAATTAGACATTCTGCATCTCAAATGGAGAACAAGCCATGGTCCTCATTTCACATGGAAAGCTGATAGAAAGTGATCTCCCATTTTTCTATCCAATGATCTCTGCATACAGTAAATCTTAAGTTGGTAACAAGTGATCTTGCTGTAAAAGAAGACTGTATACCAGCTACTGTATACCAGCTACTGTATACCAGCTACTGTAAACCAGCTACTTCTTTGTGAATGCTATCAGATAGTTTCTCATTGCAAATTGTGGACATCAATTTGTTGTTTTGCCAAATTGAACAGCGCTAGAGATTTTTAGAAAACACTTTGTGCAGGTTGCCCCTACACCGATTTAAAAACTGCCTTTACATTGTAAACCTTCACATTGTATTGCACAAAATTTAAAGGGACTCATAAAAAAATTGTAACTTCTGATCTAACTGAATTTTTAACACGTGTATTTCTTGCATGAAAAGGTAAGAACATAAACTGAAACCTTCTGCAACAAAATATATATATTAGAACCAACTTCTGTTTCTGCTGATCTGTTATACAAATCAAGTAAATCCTGCTGTACAAACACCAATGTTCTTATGTTGATTATAAAGAGGAAAGACAGGCTTGTTATCATTGCTAAACACTGCTATAACAATGGTGATTAATACCCCACTTATGCACTGGTCACTGTGGTACTCTATATTACTGTGGTACTCTGTATTACTGTGGTACTCTGTATGTCTGATAAGTACTGTAGTACTCTATTCAACTGTGGTACTCTATATTACTGTGGTACTCTGTATGTCTGATAAGTACTGTAGTACTCTATACAACTGTGGTACTCTATATTACTGTGGTACTCTATATTACTACTCTATATTACTGTGGTACTCTATATTACTGTGGTACTCTGTATTACTGTGGTACTCTATATTACTGTGGTACTCTATATTACTGTGGTACTCTGTATTACTGTGGTACTCTGTATGTCTGATAAGTTCATTGTCCTACTGTAATGTGGTACTCTATATAACTGTGGTACTCTGTATGTCTGATAGTTCTTGTCCTACTGTAATGTGGTCTCTATATCCTGTGGTACTCTGTATGTCTGATAAGTTCTGTCCATAATGTGGTACTCTATATACTGTGGTACTCTGTATGTCTGATAAGTTCTTGTCCTACTGTAATGTGGTACTCTATATCACTGTGGTACTCTGTATGTCTGATAGTTCATTGTCCTACTGTAATGTGGTACTCTATATCACTGTGGTACTCTGTATGTCTGATAAGTTCATTGTCCTACTGTAATGTGGTACTCTATATCACTGTGGTACTCTGTATGTCTGATAAGTTCATTGTCCTACTGTAATGTGGTACTCTATATCACTGTGGTACTCTGTATGTCTGATAAGTTCATTTGTCCTACTGTAATGTGGTACTCTATATCACTGTGGTACTCTGTATGTCTGAAAAGTTCATTGTCCTACTGTAATGTGGTACTCTATATCACTGTGGTACTCTGTATGTCTGATAAGTTCATTGTCCTACTGTAATGTGGTACTCTATATCACTGTGGTACTCTGTATGTCTGAAAAGTTCATTGTCCTACTGTAATGTGGTACTCTATATCACTGTGGTACTCTGTATGTCTGATAAGTTCATTGTCCTACTGTAATGTGGTACTCTATAACACTGTGGTACTCTGTATGTCTGATAAGTTCATTGTCTACTGTAATGTGGTACTTATATAACTGTGGTACTCTGTATGTCTGATAAGTTCATTGTCCTACTGTAATGTGGTACTCTATATCACTGTGGTACTCTGTATGTCTGATAAGTTCATTGTCCTACTGTAATGTGGTACTCTATATCACTGTGGTACTCTGTATGTCTGATAAGTTCATTGTCCTACTGTAATGTGGTACTCTATATCACTGTGGTACTCTGTATGTCTGATAAGTTCATTGTCCTACTGTAATGTGGTACTCTATATCACTGTGGTACTCTATATGTCTGATAAGTTCATTGTCCTACTGTAATGTGGTACTCTATATGTCTGATAAGTTCATTGTCCTACTGTAATGTGGTACTCTATATCACTGTGGTACTCTGTATGTCTGATAAGTTCATTGTCCTACTGTAATGTGGTACTCTATATAACTGTGGTACTCTGTATGTATATATATATAGTATGTAGAGTTTATGTACTGGTAGTGTTTTAAATTAGTCTAATGCGGTATATAGTACTACATGCATATATAAAGTTTCGTCTATTTTGCGTAAAAGCGGCACTCGTGTGCACTGGACAGGAACTATTTCCTACTTTTTGAAAGGGGTCAATGCAAGGATGGCAGAGCAAGGTGACATTCCATCCATTGGTTATGAGAAAAAGCCATTTAAAGGATTTTCTATTTTTAGTACCAGTGGCTCCTGTGTTCACTACACCGGAATTTCCTCATTTTTGAAAAGGGGACAATGCAAGGATGCTACAGAGTAAAATTGATGACATCACGTCCATTAGTTTATGAGAAGAATTTTGGAAAGGGGTCAATGCAAGGATGTTACAGAGCAAGTTTCAGAGGAATATCTTTATCACTAGAAATATTCATGGTAAACACTTTGGAACAGGACGCAATGCTATGGGACGGGACAAAATCATTCGTATATTTGTAAACTTTGTTTGGTTGGGGTATAATTACAAGAAGCTATAGTGTAACTTGTGTTGTCAGTGATGCATTGATTCAGATAACATTAAACAGAATATGAGACTCATCTGCATTGGTACTGGTGGCAAACCCTGAACATTGGTACTGGTAGCAAACCCTGAACACTGGTACTGGTAGCAAACCCTGAACACTGGTACTGGTAGCAAACCCTGAACATTGGTATTTTGCACAGCAGGGTTACATCAAACTTTACCAAGATTTCTGTCAGAAATAAAGAAAAGCCTGATTAAAAATTAAATCATAAAACCTCTTTGTCACTGGCACAACATAATAAACAAAAACAAGATGGCCATGATGGTCCATGTACTGCTCACCTGAGTTCCATTAGTCTTAACCAGAAGAAAGCACATCTATTTTGTTCTTTTGTACAACCATTCTTCAGAAAGTACATGTTCTTAAAATGTTAAAGCTCACTTTCAACCGAAACATGAAGCTCAAAATTCTTTACCATTTTACATGAATGAAATCCACTTTTCAGTTAGTTTAATGACAGATCCAAATCAAAAGCCATATATTTTTCTGATTTCCTGGAAGTCTGTAAAAAGTCATGATTTACTAAGTTTATATATGCCATTTAACAAATCTTAGAATGGCAAACTTAAGAATTACAGGGTATGCTTATTTCAAATATTTATTTATATTTATAACAAATAATCCTGCCTATTCAAGCTGTGTTAATCGCTGTGTAAATTCACTGTCTGTGTAACTACCTGGTATATCAGATTCAGTCCGACAAACATTTATACCTGAACAGAATCGAACAATGATTTACTATTTGCAGGATTTTGTCAATAAATGCGCAGCACTATTTTGCTGTTCTTTCCATTTCAGTCTGTGAGTGTAAAACATTAATAAAGTGCACACAATAATAATGTGCAGGTAACCGTTTAATATATGCCGTCCTCCTATCTAAGTTTCAATTAAACAAGTGACTCATGAGCACAGTCAACTTTCATCCCTGTTTGATTTGAACAAACTTGGTAGAGGACCACTACTCCATTTTGAGCACAAATGTTTTTAGTTTGTTTCCTTACAGGTGCCATGGCCAGTACAATTCTGCACAGAACAATTTTGGCGAGGACAGTCAAAGACACATTTATGACTAGTTTTATCAACTTCCATACCTTGGTTTCAGATATGTAATTTTGAAAATTACAGATGACAGATGCTGGACAGTAAGTGTTCATAATTGCTCACCCTCAGCATATGTGCTTAGGGGAGTTAATAGCTTACAAACTAATGCAATCAAATAAGAAACAAAAAGAAAACTCAACAAAAAGCAGTTAATAATACATAAATACATGTATAAATAAAGCATTTTTCCAGTAGAACTATGTACATAAAATATTTTTAAAATGTTTATCTTTCACCTGTGTACAGGAAACAGTTATACAGTATCGCAAGTTACACTGAAACATCTGCGTTATAACAGCACTGATCCTGCGTTATCTACCGTACTCTATAACATACTAAATATCATGGGTATAAAAATCTTGCAAAATATCTGTAATTTCCTACTAACATAATAAAGTAATTATAGTATCTCTGTAAATACATATCAACATATTAAACAAGTGATCTCCATTTTGTACAGTACTACAGTCAAATCTTGTTAACTCGAAATGCACTTACTTGACACGACAGGCTGACTCGAAATAAAAACAAAGTCCTGTTATATATCCTTCTATTTTCAATAGAATTAAAATGCAATATATCAACATACGATGACTTGAAATGCGATAACTGAACAAAATTTAATCCCATTAGTCCCAAAATTGTTAATTGATGTCTCTATCACTTGAAACAGTATCGGCCAAGTTTACACACCTTTGGTTAAGTAATTGTGCCAGCTTGTCTCCCCTTGTTTGTGCTTATAATTGTGTCAGTAAAGGATCTTACGGTCGCTGTTGATAATTCTGTGTGACCATATATTATTCCATATAACAAAACAGATGCGCTCACTCAAAATTATATCACAATCCTTTGGCACTTTGAGTGATCGCAAATTGACTGTAGTCACTTCACTTGATCTAATTTACAGTATCAACACAGGTAACTGACACATTCACACACAAATTTCAATAGCACTTGACTGTAAAAATTCAATTACAATTTTTTCCAAGTAAGTAACTCAAAGGCACCCCCTTAAATTAAGCTTAATAGAAAACACTTTCAAAATCAAATTTAAATAGAAGTCTGAACCCCCTTTCTACATTTTGTAATCACTACATTATAAACCATAGGATATTGACCTATTTCCACTGATACAAATGAGTGACCAGCTGACCAATAAAATTGCAGGTACATGTACTTAGTACTCCTCAAATGAAATTTAAAATGGCAGTCCCCCAATATAACCTGGTCTTATTTCATTGGTTGAATATTTCGCAGAACCAATGAAATGGTTCATTAATAATTTATGACTACATGATTTGGTTGTCTTTAACCCATACTTGATAAAGGATCCTAGAGTAGTGAGCTGGCATCCAAGATTGAATTCATACATGAACAGATGATTTCACAATAAACAAGCCAATCAATGTCACCTGCTTTTCTCAAAACAATGTACACATAACGTTTCCAAACCAAGTTTTCTTCAAACCAACTATACTTGTTAATTTGTCAGAAGTAAACACTGTTGTGGATTTATTTCAAATTATTTTATGTACATGTAATTTTTTTAGTTCCTTGAACACAAAAGATACTATATTTCTGCCATCGCTGCCCGATGGTATTTATGGTGACTTAAGTCTTGTATTGATTGCTGTATCCTATACCTTCAACCTACATGCATATACAAAAATCTTTTCTGCCCAGTATCATTTTTGTGCCACAATTTTGGCAGGAAACCCACCAATGTTTATTTACAAGATTTTTTCTTTTATATTTTGATGCACAAACATCATTAGATGATCTCCAACTTGTATATCAACAAAACTGCAAAGAATATTTTACAATGACCATGCATCTATCCCTTTCTACAGTAATTGGACCCAAGCACCAGGGCCTCCATCAATCCATGTCCACTCTTGAAGTCTTGAAAACCCATGCTGGGCTCCAGACTTGGCCTTCAGATGTCTATACAAATTTCACACAGCCCCAAACGGGATCAGCACACAGTACTATCACAAGACAAGTTGGGTCATTTTAGACCCCCAAACAGGGGTCAGATTTTCCCCCAGATAAGGCCCCTCATTATCAAAGTGGCTACATGTACAGTGTTTAAGGTGAACCATGGTGAGACAGCCTTGTCCCTTCTAGAACAACATACTCTGTCGTCGTATTTTACCTGAAAATAATAAAAGCAACAACGTCAAATTTACCTTAATCAATTAAGAAAGATTCTTATAAAAAACTACTCTGACTATTTTTAGTCTGGTATCTAGATCACTTTCATCGCTTCAACACACTTTTAATGTGACTTTGAATATCTTAAACATACAATCTTCTTTTACTGATTTCTGATAGCACACATAAACACACACACACACACACACACACACACACAAATCAAATATATTATAATGCAACAAAGTCAAAGTTCACAAAGTAATCTTAATACAATTTAAAGATCTCACAAAATTTCAAAAGTATTAATAACATGTTATACCCTGAACAAGAAAAGTTTGTGAAACATGTCTGCCTTCTTTACCAAGACATTTGATGAGTACAGACCCTGATACAACCAGCAAATTTTAAATTATCATTCTTTGTTTACACAGCACAGTAACACTGACCTTTGACCTACTGATGCATTAATTAGTTCATTCAGTGACCAAAACAAGTTTACCTTGGAAACTCAAGGACCAGGTACTTTATTTATTGCAAGAAACATTGTATTAGTCACCATGACGTAAAATCAAAGTCTACACTCAAAGTCTCAAGTGTTTCTGAAACTGACCACCAGCTAACACATGAGCAGTGATATATACCACTACTTTTCTCTATGATATAACAAAGTGAGCTCTTGTTTTGGCCATTATATAAATGATACTTGGCAATATTAGGAAAGCTGTAATGAAAGTTTCACCTTCACTTTGCTGGCAGTAAATGATTGTGGGCTCATGACAAGTACAGATCATGATCACAGTGTTACCTATTCAGTCAATAAAGTTTCCCTGAGTATTCCTCTGAGCAAGCAATGGTATCATCCAAATTAAAAGACACACAAGTTCATTTTAGACATACAGCAGTGTAAGAATAAATATCATCTTAAGTTCACACTTTCATATGTCTCTGAACTCAAATACTATGTGAAAATTAGCAAACTTATCAAACCAATTGAGTACAAAGATAAATGCAACTTATTCCAAACTGAGCACAAGGTTACATGTTTAAATGAAGGCACAACACATACAGTACACTGTTTTGTGATGATATAATGAAAATTTAGAATGGCCTGTACATTTTGATACTTTTTATTTTTTTATCGCAGATCCAATTTTAAAACTGAATGAAAGTGAAGGAAGTCAATTCTTAAATTCATTTAAAAGGACAGTGAAATAAACAGTAATGCAAAAGTGGATAAAATTGTGTTTATCGTGTTCAGTAAAGTGCATCAATGTCTACTTGGCAAATTAGTTGTCAAACTCCTGTAGATGTTACCATTAAAATCAATATAATTAAATGATTGAAACCATTTCCTGACAAGATGCTTGATGTCCTGTGCAAGATTTGATAAAAATCAACCAGTTATAAATAAAAGAAATAAAACAGTCAATGTGTTGGCCCTATATCGGTCGCCCGAGTACCACTGCCCTTGAAAGAGCAGGCAAAGATCACTGAACACCTCACACCACACTCATGCCGAGTGCAATAACTGTATGTACTGCAAGTTAAACTAGAACTATCACTGAAGGTGATGAATATCCCCCGAACACCCCACTGACACAGTATTCAAAATTTATGTAATATTTGATGCTTTGATTATTGGCTTCTGTGAAGTATAATTAAATTTTGACCAGCAGGTTTGGAGATTAAAAGCACACAACATTTTACTATCATGAGCCCCTGTGACCTTTGATCTAGTGACCCGAAATATGGACCATGCACAACTAAGCATGGTGCTTATCACTTCTACGAAGTATCATTAAATTCTGACCAGTGGTTTTGGAGATTTAGCGTCCACAAGATTTTACCATCTCGAGTCCCTCTGACCTTGACCTTTGACCTAGAGACCCGAAACCTGAACCATGCACAGCTAGGCATTGTACTTATCACTTGTGTGAAGTATCATCAAATTCTGACCAGGGGTTTTGGAGATTTAGTGTCCACAAGATTTTACCATCTCGAGCCCCTGTGACCTTGACCTTTGATCTGGAGACCCGAAACCTGGACCATGCACAACTAGGCATTGTAGTTATCACTTGTGTGAAGTATCATTAAATTCTGACCAGGGGTTTTGGAGATTTAGCGTCCACAAGATTTTACCATCTCGAGCCCCTGTGACCTTGACCTATGACCTAGAGACCTGAAACCTGGACCATGCACAACTAGGCATTGTACTTATCACTTGTGTGAAGTATCATCAAATTCTGACCAGGGGTTTTGGTGATTTAGCGTCCACAAGATTTTACTATCCCGAGTCCCTGTGACCTTGACCTTTGACCTAGAGACCCAAAACATGGACATTGCACAACTAGACATTGTACTTATCACTTGTGTGAAGTATCATCAAATTCTGACCAGGAGTTTTGGAGATTTAGCGTCCACAGGATTTTACCATCCCGAGCCCCTGTGACGTTGACCTTTGACCTAGAGACCCGAAACATGGACCATGCACAACTAGGCATTGTACTTATCACTTGTGTGAAGTATCATGAAATTCTGACCAGGGGTATTGGAGATGTAGTGTCCACAAGATAGTGTCTACAGACGGACAGACAAGCTGAATCCAGTATACCCCCCGTAACACTTTGTGTTCGGGGGGTATAATGACAAATATCGCGAAATCAATAGAACATAACTCTGCGATAAAAAGTCTTACTAAAAAAATACTAAATACTGTACAGAGATAAGAGGGTCCTATATCCCTCACATAGAAAGAGTCAGTTTTAACAAAGGGTCATGATTTGAACAATCTTGGAAGAGGTCCATTAGGCAATGCTACATTCTAAATATCTAAGCTCTAGGCCTTGTAATTTCATAAGACACTTTAAAAGCATTTCCTATATAAGCCTATGTTAAAATCAAGTGACGCGGGGGGCAGGGTCAATTTTGACCCAGGTCATGATGTGAACAGTGTTGATAGAGGTCCACTGGGCAATGATACATGCTAAATATTAAAGCTCTAGGCCTTTTGGTTTCAGAGAAGAAGATTTTTAAAGTCTTTCCTATATAAGCCTATATAAAACTAGAGCTATCACTAAATGTGATTAATACCCCCAAAAGGATTGCTTTATAAACTGAAAAAGTTCGTAGTAAAATAATACCTTGCAAACAAACTAAAAAGAGATATTGTTCTTAGCAGTTCCTCTCATTGTGCTTGACCATTGTATGAAGTTGTATTGAATTTCAACTTGTAGTTTTTCGAAAAATGCTCCAGACAGAGAAAAGTAACAAAGGGCAATAACTCTGTAATTAGTCAAGATGGAGATATGGTTCCTGTGCACTGCACTCCCTCTCACTGTGCTTGACCATTGTATGAAGTTGTATTGAATTCCAACCAGAAGTTTTCAAGTTATGCTCCGGACAGGAAAAGTAACAAAGGGTAATAACTCTGTAATGAGTCAAGATGGAGTTATGGTTCCTGTGCACTGCACTTCCTCTAAATGTACTTGACCATTGTATGAGGTTGTACTGAATTCCAAATATTAGTTTTCAAGTTATGCTTTGGACAAGGAAAACTAACAAAGGGCAATAACTCAGTAAATACTCAAGATAGAGTTATAGTTCTTGTACACTGCACTTTCTCTGAGTGTGCTTGATCATTGTATGAAGTTGTATTGAATTCCAACTAATAGTTTTCAAGTTATGCTCTGGACAAGGAAAAGTAACAAAGGGCAATAACTCTGTAATTAGTCAAGATGGAGTTATAGTTCTTGTGCACTGCACTTCCTCTCAATGTGCTTGACCATTGTATGAAGTTGTATTGAATTCCAACCAGTAGTTTTCAAGTTATGCTTCGGACAAGGAAAACTAACAAAGGGCATAACTCAGTAAATACTCAAGATAGAGTTATAGTTCTTGTACACTGCACTTCCTCTGAGTGTGCTTGATCATTGTATGAAGTTGTATTGAATTCCAACTAGTAGATTTCAAGTTATGCTCCGGACAAGGAAAAGTAACAAAGGGCATAACTCTGTAATTAGTCAAGATGGAGTTATGGTTCTTGTGCACTGCACTTCCTCTCAATGTGCTTGACCATTGTATGAAGTTGTATTGAATTCCAACCAGTAGTTTTCAAGTTATGCTCCGGACAAAGAAAAGTAACAAAGGGCAATAACTCTGTAATTAGTCAAGATGGAGTTATAGTTCTTGTGCACTGCACTTCCTCTTAATGTGCTTGACCATTGTATGAAGTTGTATTGAATTCCAACTAGTAGTTTTCAAGTTATACTCCGGACAAGGAAAAGATACAAAGGGCAATAACTCTGTAATTAGTCAAGATGGAGTTATAGTTCTTGTGCACTGCACTTCCTCTCAATGTGCTTGACCATTGTATGAAGTTGTATTGAATTCCAACTAGTAGTTTTTCAAGTTATGCTCCGACAAGGAAAATGCAACAGACCGACCGACCGACCGACCGACCGACCGACCGACCGACCGACCGACCGACCACCCGACCGACCGACCAACCACCGGGTGACTCCTATATACCCCCCTAAACTTCGTTTTGGGGGTATAATCAAGTGTCCCCGAGCCGGGTCAATTTTGACCCAGGGGTCATGATTTGCACAATCTTAGTAGAGGTCCACTAGGCAATGCTAAATATCTAAGCTCTAGGTCTTCCGATGTTTGATAAGATTTTAACAGCTTTTCCATTCCATTACCATGGCAACAATAGTTTTAAATGGAATGGAATTCTTTTAACAACTTTGAAAGAGCATCGTGCAAGCACATCCTTGCCAAGTTTCATCAACATTGGCCCAGTGGTTTCAGAGAAGATGTGGTTAGAAAGAAATGGTGGATGGCCGTTCCAGGGACGGTAAGTGGTACTTATACTTTATTACATAAGCACACACTCCCAAAGAGGTGTAACTGTTGAGAAGGATTGTAATCGGAGAGGACACATTCTGTTGTGAAGCAATTTTGCTAAATCAAGGACAATTATCTCTGGATTAAACCAATATTAACTTGTCAATAATATGACCTTACCAAGGTTTCACATTCTGTTTAAATACATTTGTATTACATTTATGCAGAAGGGCATATAACTCTATCCAACCTCATCCAACTTGTTTGAGAATAACCTTGTAGATATACTAAGGCAGTACATTTAATATTATTAGGATTGGTGAATAAAAGAAAGTGATAGTAAATGTAAACACGGTTAAAAATGGCAATGTTTTTTTAAATTGCAAGCACTTTTGACTAAATATTCAAATTTAGGCCATAATCAAGTAAAGCAATATTGGATTTACCTATATGTCATTTAATGAGTGACTTGATATTGGCCCTGTTATTTGTCCGAGGGCATTTGTATTAGCCTGAGCCCGTAGGGCGAGGGCAATACGACTGCCAGAGGTCAAATAACAGGGTCAATATAAAATCACTCATTTAATGACAATTTTATTAAAAAAATAATCAAACTAAAAATGATTCATTCTATATAGACTACCATCTGCATTGTCAGTAGCTCGCCAGAACAGACAGTAAAAGCAGATAATTATGTAAATAAAAATACCTCTAGCATATTCATTTTTGAAATAAACAGCATTTTGTATCCTTCTAAATGGTTTCCAGGCAGAAATTGATTAAAAACATGATTTTCATTTTTAAGTCTTGATTTTAACAGATTTCAAGGTGGCGGCTGTTTTCGTTTTCGAGAAACTAAACATCTGAACGTCGTATCAGCCAATCGGAATGCTCAGTTTTCTTAAAAGCCAATCATTCGTCAGCAATCTTTTATTGGACTGGTTCAATAAGTGATATTTGCCTGGGTTTCAGGCATTGTGTAGTTCATGAATATTAGAGCCAAAAAAACGATTGTTATTTAATAAGAAGTTTTATTAAATGTGAATACTAGGGTGAAAACAAACTACAATGTATATGTAGTTGTAGTCAGGGTAGATACATTCAACCATAAATAGAGATAAGTCACATAACTCCACTTAAACAAAACAATCTGACAAGACATAAACTTGATATTTAATGTTCTTAGCATGTATTAACAAGAGCCATGTTACACATGGTTAATCCCCCCGCCAGGAAGAAGTTACCTGAAGGTTGTACTTTCGTACATTTTACTTGGTGAGAGGAAATCCTTAAAAAGCCGTATAGTTATGGTCATGCTGAGTACAGTTTTCAAGTAAGTGGAAAAAGAATAAGGCAATGAAGAGAAGGTTTGCAAAATTATATTAATGTTCATTATCAGTATAGGTATGATATTTTTCTATTTGACTAAAAGTAGGCAAGGTAGAGTTATTGTTCTTGCACACTGCACTTCCTACCAATGTGCTATGTCAGTGTATTAAGTTTGAAGAATATCCCTCACGTACTTTTGGAGTTAGGCTCTGGACAAAACTTTTAAAGTAAATCTGATAAAGGGGAATAACTCTAAAAGTAGGCAAGGTAGAGTTATTGTTCTTACACACTGCACTTCCTACCAATTTGCTATGTCAGTGTATTAAGTTTGAAGAAAATCCCTCAAGAACTTTTTGAGTTATGCTCTGGACAAAACTTTTAAAGTAAATCTGATAAAGGGGAATAACTCTAAAAGTAGGCAAGGTAGAGTTATTGTTCTTGCACACTGCACTTCCTACCAATGTGCTATGTCAGTGTATTAAGTTTGAAGAAAATCCCTCAAGTACTTTTGGAGTTGTGCTTGAACAAGTAAATCTGATAAAGGGGAATAACTCTAAAAGTAGGCAAGGTAGAGTTATTGTTCTTGCACATTGCACTTCCTACCAATGTGCTATGTCAGTGTATTAAGTCTGAAGTAAATCCCTCAAGTACTTTTGGAGTTAGGCTCTGGACAAAACTTTTAAAGTAAATCTGATAAAGGGGAATAACTCTAAAAGTAGGCAAGGTAGAGTTATTGTTCTTGCACACTGCACTTCCTACCAATGTGCTATGTCAGTGTATTAAGTTTGAAGAAAATCCCTCAAGTACTTTTGGAGTTATGCTTCGGACAAGTAAATCTGATAAAGGGGAATAACTCTAAAAGTAGGCAAGGTAGAGTTATTGTTCTTGCACATTGCACTTCCTACCAATGTGCTATGTCAGTGTATTAAGTCTGAAGTAAATCCCTCAAGTACTTTTGGAGTTATGCTCTGGACAAAACTTTTAAAGTAAATCTGATAAAGGGGAATAACTCTAAAAGTAGGCAAGGTAGAGTTATTGTTCTTGCACACTGCACTTCCTACCAATGTGCTATGTCAGTGTATTAAGTTTGAAGAAAATCCCTCAAGTACTTTTGGAGTTATGCTTGAACAAGTAAATCTGATAAAGGGGAATAACTCTAAAAGTAGGCAAGGTAGAGTTATTGTTCTTGCACACTGCACTTCCTACCAATGTGCTATGTCAGTGTATTAAGTTTGAAGTAAATCCCTCAAGTACTTTTGGAGTTATGCTCTGGACAAAACTTTTTAAGTAAATCTGATAAAGGGGAATAACTCTAAAAGTAGGTAAGGTAGAGTTATTGTTCTTGCACACTGCACTTCCTACCAATGTGCTATGTCAGTGTATTAAGTTTGAAGAAAATCCCTCAGGTACTTTTGGAGTTATGCTCTGGACAAAGTTTTTCAAGTAAATCTGATAAAAGGGGAACAAGAAACATGGCAATGCCACGAAACCAGGTTTTCAAAAATGTTGTTCTGATTCAAGTTACAAAGTAGACATGAAATAATATATCATATCTTTTTTAAATTACCTCCAAAGATGATATGACCTTTGACTGCCAAATCAAGTTAAAATCATGTAAACAGGATTTTCAATGTTAATGTCACTGTGACCTTGACCTTGGAGCCAGCCATGCGGAACATGCGTTCTGCACGTCATCTTGATGTGGTAAACATTTGTCTGAAGTTTCATCAAAATTCTTCAAAGGGTTGAAGAGTTACAGAGCGGACAGGATTTTCAATGTTAATGTCACTGTGACCTTGACCTTGGAGCCAGCCATGCGGAACATGCGTTCTGCACGCCATCTTGATGTGGTAAACATTTGTCTGAAGTTTCATCAAAATTCTTCAAAGGGTTGAAGAGTTACAGAGCGGACAGGATTTTCAATGTTAATGTCACTGTGACCTTGACCTTGGAGCCAGCCATGCGGAACATGCGTTCTGCACGTCATCTTGATGTGGTAAACATTTGTCTGAAGTTTCATCAAAATTCTTCAAAGGGTTGAAGAGTTACAGAGCGGACAGGATTTTCAATGTTAATGTCACTGTGACCTTGACCTTGGAGCCAGCCATGCGGAACATGCGTTCTGCACGTCATCTTGATGTGGTAAACTTTGTCTGAAGTTTCATCAAAATTCTTCAAAGGGTTGAAGAGTTACAGAGCGGACAGGATTTTCAATGTTAATGTCACTGTGACCTTGACCTTGGAGCCAGCCATGCGGAACATGCGTTCTGCACGTCATCTTGATGTGGTAAACATTTGTCTGAAGTTTCATCAAAATTCTTCAAAGGGTTGAAGAGTTACAGAGCGGACACATTCGTTTGACGCCCGCCCATCCGCCCATCCGCCCATCCGCCCATCCGCCCATCCGCCCATCCGCCCGCCATACCCCAATCTAATAACCAGGATTTTCAAAATTGAAAACCTGGTTAATAACTCTAAAAGTAGACAAGGTAGAGTTATTGTTCTTACACACTGCACTTTCTCCCAATGTGCTCTGTCAGTGTATGAAGTTTGAAGAAAATCGCCAAGTACTTTTGGAGTTATGCTCCGGACAAAATTGGGACGGACGGACGGACGAAGACCATTTCTAATATCCCCTTCGCCTTCGGCGGGGGGATAAATAAAATACAAGAAAAAAGTTCTCAGCAAAGTAACCTTGATGCAATATGTCTAACAGATAACCACCCCGGGCAAAACTGTAACACTGTCTGGATGTTGCAAGGACATGAATCAGGAATATATACATATCAAGTTTCTACCAGCATACAACTGCAAGAGCAAATATATCAAATATATCATAAATAAGAACTGACAATTGTTTATATGAAGTCATGCTTAGGTTTAGAAGTGCAAAAACTTTGAAATGAGAATTTTATTTCTTAGTATCGAAGCTCTTGGAGAGTGATTGCTGTTGCAAGAGTGATGAATTTAGATACGAGAAATGAAAACATGCCCGACAGGATATCATGTTTCCATAAACCATGAGCAGTTTATACAAGATGTGATGTGGCTGCACAAGACAGCATACAGTCCGAGATCACTTCAAGCAACAAACACTGCATCGTGAAATCATTTTATATCATGGGGTACTTTATCAAGTACTATGGACATAATGCCAATCTTGTACCATAATATAACAAAAGATTCCATTAACATTTTTTCTACATGCGTTTATTTGTGGTAGGTATAAGTCAAATTTCGAGAGACATGTATAATACTGCCACAGTCAAAATAGTAGATTCAAAATGATGTCTGACTATTAAGGTATGATTCAACCATTATTAAATCATGAAGTTCAACCTAATTATTTTCTTTTTCTATAATAAGGTTATAAGCTGCATTGATTTCTTCTATATTTAATGTAAATGAATATGTTATTCAGATCAATATTTTTGGGTTATAACTATGGCAATGTCAATTACCTAGGAGTATAAACCACTGATTAATGTTTTAATTGAAATTATTATAGTCTTTATTATAGTCTATTTGAACAGCAATATCACTTTAACAAAATTTCTATTCCTTCCTGTTTTGTCTCCATTTATTCATTTTGAACCCCATGATTATAAAATGATTTTACCTCACTCTATACTTACTTGATGAATTAAATGCTTTGAAATAATCAGGAAATTCAAAGTAAGGTATGCAATTCTAGTAAAATGAGGAACTTGTACCAATTCTAATCGCACAATTTATTATATTTTCTAAATTTTAACAAAAGCATCGGTAACACCAATGAATGCTCCCTGACCCATACACTTTTGGACAAACCACACACATATTCTGTTTTTTAAAAGATGAAAACTTAGCAACTTTCCATTCATTTACATGTCAATTGTAATTGTAGACACAAACTGCCATATCTGAGTGTATGAGAAAGGTATCTTTTTTGCCATATGGAAGTAAAAATCATGTTTCATGTTGGATATTTCTGCATTATATCAGAGTAGCACAGTGGCAATACACCTGTTCTATAAACAGTTTATTCCTACCCTGCTGGGAGAAAGTGAAGCTGCCAGTGCAGATCATGATCACATTAAACAGATTTACAGTCAGTCAGTAAATTTTCAATGAGCATGTCTTTGAACAAGTAGTGGATATAAAATAGACATAAGTTTTGTTGTCTTACCATAATGACATTTCCTACCTGTTGTCTTACTCACCATAATGACATTTCCTACCTGTTGTCTTACTTACCATAATGACATTTCCTACCTGTTGTCTTACTTACCATAATGACATTTCCTACCTGTTGTCTTACTTACCGTAATGACATTTCCTACCTGTACCCTTTAGACTAACTTTTGCAGACAGTAATACAGTAAAACTTTGTTAACTCTAGCATCGATAACTGAAGAACCCGGGAAAACTCAAGGACCCGGGATTACTCAAGAACCTGGGAGAACTCAAGGACCCCTGTTTGTCCAGGCTGTTTTACCTTATGTTTAAATAGAAATCACCATGGATAACTCGAGAACCCGGGAGATCTCGAGGAACACCTGTGGTCCCGCCGGGTAGATTTCTTTCTCAATTACCTGCGGCAACTCGTGGTCACTGATTAACAGATTTTTCTCACTGGCGCATCATTATTTAGACACATCATGAGAAAAACTTCTATTACATCAATTGATTGTTTGTTTATTATCGGTCGTCCAGTGGCCAAAGCGTATAAAATATTCGTCGCACATTTCAATCGTCATCAATCATATATAATTACAGCTGCCCATTACTTTGATTGAATAAGAAGAACATAAAGAAAATTATGTTTGCGAGTTTTTAAGTACAAGAACTTAATGATGAGATGAAAATTATGAGTCTGAGTAACCGGCACTGTACCTATACGACAACTGTCGTGAGTGAATAATCACAATTGGCTATTGAGTAATTTGCAAACAAATTAAGCTTAGGCAAAAATTGTCTAGCATCCTAGTCACCTGGCATTAAAGCAATACAGTTTAAAAAATCGCGAATGACGGGTAAATAAAACAAGAGCACCGCCTGCGGGTGCCAGACGCTCATCTGATTTTATCCTTTAAAGTATATTTATCAGCATTTTTTAAGTAACAGTGTCCTTGACTTTGACCCCAAAATACAATCCCATGAAAGGTTTTCATAATAATAACTAGACACTAAGTTTGGTCACAATAATTAAATTGCAACTAAAGGTATTGTTTTTTCCCCATTTTTCTTTTTTTAGAAAAAAAAACTTTGGACTTTGACCCTATGAGCCCCAAACACAATCCCAACTCATTTAAAAGTCTTTATTCATATGTATTACACAGTTAATAATTTAGTTACATTATGTCAATTGTAAGTAAAGATATTGAACATTTTATGTTTTTTTTTCTATTTTTAGTTAGTGACCTTGACAATGACCCCAGGAGTCCAAAACAAACCCTATCTTCGTCATACTTACTACAAACAAAACTTGGTTACATTATGTCAACTGTAACTGAAGATATTGAATATACTACAGTTTTCCTATTTTTAGCAACAGTCACCTTGACCCCAGGAGCCCTAAAACACAATCCAATTAAAGATATTCATAAATACTTCTTATACACCAAGTTTGGTTCTTATGTTGACAATTAAAAAAAGGTGTGTTATATTACAGTTAAGACGGGCAATACCAGCCAAATCTTACGGGTTATGTACTTGTAAAAATCTTCTTCCTTTTCTTTATTACTGTACTTTGATAGTGAAGGTTTCAAGTTTGAAAGTATGCTTTGATAGTGCTGTTAATGACCCAAAGCAAAAAAGCTAGCTAAAACTGACAAAGTCAAAAATAAAATATCCATGTTTCACTAAGGGTATTAGAAGCAGTTCCCAAGTTTCAAAGTGTAGCTTTTGTTTCCATGTAAGTGATCTAAACCAAAAAATTACCAAACAACAACAAGTGACAATAGTGCTAGGCATTTTTTTCAAAAATCAGACGAGCTAAGAACATTACTCCACCTTCTCCATTAATCAGTTGTCATATAGTAATTACCCTGATAAAACATGTATGCAAACAAAACAATCAAGATTTAATCAAATAAATACTAAATGGTAATCAGGGTAATGAATGAATGTATAAATCCTACTACAACATAAAGGTCCTCAAATACACTTTGTTCATAAGATACGGTGCAGCAGAAAAACTTGTAAACTTTCCATGATTCGGATAACTCGAGAACTCGGATAACTTGACCATTTTACTCCTCCCCTTGCGACTTGAGTTATCAAAGTTTTACTGTAGTTGTCATTTCCATTAGTAAATAAGCCTAACAAGGTAAAAATACCTCTTAAGCCAGTCTACAAGTCAAACAGGGAAAAACTGGGGAGAAAAACCTGCATTTAAAGCTTTAAACCTTATCCTCTTGGTTGCAAATGATTCTGCCCTGGCAACCAGTGCAGATCATGATCAGCCTGCACATCAATGTAACCTGATCATGACCTAAACTGTTCGCTATCTGGCCAGTGATCCCTCCAAGAATATTTCTGAAACTGTCCAAACTAAACAAGTCCCTTTCAGCCAAGATAAGTGGACGCTGCAAGATTGCATATTGTACGCTTCAGCTAACATAAAAACAATGGAAGTATGTGAATTGTACCTGAAGAGTTTAGAGATGATGATCTCATTCCTGGGTCTCTATGTAAAGCTATTCCTGGTATAGTGAATATTGACACGGCTGAAATACAACATGTCACACCATTTAACACAAACATAAACTACTAGTACTTGGACATCATATTCATTGTAAACATTGGATTTACTACTGCACGCTAGTATACTGAAGTGATTTATATTTTTAGTTACACTGATTTGTCTATTCTCAATTGCAAAGTAAGTTATCTCAGTTTACATAAATATCTCTCCAGACACCATTCTCCAAATGCTCATTTGAGAGAGAACCAGCTATTTTCATTACTGGTTCCCATTTACAGCTGGGTGAACTGACGCCCTGTCACAGGTGTCTTGTTCAAAAACACTGCTGAAGTAGCCTGATTGAGATCTGAAAACAGGACCTCTAGGTTAGTAAGATGTACATTTGGACCCCACTGGGGTAACAATAAATGTTTGAATCTGAATCAATCTGTACTTTCATTGCAAGACTCTAGCGAAAGAGAATAATTGATTTTGTCAAAATAAAATTCATAAATATTGGTCTTGCTTCCATTGAAATTCTCATCCACCTCAAGATTTTGAATATATTGATCATACCTGTGAACCCTACCGTACTACTACGGGATTTCAAAGAGAAGAATAATCTCCCGCTGGGAGGTGCCATTCTACCGTAAATTAGCAATAATGATCAAATTGACCTTTAACCCAGGATGTAAACAAAGTGTTGACTGGTTTTCCAATTGTGCAGACTGATTTATCAATATCCCAATTAAATCCTTTACCAGCCACCTGTTGTTTATTGCTTGTCTCATTTTTTCACACATTTTATGATGGAGATTACATTGTTAATTGGTGTCTGTACCCATCAGGGGTCATTACATAATGGATTATTGCTAAGTAGGCAGAGTGGAAAATCCTAGTCCATAAAATTAATTAATCACAGGATGTAAAAGGTACAAAAGAAGGCTGGAAAATAAAGATGATATAACTATTACCTTGCAACATTTCTAGATCGATTTTCATTTTGTATTTACAATTTAAGAATTCATGATTACCAAGTTACTATTTTAGATAAATTATTAATTTCTATATGCATATTTTAAAATCTTACTTTAACTTTACGGATAGTTATATTGTGAACAGAAAGTGAAAGTAGATTTAAAAATGCTATGATTAAAACAGATGTTTAAAGCAGCTTTTCAATGTCATTTGTGACTATTAGCTTGAAGCGCATGAACGCGTTAAAATCTCCCGCAAAAATTACCAATCTCCCTCATTTTTAGGACAAATCTCCCTCATTTCTATCAAAAATGGTTCACAGGTATGATATTGATAGGGACACAAAACTTTAACTATCCTTGAAAGGTTGAGATAAAAATGTAAAGATCAACTTACTATCTGGTAATCTAATTACACTGGGTCCCAAAGAGTTGAAGAATGCATGTCTCATGCCGTCTGCCGCTGATGTTCTTAATTTTGCCTGATACTATAAAACAATTCCAAAAGTTACACATTATTTTCTTAATAAGCTCATCTGTGTGTAAATAAATATGTTTTCAGGTTTTACATGTAGTTAGTATAAAAAGAGATAAAACTAGAGCTATCACTAAATGTGATTAATACCCCCAAAAGGATTGCTTTATAAACTGAAGAAGTTCGTAGTAACATAATACCTTGCAAACAAACTAAAAAGAGATATTGTTCTTAGCAGTTCCTCTCATTGTGCTTGACCATTGTATGAAGTTGTATTGAATTCCAACTTGTAGTTTTGAAAAATTCTCCAGACAGGGAAAAGTAACAAAGGGCAATAACCCTGTAATTAGTCAAGATGGAGTTATGGTTCCTGTGCACTGCACTCCCTCTCACTGTGCTTGACCATTGTATGAAGTTGTATTGAATTCAACCAGAAATTTTCAAGTTATGCTCCGGACAAGGAAAAGTAACAAAGGGTAATAACTCTGTAATGAGTCAGGATGGAGTTATGGTTCCTGTGCACTGCACTTCCTCTAAATGTACTTGACCATTGTATGAGGTTGTACTGAATTCCAACTAGTAGTTTTCAAGTTATGCTTCGGACAAGGAAAAGTAACAAAGGGCAATAACTCAGTAAATACTCAAGATAGAGTTATAGTTCTTGTACACTGCACTTCCTCTGAGTGTGCTTGATCATTGTATGAAGTTGTATTGAATTCCAACTAGTAGATTTCAAGTTATGCTCCGGACAAGGAAAAGTAACAAAGGGCAATAACTCTGTAATTAGTCAAGATGGAGTTATAGTTCTTGTACACTGCACTTCCTCTCAATGTGCTTGACCATTGTATGAAGTTGTATTGAATTCCAACCAATAGTTTTCAAGTTATGCTCCGGACAAGGAAAAGTAACAAAGGGCAATAACTCTGTAATTAGTCAAGATGGAGTTATAGTTCTTGTGCACTGCACTTCCTCTCATTGTGCTTGACCATTGTATGAAGTTGTATTGAATTCCAACTAGTAGTTTTCAAGTTATGCTCCGGACAAGGAAAATGCAACAGACCGCCCGCCCGCCCGACCGACCGACCGACCGACCGACCGACCGACCGACCAACCACCGGGTGACTCCTATATACCCCCCTAAACTTCGTTTTGGGGGTATAACTATCAAGTTCAGTTAATTTATTTCCCCTGCCAAATGAAGCAAATAGCTTAAAAAGAACAACTGGAAAGTGTTTTGGTCTGTCTGTTTCAGAATATTTTCTTCTAATTTCACTACCCCACACAGGCCTCATCTCTGAAGCGATATCTTTTTTCTTCAAGTTACAGTTATAAAGAACTAAATTGTTGTAAATAGAATTAAGTCAGTATTACTACTTTCAGACAACAAGAATTCTCAAGTTTTCTATAATTTTTGCATCTTACAGAGATACAGAACTCAGTTGTTGTAAGTTAAATTAAATCAGTATGATTAGTGCAGGTTTTGGATATTGGACAGAGTGATCATCAAATTATTTGAGCCAGTAACAATTCAATTTGATAACCCTTTTCAGAGAAATAGAATTTTAGTGTTTTCATATAGAATATCGAGATCAGCACTTACTGACTGGGAACAACTAAAAATCAACACTTACTGACTAGAACAAATGAGAATCAGCACTTATTGACTGGAAGAAACTAATAATCAACACCTACTGACTGGGAGCAACTGAGAATCAGCACTTACTGACTGGAAGAAACTAATAATCAACACCTAATGACTGGGAGCAACTGAGAATCAGCACTTACTGACTGGAAGCAACTAATAATCAACACCTACTGACTGGAAGCAACTGAGAATCAGCACCACAAAAACAAAACACCACCCCCCCCCCCCCCCCCCCCCCCCCCCCCCTTACTGACTGGAAATAACTGAGAATCAACACTAACTGACTGGAAGCAACTGAGAATCAACACTTACTGACTGCAAGCAACTGAAAATCAACACTTACTGACTGCGAGCAACTGAGAATCAGCACTTACTGACTGGGAGCCAATGAAAATCCACATTTACTTACTGGAAACAACTGAGAATCCACACTTACTGACTGGAACAACTAAGAATTATCACTGACTGGCTGGGAACAACTTAAAATCAGCACTTTCTGACTTGAATAAACTCAGAATCAGCACTTACTGACTGTGAGCAACTAAAAATCAACACTTACTGATTGAAACCAACTAAGAACCAACACTTACTGATTGGAAGCAACAAAGAATCAGCACTTACTGACTTGAAGCAAATGAGAATCAACACTTACTGAATTGAAGAAACTGAGAATCAACACTTACTGATTGGTAGCAACTGAGAATCAACTCTTATTGACTGGAAGCAACTGAGAATCAACACTTACTAACTGGGAGCAACTGATAATCAACACTTACTGACTTGGAGCAACTGAGAATCAACACTTTCTGACTGAAAGCAACTGGGAATTAACACTTACTGACTGGAAAAACCTCAGAATCAACGCTTACTGACTGGGAGCAACTGAAAAGCAACACTCACTGACTGGAAGCGATTGAGAATCAACACTTATTAACTGGAAGCAACTGAGAATCAACACTAACTGACTGGGAGCAACTGGTAGTCAACACTTACTGACCGGAAGCAACTGATAATCAACACTTCCTGACTGGGAGCAACTGATAATCAACATTTACTGACTTTGAGCAACTGAGAATCAACACTTTCTGACTGAAAGCAACTGGAAATAAGCACTTACTGACTGGGAGCAACTTAAAATCAACATTTATTGACTGGAAGCAACTGAAAATCAGCACTTACTGACTGGAAGCAACTAAAAAGCAACACTAACTGTCTGCAAAAACCTCAGAATCAATGCTTACTGACTGGGAGCAACTGAAAAGCAACACTTACTGACTGGAAGCAACTAAAAATCAACACTTACTGACTGGGAGCAACTTAGAATCAGCATTTATTGACTGGAAGCAACTGAAAATCAGCACTTACTGACTGGAAGCAACTAAAAATCAACACTTACTGACTGGGAGCAACTGAGAATCCACACTTACTGACTGGAACCAACTGAGAATCCACATTTACTGACTGGAAGCAACTAAGAATCAGAACTTACTGACTTAAAGCAACTTAGAATCAACACTTACTGACTGGGAGCAACTGAAAATCAACACTTACTGACTGGGAGCAACTGAAAATCAACACTTTCTGACTGGGAGCAACTGAGAATCAGCAGTTACCGACTGGGAGCAACTGAGAATCAGCACTTACTAACTGGATGCAACTAAGAATCTACACTTACTGACTGGGAGCAACTGAAAATCAACACTTACCGACTGGGAGCAACTGACAATCAACACTTACTAACTGGATGCAACTAAGAATCAACACTTTCTGACTGGAAGCAACCGAGAGTCAGCACTTACTGACAGTAAGCAACTTAGAATCAGCACTTACTGACTTGGAATTTCTGTGAATCAGCACAAACTGACTTCAAGCAAATGAGAATCAGCTCTTACTGACTGGAAGCAACTAAGAATCAGAACTTACTGACTTAAAGCAACTTAGAATCAACACTTACTGACTGGGAGCAACTGAAAATCAACACTTACTGACTGGGAGCAACTGAAAATCAACACTTTCTGACTGGGAGCAACTGAGAATCAGCAGTTATCCCCCGACTGGGAGCAACTGAGAATCAGCACTTACTAACTGGATGCAACTAAGAATCTACACTTACTGACTGGGAGCAACTGAAAATCAACACTTACCGACTGGGAGCAACTGACAATCAACACTTACTAACTGGATGCAACTAAGAATCAACACTTTCTGACTGGAAGCAACCGAGAGTCAGCACTTACTGACAGTAAGCAACTTAGAATCAGCACTTACTGACTTGAATTTCTGTGAATCAGCACAAACTGACTTCAAGCAAATGAGAATCGCTAGATTGAGAGCAACTTAGAATCAGCATTTATTGACTGGAAGCAACTGAAAATCAGCACTTACTGACTGGAAGCAACTAAAAATCAACACTTACTGACTGGGAGCAACTGAGAATCAACACTTACTGACTGGAAACAACTGAGAATCCACATTTACTGACTGGAAGCAACTAAGAATCAGAACTTACTGACTTAAAGCAACTTAGAATCAACACTTACTGACTGGGAGCAACTGAAAATCAACACTTACTGACTGGGAGCAACTGAGAATCAACACTTACTAACTGGATGCAACTAAGAATCAACACTTACTGACTGGGAGCATCTGCGAATCAACACTTACTGACTGGAACCAACTGAGTATCCACATTTACTGACTGGAAGCAACTAAGAATCAGAACTTACTGACTTAAAGCAACTTAGAATCAACACTTACTGACTTGGAGCAACTAAAAATCAACACTTACTGACTGGGAGTAACTGAGAATCAACACTTACTGACTGGAACCAACTGAGAATCCACATTTACTGACTGGAAGCAACTAAGAATCAGAACTTACTGACTTGAAGTTAGAATCAACACTTACTGACTGGGAGCAACTGAAAATCAACACTTACTGACTGGGAGCAACTGAGAATCAGCACTTACTAACTGGATGCAACTAAGAATCAGCACTTACTGACTGGGAGCATCTGCGAATCCACACTTACTGACTGGAACCAACTGAGAATCAGCATTTACTGACTGGAAGCAACTAAGAATCAGAACTTACTAACTGGATGCAACTAAGAATCAACACTTACTGACTGGGAGCAACTGAAAATCAACACTTACCGACTGGGAGCAACTGACAATCAACACTTACTAACTGGATGCAACTAAGAATCAACACTTTCTGACTGGAAGCAACCGAGAGTCAGCACTTACTGACAGTAAGCAACTTAGAATCAGCACTTACTGACTTGGAATTTCTGTGAATCAGCACAAACTGACTTCAAGCAAATGAGAATCAGCTCTTACTGATTGAGAGCAACTTAGAATCAGCATTTATTGACTGGAAGCAACTGAAAATCAGCACTTACTGACTGGAAGCAACTAAAAATCAACACTTACTGACTGGGAGCAACTGAGAATCAACACTTACTGACTGGAAACAACTGAGAATCCACATTTACTGACTGGAAGCAACTAAGAATCAGAACTTACTGACTTAAAGCAACTTAGAATCAACACTTACTGACTGGGAGCAACTGAAAATCAACACTTACTGACTGGGAGCAACTGAGAATCAACACTTACTAACTGGATGCAACTAAGAATCAACACTTACTGACTGGGAGCATCTGCGAATCAACACTTACTGACTGGAACCAACTGAGTATCCACATTTACTGACTGGAAGCAACTAAGAATCAGAACTTACTGACTTAAAGCAACTTAGAATCAACACTTTCTGACTTGGAGCAACTAAAAATCAACACTTACTGACTGGGAGTAACTGAGAATCAACACTTACTGACTGGAACCAACTGAGAATCCACATTTACTGACTGGAAGCAACTAAGAATCAGAACTTACTGACTTGAAGCAACTTAGAATCAACATTTACTGACTGGGAGCAACTGAAAATCAACACTTACTAACTGGGAGCAACTGAGAATCAGCACTTACTAACTGGATGCAACTAAGAATCAACACTTACTGACTGGGAGCATCTGCGAATCAACACTTACTGACTGGAACCAACTGAGAATCAGCATTTACTGACTGGAAGCAACTAAGAATCAGAACTTACTGACTTAAAGAAACTTAGAATCAACACTTACTGACTGGGAGCAACTAAAAATCAACACTTACTGACTGGGAGCAACTGAGAATCCACACTTACTAACTGGATACAACTAAGAATCCACATTTACTGACTGGAAGCAACTAAGAATCAACACTTACTGACTGGAACCAACTGAGTATCAGCACTTACTGACTGGAAGCAACCAAGAGTCAGCACTTACTAACTGGATGCAACTAAGAATCAACACTTTCTGACTGGAAGCAACCGAAAGTCAGCACTTACTGACAGTAAGCAACTTAGAATCAGCACTTACTGACTTGGAATTACTGTGAATCAGCACAAACTGACTTGGAGCAAATGAGAATCAGCTCTAACGGACTGGGAGCAACTGAGAATCAGCACTTACTGGCTGGGAACAACTGAGAATCAACACTTACAGACTGGAAGCAACTGAAAATAAACACTAACTGACTGAAAGCAACTAAGAATCAGCACTTACTGACTGGGAGCAACTAAGAATCAGCATTTATTGATTGGAAGCAATTGAAAATCAGCACTTACTGACCGGAAGCAACTAAAAATCAACACTTACTGACTTGGAGCAACTGAGAATCAACACTTACTGACAGGAACCAACTGAGAATCCACATTTACTGACTGGAAGCAACTAAGAATCAGAACTTACTGACTTAAAGCAACTTAGAATCAACACTTACTGACTGGGAGCAACTAAAAATCAACACTTACTGACTGGGAGCAACTAAGAATCAGCACTTACTGACTGGATGCAACTAAGAATCAGCACTTACTGACTGGGAGCAACTGAGAATCAGCATTTACTGACTAGAAGCAACTGAGAATCTGCACTTACTGACTGGGAACAACTGAGAATCAGTACTTACTGACTGGAAGCAACTGAAAATCAACATTTACTTACTTGATGCAACTAAAAATCAACATTTACTGACTGTGAGCAACTGAGAATCAGCACTTACTGATTGGAAGCAACTGAGAATCAACACTTACTGACTGGGAGCAACTGAAAATCAACACTTACTGACTGGGAGCAACTGAGAATCAACATTTACTGACTGGAAGCAACTGAGAATCAGCACTTGTTGACTGGAACCAACTAAAAATCAGCACTTGTTGATGGAGAGTCAAGTCATTAAGAGCATAAACTGTAGAATTAACAGGAACTGTAGAATTAACAGGAAACATCTTTCAATGTACTAAAACAAAAACTGATTGACTTGGAAGAAGTTGCACAAATACACAACCAATAATGGCATTTTTGTATCATCTTGGCAGTTACAATTATCACATGAAACCATATATATCAACACTGAGGTAAGACCAACGCTGTTATATCTAAACATCCTTATCACAAATTCTCACCTACAAATTAATGTGAAAACAGTCATTCTGTTGACGTATTTGTTCAGACCAAATGCGAGATTGAGTAAAATGGTCTTATTATCAAGTTGGTATTGTTGTTTATTTCATTACAGTTCTGTAGTACATGTACTCTTTAATACACAGTAGATAATATGAAGTATATATTCTAAACTATTGTATGCACTATATAGTACTACAGTTAAAAGACTTTCATTTTAGTAATAGTAGCCCCTTGTGTGCACTGGACCTGAGCCATATCCTGTTTTTTGAGTGAGGTCAATGCAAGAATGCTACAGGTCAAGTTTAGTGACATTCCATCTACTGGTTCATGAGAAGAAGTCATTTAAAGGTTATTCTATCCTCACTTACAGCAGCCCTTGTGTGCAGTAGACTGAAACCATTTCCTATTTTTTGAAAGGGGACAATGGAAGGATGGTACAGAGCAAGTTTGGTGACATTCCATCTATTGGTCCTCTGAGTTGTAAAGTAAATGCTACAACCACTTGACAATTGAAAACCATGATAAATGAACAATTTTCATCGAAGACTTTAACTTTACCTGTAACAATTTTGCCAACAAATCCAGACCATCCCCATCCAGTCTGAAAGAAAGAACATGGTCAAATCTGAGCTTAACACTGTTTACATGAACACATGCTGAAATTTTTATCAGTCTGTACATCCGTGTACTCAGATCATAATCTGCAATTTTAACTATTCGGTCAATAATATTTTACTGAGTACACCTTTACATAATATTTAGCAAGGGTAAACACTGATATAAGGCTAATGATCTCTGGCAATACAGGGCTAGAGACATTGAATAACTTCACAGTGAGGGTGGTGCAGTGGTCCAGTGATTAACACTCTTGACTACCAATAAGGAGGACCTCAGTTCAAATTCCCGCTGGGGCACTGGACATTTCAGAAACACTTTTCAGTCTTTCCCACCCATCTAGAGATGAACTGGTTGGAAACCCAGAGGTAGTCTTACATGTATCGGTGCTATACACCAGGTACATAAAAGAACCAAGGGCTCTATCCATAAAAGAGTTAGGGTCTGGTACCCGGATTCTCTTGTATCTGCATCTGTCTCTTCAAGCTGTGCCTGTCGGAAGTCTTAGCAAGTTCACCTATGGAGAAATCCCAGGGTCGGCCGGGACTATAAACAATCTAAATGAAGAAGTAACTAAACAGTCATCAACTTCTAATGAGTCAAAACTAAACTCTAATTTCAAACTAATTTCGAACTAATTTCAAACAGCAACTTGCAGGATCAATTTTCTCTGGTTCTTGCAAAATTTCACTGAAGCAATAATGAACCAAAATCTGTGACATCAAACACAAGATATTGGCTTACCTTGGAGCAATGTTTATTAAAGGCTCTGCGCTGTATACAGGTATATTGTAAGATGAATACTCCTCATTCTGAGAAAGTCCTGGATATACATTTTCATCTGGTGTCCCTAACGTCTTAAATATTAAATGCAGTTCATCTTCTACTGTTGATCCTGGGAATAAAGGTCGGCCACACGCCATCTCATAAAATATACAGCCAACGCCCCTGTAAATATTGTAGAAATATGTACAATATCTATTATACAAATAATGAACATGAATAAATGTGAAGTTTGGATATGGACTACATTCTATTACTCCGACTGTAAAAAAAACCCTTCCCTCCCTCATCAAGTGGTTTAATTGATTTTCACTTCCATTTCTAATAGTGACTGATATATACAGTCATACTTGTGTTAAAAACTACCTCCAAGAAAGACCAATACTGCAAAGAAGAAGAAATATACGTTGTAACTCTATCACTTAGATTCTGCAGTTTCCTATGTTCTTCTTGCACATGTATGTACATGTAGTGTGATTAAAAGACTTTTATTTCTTTCAGTAAACATTAAGCTGAGAACCAACTTACCACATATCAATAGGAGTGCCATATTCTGTGGAACCTAGTAATACATCTGGCGGCCGATACCTGAAAACAAACATCTCAACTCACTATTTATAACACATACCCACGTATAATAACTATCCTGCTTATAAATACCACATCAATTGGTAACAGTCAATGCTCACCTTTAATGGAGTAAGCTCATTTTTGTCTAAAACATTATTTTTGTGACCTCTTATCACATAATGTACAGCTAGAACATGTAACTCCTTTCTGGATGTCCTAGATTCAAATCCGGTTCACGGAATCTGACCACAACATCCAAGAACCAGCAAAAACTCTAGAAAGCACTGACATAAAAATATCTAATAGAAACCACATAATCTAAAGTCTAAACTTGATGTGAAATAAGTCAATTCAACACCTCATTCTTGTGCTGCTGCTGCTACACCAATAAACTGAACTCACAAAATTGCATAAACAAGAGGGCCATGATGGCCCTATATTGCTCACCTGAATACAAGTCCACTTGCCTAATGGGTGTGGTCAATTTTGACCAAAGAGGCATGATATGAACAAAGTAGGTGATCCACCACAAGACAATGTTACATACCAAATAGATTTTCCTATATACGTCTTTGTAAAACAAGTGACCCCCTTGGCGGGGCCAATATTGACCCCAGAGGTATGATTTGAACAAACTTTAAAGAAGTCTACTAGGCAATGCTACATGCTAAATATCTAAGCTCTAGGGCATGTGGTTTCAGAGAAGAAGATTTTTAAAGTTTTTCTTGTATAAGCCTATGTTAAACTAAGTGACCACCCGCGCGGGGTCAATTTTGACCCAGGGGGAAATAATTTGAACAATCTTGGTAGAGGTCCACTAGACAATGCTAAATGCCAAATATCTAATCTCTAGGCCTTGTGGTTACAGAGAAGAAGATTTTTTAAGTTTTTCCTATTTGTTGCCATAGCAACCAGAGTTCTGCATGGAATGGAATTCTTTGAACAACTTTGATAGAGCTTCATGCAGGGAACATCCCTGCAAAGTTTCATCAACACTGGCCCAGTGGTTTCAGAGTAGATGTCATTTGAAGGAAATGGTGGACGGACGGACAACAGACAGTCAACAGACAAAATGCGATCCTCATAGCTCACTCTGGCACTTTGTGCCAGGTGAGCTAAAAATATGCAACCCATTTTTTGACAAAAACGTAACTCTCAGACTGCTTTTTATTGGCATTTCAGATTTTGAAGTAACATTTGACAATAACAATCAGCCAAGACCAGTGCTGGACTTACATATGTAATAAGATTTGAAGTGATATGCGTCTATTGGAGCAAACACAATCAATGGTATTATATTTAAAGGATGCACGTATTGATCTTGCCAAGATAATTCTGTATAATCCTTAGCAAACAAATGTGCATAACTGACATTTATTCAGCCATCAAAAGTCATCTAAAAATCCTGTACACTCACCATAATGTAACAACTTCATTGGAATATGTTTTGGTTGGTATAGACTTTGCCCTTGCTAAACCTGTAAGGTAAAAATAGTTTAATTCACAGTTTACAAATTAGAAACTATATCACAAGAGGGCCATGATGGCCCTATATTGCTCACCTGAATACCAGTCCACTTGCCTAATGGGTGTGGTCAATTTTGACCCAAGAGGCATGATTTGAACAAAGTAGGTGAAACACCATAAGACAATGTTACATACCAAATAGGTTTTCCTATATACATCTTTGTAAAACAAGTGTCCTCCTTGGCAGGGCCAATATTGACCCCAGGGGTCATGATTTGAACAAACTTTAAAGACGTCTACTAGGCAATGCTACATGCTAAATATCTAAGCTCAAGGCCCTGTGGTTTCAGAGAAGAAGATTTTTCCTGTAAAAGCTTATGTAAAATCAATTGACCCCCTGGAGGGGTCAATTTTGACCTGGGGGTCATAATTTGAACAATCTTAGTAGAGGTCCACTAGACAATGCTACATGCCAAATATCTAAGCTCTAGGCCTTGTGGTTCTTCAGAAGATTTTTTAAAAAATTTTTTCCTATATTAGCCTATGTACAGTCGACTCTCGAAAGTTCGAACCCGGATAATTGGAACACCCCGATTATTCGAACACATCGCCGGGTCCCAATTTTTTCCTTCTAAATTCAATGTGTTCTACTCCGGTTAATCGGAACCCGGATAATCGGAACTTTCAACTGATGTTATTGTCCGCTCATCAATAAAATAGTGTGAATAACTCCGAAAAGAAAATTGAACAATGTCGTTCGTTAATTGATCAATCAGCCGGCCGCATATTTTTCACACCTCGTGAAAATTGAGCAGGTGCCAGCTTGATTGAGTAAATATCG
This sequence comes from Saxidomus purpurata, assembly GCA_022818135.1. Taxonomy (NCBI): domain Eukaryota; kingdom Metazoa; phylum Mollusca; class Bivalvia; order Venerida; family Veneridae; genus Saxidomus; species Saxidomus purpurata. Next base: position 14,652,206 of record JAFMSR010000011.1, on the reverse strand, counting down.
TCACTTGGTAATAATATAGGATATGTGTACATGTATTTGTTTGCCGTTATCTTTTCCTGTCATGTAATGTGCTATTCGTAAGATAAATGAGCTATAATGTTAAATAATTATGCTTAATGTGCTATTATCTTGATTGATTTGTGCTCTGATTTATCTCTACTCGCTTCTTGTAAATATGTTTCTGTATCGTAGCTAAATTATGAAAAATAAAAATTTAAAAAACATGCTTGTTTTTGTTTTTCTTCATTTGAATGTAATCGAGTACGTCCTATACAGGTTTTAGTCGCTTCACTCTAGACTGAACGGTCTTTAGTACCATCTCCAATATGGCCGACATGCTTACTCCGGAAAGTTCGAACTACCGATAATTCGAACAAATTTTGCTTCCCCGAGGGTGTTCGAGTTTTCGAGAGTCGACTGTAAAACTAAGTGACCCCCCTTGCGGGGTTAATTTTGATCCAAGGGGCATAATTTGAACAATCTTGGTAGAGGTCCACTAGCCAATGCTACATGGTGGACGGACGGACGGACGACGGACGCCAGACGGAATGCGATCCTAATAGCTCACTCTTGCACTTTGTGCCAGGTGAGCTAAAAATATATCATTACCTATGTAAAAGTATCTAACAATATATCATTACATAGAAGTACATACGACTTCTGGGGCAATGCCCAACTGCCTCTCCTAACCTCACCTCCTATATATAATGATCAATATAGGATTGCTACCTGAGAACTACACTGCAACCCCGTTATAATGCGGTAGTCGGGGTCCAATTGGTCAGACCGCGTTATAAGTGAGACTCTCTTTATAACGCGGTCTGATCATCGGCCGCTGTTTTCTTGCATAATGCATATATAATGCAAGTACCCCACCCACCTAACTAAATTAAAGCAATTGATGTTTAGCACGCATCATGTTTTTATGAATCGAGTGGTTAAATTGAGAAATTCTTACGTAAATATTTGCTATTGAAAACAGAAGTACATCCATTTTCCGAAAATAATGGCTAAAGTGAAAGTACCTTTTTTTGTTAAAACAAACAATAACAGTTTTGTAACTGATTTATTTAAGTTCAGGTAAGCCTGCAATCAAAGATGCGCAAACAAATATTAATTCACACGATTTACAAGTTATTGTCAAACAACAAAGAGGTCAGCTTGTGAATAACGGAGCTGTGAAAAAATACCAGTAAGCCGTAATTGTTTTAACACTTCTTTGTTAATAGACGCTTGATACCGCGTAAGTGACAAAGATCAATTAACAACCTGCCATGTTGTTTATTTACGTTTTCGAACATTTGTTTTGTATAGGGACAATGCTTTTTTGACGGAAATGATTTTGGTCGATCCCAAATTTTTGGGAGCCAAGACCCAACCGCATTATACCGGGATTCGCGTTATAATGGGGTTGCAGTGTATCTAGATGAACATTCTAACAAATGGAACTTGTTTCAACTTCATTTTTTATTATCTCTATGTCTGCTAGCCATTTATCCAATTTTTTAAATCTTATTCCCATTTTTATGTCTGATAGCCACTTTTATATCTAGCAGCAATTTTTCTCTATTTTCAGGTTTGGTTAACAGTATATAAATTTCATCATTCTTGAAGTGGGATCCTTCAAAACAATTACACATACAGTACAGACAAGAGGGCCATGATGGCCCTATATCGCTCATCTGACTACAAAAGGGCTCATGATTCTGACAGAATTCATAGAGGTCCACTCGCTAGCTCCATTTCTGCCTGTCAGCCTCCCAAGCCTATGGTCCACTAACATCCCCCCTCCTGGGAAGGATTAATTTTGAACCGAAGTCATGATTTGAACAATCTTGGTAGAAGTCCAAAAGGCATTTCTACATGCCAAATATCTAATCTCTAGGCCTTGTGGTTTCAGACAATAAGATTTTTGAAGTTTTTCGTATATAAGCCTATAGATGTAAAACCAAGTGACCCCCCAAAAGACATAATTGAAGTTTCAAGTCAATATCATAAGTGGTCACTGAGATATGTGCATAATAGTACCTTGCATGCAAAACTTTTACCAAATTTTCAAAGTCAAACAAGGGCCATAATTTGTAATAAATCTATAAAAGAGTTATCTGACTTTACCGTGTGACTCCCCTAAAGACATTAACAAAGTTTCAAGTCAATATCATACGTGTTTTCTGAGATATGTGCATAATAGTACCTAGCAGGCAAAACTCTAACCAAATTTTCAAAGTCAAACAAGGGCCATAATTTGTACTAAATTTATACAAGAGTTATCTGACTTGATTGTGTGACACCCCTAAAGACATGAACAAAGTTTCAAGTCAATATCATAAGTGGTTACTGAGATATGTGCATGATAGTACCTAGCAGGCAAAACTTTAACCAAATTTTCAAAGTCAAACAAGGGCCATAATTTGTACTTAATTTACAAGAGTTATCTGACTTGATTGTGTGACACCCCTTGAGACATTAACAAAGTTTCAAGTCAATATAATAAGTGGTTACTGAGATATGTGCATGATAGTACCTAGCAAGCAAAACTTTAACCAAAGCTGCAATGCTGACACCACAGCCGACGCCAACGCCGACACATAATTGACTGTAATAGCTCTCCATATTCTCCGAATAGTCAAGCTTAAAAGTTACAGTGGTTTAAAGACTTTTTCAATTTATTTCCATTTTTTAAAAACACCTGACTACCTGTGGGTAATGTGATACTTACCAAAGTCTGCTAACTTGAGTTCTCCTCTCTCATTTATGAGAAGGTTTTGTGGTTTTAAATCTCTATGCAGCACCTGACGTTTGTGACAATATGCCAACCCGCGCAACAATTGGTACAAAAATATCTGAAAAGAAAGTGAAGTGTCGCATGACCTTTACTCCAAAAGTTTCAGCTGGCTGAAACATACACTTTGCACATTTTAACACAATATGGTATTCATTTGAGAATCTCTCATGCAGTTCCCACAGGACATGGAGAGGACCCAAACTGTGACAGAAATCCCACAGGACATGGAGAGGACCCAAACTGTGACAGAAATCCAGAGCAAAACCAATGTGTCTCCCTGGCCATGAAATACAACATTTTCTCCTCACTTTTACTTCACAGACAATTCCTGATGTCAAAAACAGCCAACAGTTTTTATTTTATCACACAGTGGTGTAAACAAATCAGGATTTGCTTAGCACAAGAAAAAAGTAAAAATTAAATTGGTGCTAACATTTCCTAGGTTACTTTTTAAATTTTCTTAGAATCAGACATGAAGTGTTATTTCTCATTAGACATAAAGGTAACTGATTGTTTTAAGGACATTCTTTCTATCTCAGATATGCTTCATATGCTGAAAGTCGTGCATGAAAATGAATTAAGTCATATCTCAAAGAAAATTGAACAAGTTTTCTATATTGTTCAGCCAGTTATAATGGCAGTGGTTATTGTTTGTTAAAATGTGGGGGTAATTGGACGATATACAATTGATTTATATATGAGAGAATGGTGTGTTTCCATTATAAAGGTCAGCCATTTTTGTTTTGAACTGTCCTCCAAAAGTCGTGCACTTTCATTGGTTCTTTCACGGGACATTTTGATGTCACAAGCACCTGCAGTAAATGTTCTAAAAATATACTCATTTTATATTGAGAGGTGTTAAAAAAGTATTGACACATTGCAGTGTGCATTATTTTTTGATTATTACATATATAAATGAACTAGAGCTATCACTAAATGTGATTAATACCCCCAAAAGGATTGCTTTATAAACTGAAGAAGTTCGTAGTAACATAATACCTTGCAAACAAACTAAAAAGAGTATTGTTCTTAGCAGTCCTCCATTGTGCTTGACCATTGTATGAAGTTGTATTGAATTCAATCTGGTAGTTTTTTGAAAAATGCTCCAGACAGGCAAAGTGACAAATGGCAAGGACCCTGAAATTGTCAACAGAGTTATAGTTCTTGTCCACTGGACTCCCTCGCACTGTGCTTGACCATTGTATGAAGTTGTATGAAATCCAGACCAAAAGTTCCAAGTTGTGTCAGGAAAGGAAAAATAACAAAGGGCAATAACTCTGTAATGGTCAGATGGAGTTACAGTTCTTGTCCTGCACTTCCTCTAAATGTCACTAGACCATTGCATGAGGTTGTCAAGAATTCCAAATATTAGTTTTTATTTTATGCTGGACAAGGTAAAAGTAACAAAGGGATTACTCAGTAAATACTCAAGATAGAGTTATAGTTCTGGTAACTGACTTTCTCTGAGTGTGTTGATCTTGTATGAAGTTGTATTGAATTCCAACTAGTGATTTCTCATTATGCTCCGGACAAAAAAGGTAACAAAGGGCAATAAGGACATTTGTCAAGCTGGAGTTATGCTTCTTGTGCACTGAACTTCCTTCATGTTTGACCATTGAATTAAGTCATATTGAATTCCAACCAGTAGTTTTCAAGTTATGCTCGGCCAGTAAAGTAAGGCAAGGGCTATTTGTAGTTAGTAAGATGGGGGTTATAGTTCTTGTATGCAATCCTCTTAATATGCTTGACCATTGTTGAGTTCCATTAAAGTAGCCAGTTTTTAGTTTTGAACTGTCCTCCAAAAGTAACAAAGGGCAATAACTTGGTAATTTCAAGATGGAGTTATAGTTTTTGTGCACTGCACTTCCTCTCAAGGCTTGCATGTATGAAGTTGTTCTAATTCAAAGTAGTATTCATTTTATATTCCGGACAAGGAAAATGCAAAAAGCCTATTGACCGACATTGCAAGCGTGCATTATTTTTGATTATTACATATATAAACTTCGTTTTGAATGACTGTAGTAGGTAAAACTGCATTTCTTTTATTTGTTGTTTTTTTCTTAAATAGTTTTTCACTATTCTTAGTCTTATAACATGCTTTTTTCTTCACAGTTTTGGAGAGAGTAAAATTCTTTGTCCTTACTTTACTTCATTGAAGGAACGAATGTGAAATCACGAAAGTATTCTTTTTATGAAAAATACGGGATATTGTACATGCACGACTTTAGGACTACGTACAACTTTAGAACAACAAACCATACTACTTGTTGACTTGTGACAACAGTAACACCTTTAGAATGTGCTATATACAATGTGAAAATAATCTCAATGTACAGAAAATATCACCCTGGGAGACTTCAGTTCTGTATCACCCTGGGAGACTTCCGTTCTGTATCACCCTGGGAGACTTCAGTTCTGTATCACCCTGGGAGACTTCAGTTCTGTATCACCCTGGGAGACTTCAGTTCTGTATCACCCTGGGAGACTTCAGTTCTTAATCAACCTTTTTCTGTTCATACTTGGTTTCACACTGTATGTCACTTGCTGAATGTGTTTATCAGTCACATTTTTTTACAATTTCTAACATTTACCAGTACTGTGTCGGTAACCATAGTTTCAACCTATAACATAGAAGTGTGTTTGTTCTATGCTTTGTGTTGTGTCTACACTATTATGAATGTGATACTATTTTGACTTATTTTCTTCAGTACAGTATCTAAACTATCTGAACAACCCAAACTTAGAACCAGTATGCACCGCTGTATGATAAGGTAGGCAAATCAAGTGAACGCACCTTCACATTTGTCATGCTCATTATATTTCCACAATCATCCATATATTGTTTGAGATCTTTTTCCTGAAAACACAACAAGTTATCAACTATAAATTTTTTTGTCCGAAAAATAAACAAGTAGCAGTATTAAGATTCCTGCCATGTGTCTACATCAATACACATGAAATCTCTTTGTAAACATTTTCATTATCAGTTTGGATTGGTTCAGCATTATGGGCATATTCAATGGTATCTCATTCACGTAGAACCAATCAGTTACCTTAAGAGTGTTCATGTACGGTAGATCTGGGTTCAAATCCCAGCCAGGCCATGAGGTGTGTCCTTGGACAAAGACACCCATGCCACACAAACAGCTGTCAATAAATTGCAGCAATGAAAAGCCCACTGTCTCTCTCATGAGAGTGGTAACATCTGGAATGAGCAATCATGAGCAATTCAAACAGCGAAAAAACATATCAACTTCTCTGCCAACTATCTCAATAAAGAAAGTACAGTGAGATTTTAGTTATTTCCTATTGGAGAAAGTGATCAGATTTGGGATGTACTAAATGTAATACATTACAGCTGACTAGACTTTTCATCTCAAATTCCTTTTCAGTGTACACCCTAAAACTTTCAAAACAGTTGAGAAACAAATGGCAGTACTTCAGCAACCCAAAGGTAAACAGGATCAATGAACCAGTCAAATAATTTATATAGTCAAATAGTTCATACTACTGTCAAATCTTTAATCAGTGAAGTAAACCAGTCCATTTACGTAAATCTAGGTCAAATTAATTCCTAGTTGATTTCCCTGCAACAGAAACAATCAAGAGACTGTATTGTTATGGAAATGAGACAGTTAAAACTCCCTATATATCATTAGACTGTAGCCATTAAGACAAGTTATTTAATTTGCATCCGTAACATTTAAAAGAAAAAACATTCTTTATGGCGTACCAGGAGATGAAAAACGGAAACACTTCAAAACAGAACTGGTCTTTCTTTTACTTTCTATTTCAGGTAGAAAATGGGATTTTGCTGCCAATGAACTGTAAACCAGTTCCAGGCAATTATCAGCTGATTTCTGTTATCTAAATTAGATCATCTCATTTTACAATGTTAAGGCACTGAAGTGCTTTCCTGTATTTTTAATAACATTGTGCTACATATCATATGTGGAGCTATCGTGGCACAGTGGTAGGGCGTTCGCCTTGGGAACCAAGGGTCCCAGGTTTGACCCCCACCATAGCCATGTCGGTAGTGTCCTTAGGCAAGACACATATAATTTCCACATTGCCACTCTCTCTTTGAGGTTGACTCCATCTGGAATGGGTCTCGAGAGCGTTTAATCTAAGTTGTAATAACTTGTTTCACAATCAAGAATAAATAAATTAGTATAAATTAAATTAAAATATCATATAAATCAAGAGTTCAAATAAAATCTACCTAGAATGAGAGGCTTCCCTACTTGTACAATTTCATGTAATGTGACACAACAACACCAGTAACTTACCAAATAGTCAAAGACTAGAGTGAGAGACTTCTCTGTGTGTACAATTTCATGTAATGTGACACAACAACACCAGTAACTTACCAAATAGTCAAAGACTAGAGTGGGAGACTTCTCTGTGTGTACAATATCATGTAATGTGACACGATGACACCAGCAACTTACCAAATATTCAAAGACTAGAGTGAGAGACTTCTCTGTGTGTACAATTTCATGTAATGTGACACAACAACACCAGTAACTTACCAAATATTCAAAGACTAGAGTAATAGACTTCTGTGTGTGTACAATATCATGCAATGTGACACAACAACACCAGTAACTTACCAAATATTCAAAGACCAGAGTGAGAGACTTATCTGTGTGTACAATTTCATGTAATGTGACACAACAACACCAGTAACATACCAAATATTCAAAGACTAGAGTGAGAGACTTCTATGTGTGTACAATTTCATGTAATGTGACACAACAACACCAGTAACTTACCAAATAGTCAAAGACTAGAGTGAGAGACTTCTATGTGTGTACAATTTCATGTAATGTGACACGATGACATCAGTAACTTACCAAATATTCAAAGACTAGAGTGGGAGACTTCTCTGTGTGTACAGTATCATGTAATGTGACACGATGACACCAGTAACTTGCCAAATATTCAAAGACTAGAGTGAGAGACTTCTCTGTGTGTACAGTATCATGTAATGTGACACGATGACACCAGTTACTTACCAAATATTCAAAGACTAGAGTGAGAGACTTCTCTGTGTGTACAATATCATGTAATGTGACACGATGACACCAGTAACTTACCAAATATTCAAAGACTAGAGTGAGAAGCTTCTCTGTGTGTACAGTATCATGTAACGTGACACGATGACACCAGTAACTTACCAAATATTCAAAGACTAGAGTGAGAGACTTCTGTGTGTGTACAGTATCATGTAATGTGACACGATGACACCAGTAACTTACCAAATATTCAAAGACTAGAGTGAGAGACTTCTCTGTGTGTACAATATTATATAATATAACAAAACAACCCCAACAAACGCAAATATTCAAAGACTAGAGTGAGAAGCTTCTCTGTGTGTACAATATCATGTAACGTGACACGATGACACCAGTAACTTACCAAATATTCAAAGACTAGAGTGAGAGACTTCTCTGTGTGTACAATATCATGTAATGTGACACGGTGACACCAGTAACTTACCAAATATTCAAAGACTAGAGTGAGAGACTTCTCTGTGTGTACAATATCATGTAACGTGACAATATTTGCATGCTTGAGCTCCTTGAGTAGAGACACTGAAACAAAATAGAAAATTGAAATAAACGTGGCAGACATACATTACATTTCATGTTAGATTTATCAAAAACATCAAATCTTTCTTAGCATAAATGTACTTTATTCATCAGTGATACAGAATCATCAGGTGATTTCCAGATGACCTTTAAACAGGTTTCCCACTCTTTCTTCATGTTAAAAAGACTTTCCAGGACTTTCAAGGAACTTTTTAGCAATTTCAAAGGACCTTTTTCGAAGTTTTGAAAGATCTGTTAATCAGTATATTCAGGTGCACAGTATGTTATAATAAGATTTCTAATGCTATTTAATATTTTGGAAACAAAGTTATCTGAATGCCTTCTCTTAAAATTTGACCCAAAAACAAGTTTTACCCAAAGGGGGGAACCCTGTAGAAATGACATTAATGAAGGCATTTATTGATTAGAAGAAAGCAGCATGAGAGTTCAGGTTTTCCTACAAGACCCATACAACTTGAGAGTTGTGACAGGTCTTTTGGCCTTTTCTGAATTCAGCTATCTGTAAAGTAGCATTTGACACCACCTGTCCATATGGTAAGCCTTCATCATTTACCCTGCCTGCCAGCAAGTACAAATAATTTTGCCTATTTCAATCAGTGTAGACTACGATCAGCCTGCATATCCATGTACAGTAAACTCCGTATATATCGACTCCGGATATAACGAAGTTTTTTTTGGCCCGATATTTTCCCTTCTTTGTTTAATGTTAAAATATACGGCTATATCGTACTCCGGTTATCAGGAAACTTCGGATATAAGGAACACTATTTTCTGGCCCAACAATGCAAAATGTACAGTAAAGTAATCGTATATATCGAACTGCAAATATGTTCCGGAGTTAAAAAAAATCTGTTGATTTTACATTTTTCTTTTGCCGTCTGCATTGAATTTTTCATAGCACATTTGTAGCTATTATTTATAAAGGTAAATCATTACACATGTGTAACCTTTTGGTAAACTAGTTAAATGAGAATACAAACATAATTGCTAAGTACGATATATAAGTGATAATATTTTACGTTTCTTTAAAAGCATGCAGACGGTATGAAATCCCATATTGGGAAAAATACCTTGTTAAATATTTCAAGTTATGGCAAATGAGCAAAAATCAGCTTTCTTCAATTGTATATGTTTAAGTATTGCCAATTAAAACAAGAACCGTCTTTTTTATATTTTATTAATCCATGCAATAATTTTACATAGATTTACGGATATAGAAAAGGATGATGTTAAAATTTAAAGATATTTATAACTCTTCAAAGGAGGTAGGAAAATCAAAAGCAACTATAAGTTGATGGTTAGGATTTTATTACATTTGACTATAAAGCTACTTGTTCGATATAGATTTTAGTTTGATATATATACATCGTATATAAGGAACTTGTTCGATATACGGATATAAGGAACTCCGGATATAAGGAACAAATTTGATAGGTCCTGAGGAGTTCGTTATAAGCGGATTTTACTGTAGTTTGATCATGGTCTACACTGTGTCACTCCGACAATTTCAGTGAGCACCACTATGAACAATTAACTGTCCAGCACTAAACATAGACAAGTCCATTTCACAACTCTGGCAGGGTAGGGCCCTTCGCCCATCCTTCACACCTGGTAAGAACATATCCTAACAAAGCACAACCTTGTATGTATAAACTCTCATTTTGTTTGTCTCTGTGACAGTAAAATGTTGTCTTGCTCATCTTCTTATGAGGGGGAATAACTATTTGATTTACTGTGTCTGATTGTGATTAGAGTCATAATTACCATAAAGCTGGAGAGCAGTTGACAAAGAAAGTCATAACCATGCTAATAATCAACTAAGATGTCTGCTTTTTCTAAGTCTGAAATGGGTCATAACTCATGCAAAATTTGAGATAGAGTGCTACAAATTCATCTTATGACGTTAAATAATTAACAAAAAGCCAATGGTTTTGAAACTACATAGAACTTTTAAGGAATAAAATGTAATAGGCAATCAAGCAGAAGTGTGATGAATAGACAGACAGATGAACAAATAGACAGACAGATGAAAAAATAGACAGACATAAAAGCAAAACAGACAGACAGATATGCAATTCCTAAATGTTGCTCTGCTGCAGTGCAGGTAAGTTCAAACACTGGGCAACTCAGCAGTACCTTCTCTTATGGCTGTACAAGGGGCACCTTCCTCATGCTCTAACCGAATCTCCTTAAGGGCCACCAGATTGTCTGTAAGTCGACTTTTACCTTTGAACACTGTTGCATATGTACCCTGAAATAGACATCAAAGAGCCAGGTAAATTTTGCCATAAATTAGAAAAACTCACAAAAGAGAACTATTAATTTCAGACAACCTGAAGGAGTGTGCATATGAATTAGTGTGGGTGAGATGTGTGTGTGTCGGGAGGTCATTGTTGCATGACTTATGAAACGGACTAGTGCTACTTCAGCTCCCATGTTTGATGTTTTATGAAAAGAAAGAATTACACTGCAACCCCTTAAAAAAACGGTAAATAGGGAACCAAAACGAAACAACGGTAAAAAAAAAATTTATATATTAAAAATATCATCACCACCCCCCTTGTTTTTTCCCCCAAAAAAAAAAAAAAAACCCCCCCCCCCCCCCCAAAAAAAAAAAAAAAAAAAAAAAAAAAAAAAAAAAAAAAAAAAAAAAAAAAAAAAAAAAAAAAAAAAAAAAAAAAAAATAAAAAAAAAAAAAAAAAAATTAAGACAAAATTAAATGTATAAAAAAAAATTTTTTTTTATATTTTTTTTTTTAAAAAAAAAAAAAAACACTTTTTCCAAAAAAAAAAAAAAAAAAAAAATTTTTTTTTTTAAAAAAAAAAAAAAAAAAAAATTAAAAAATATTTTTTTTTAAATAAAAAAAAAAAAAAAAAAAAAAAAAAAAAAAAAAAAAAAAAAAAAAAAAAAAAAAAAAAAAAAAAAAAAAAAAAAAAAAAAAAAAAAAAAAAAAAAAAAAAAAAAAAAAAAAAAAAAAAAAAAAAAAAAAAAAAAATTTTTTTTTAAAAAAAAAAAAAAAAAAAAAAAAAAAAAAAAAAAAAAAAAAAATCTTTTTTTATTTAATAATTATTAAAAAAAAAAAAAAAAAAAAAAAAAAAAAAAAAAAAAAAAAAAAAAAAAATTTTAATTTAAAATAAAAAAAAAAAAAAAAAAAAAAAAAAAAAATAAATATTTATAAAAAAAAAAAAAAAAAAAAAAAAAAAATTATACTATCATTAATTATGGAACACAACTTTATAGTGTTACTCAAAAAAACAGTATGGATTTAGATCCATACTGGCTAACAAAGTTTTAGTACTAAGGGTTCTTCATTAAAAACCTTTGTGAGGAAAAGAAATCATTTTCTACAGCAGGCACGAATTGCTGTTAATGACCTCCAGCACAATATGACAAAGATACTAACAACTGTACACAAAATATTCATCAATACATTTACACTAAGCCTGCAGGTGATCAGTGGACATTGTATAACCAGTACAGATTTTGATGATACTCCACATGTAACCAGAGTGTAACCAGAGACAGAGTGTTTGCTGAAACGGTCAGGCATCATCAATTTCCTATATTGTATAATATCTACTTACCAAAGTTTCAACAATAAACTACAGTTAAACTTTACTCCCTCAAACTCTTTTCGCTTGAATACAACAGTTTGTTCAAACTTGGCAAGCTGTCCCAGCAAAATCTCTATATAAATCATATTGTTCCTACAAAACCTGGAACCACGGTCTCTCAAACCTGTATGGCGGACCCTTAAGATCTATTTCATTGTCAATTACATCCTTTGGCTCAAACAATAAAAGGTGTCAGTCTCAATTATTGAACAAACAGTTTATTTGCTTTTTCATCATGCATAACAGACTGCTTGAAACTGCTTGGCCATTTTTAGGGGATATATGAATAGTGGACCTCAATGACTCAAATTACCAATCCCTCACAAATAAAAGAGCTGTCACATGACAGCACGCTCGACTATTCGAAAGCTTGTTGGTAAAATGGGGTTTTTGTCTAAGAACAGGAGTATTGTGTAATTGTCTATAAGAATTAAGGTCAAAGATATGAAACTTGATCAAAGACCTTTGTAAATGTACATTGCATTCAAAGCCTTACTCTGGATGGAGGGGGATGGGGGATATTTCAAAGAAATACATGACCTTGTATATTTGATCATGAATTACAATTAATTTTGTAACTTTTCAAAATTGAAATATATATTTGAACTAAAAAATGTTTGACGCTTATGCTGCAATTATTTATGTTCCCTTTGAGTAATTCATATAAAGTCATACTTGATACTTTCCATTTTAGTCTGGAAAAACTGTGACAAAATTCTAAGTTAAAAAGGGCATAAATATGTCAAAAATCAAAAACATTGGTGAAGATGTTGACAGTAAATACGTTCGATAGTATTCTATCTTTTAACAAAACATTCAAAGTTAAAAGGGACACAAATCTATCAAAAATAAAACAGAGTTATGGGGATTGTTTCCTCAGGTGTAGATGTTGATGGTAAACATATATTTTGAGTTTCAAGTCAATACCTTATATAGTATTCAAGATATTTGAATTTACAAAAAAAAAACCAAAACTTCTAAGTTAAAAGGGGCCATAAATCTGTCAAAAATAAAACAGAGTTATGGGAGGTTATTGTTTCCTCAGGTGTATAATGTTGATGGTAGACACATACTTTGAGTTTCAAGTCAATACCTTATATAGTATTCCAGATATTTGAATTTACAAAAAAAAATACCAAAACTTCTAAGTTAAAAAGGGGCATCAATCTGTCAAAAATAAAACAGAGTTATGGGGATTGTTTCCTCAGGTGAAGATGTTGATGGTAGACACATACTTTGAGTTTCAAGTCAATACCTTTGATAGTATTCAAGATATTTGAATTTATAAAAACTTTAACCAAAAATTCTAAGTTAAAAAGGGGCATAAATCTGTCAAAAATCAAAACAGAGTTATGGGGATTGTTTCCTAGGTGAAGATGTTGATGGTAGACACATACTTTGAGTTTCAAGTCAATACCTTTGATAGTATTCAAGATATTTGAATTTATAAAAACTTTAACCAAAAATTCTAAGTTAAAAAGGGGCATAAATCTGTCAAAAATAAAACAGAGTTATGGGGATTGTTTCCTCAGGTGAAGATGTTGATGGTAGACACATACTTTGAGTTTCAAGTCAATACCTTTGATAGTATTCAAGATATTTGAATTTATAAAAACTTTAACCAAAATTTCTAAGTTAAAAAGGGGCATAAATCTGTCAAAAATCAAAACAGAGTTATGGGGATTGTTTCCTCAGGTGAAGATGTTGATGGTAAACAATAGTTTGAGTTTCAAGTCAATACCTTTATAGTTTCAATATTTTATAACTTTAAAAGACCCAACAAGCGACACGCTGGGGGGCCCCCCCCCCCCCCCCCCCCCTCCTATTCTTCGAATAGTCGAGCTAAAAATCATTGGCCCCTTTGTATTCAAGTGAACGAAGTTGACTGTATTGATCATAAATTACAATTCAAGAACTAATGTTTGAATTGCTATTGTTCCCTTATTGAGTTATTCATCTATATACATAGTCATACATGAACTATGTAATGATCGATCCAGTTAATCACACTTACCTACCCTAGAAATTAGCACTTACGTCAAAGCACCCCATGCTGAGGGAGTATAGTCATGTCTGTCTTTGACACAGCGCACCCTGTTTTTATTGACAAGCAGGTCAATACCCACAGTTGTAGAAGACTTATGTACAAGATATGTACAATTACACACTGCCTACTAACTTCTAGTTAGACATTGCGATACTGTATGGTAGACATCGCGATACTGTATGGTACACATTGCGATACTGTATTGGTAGACATTACAATACTGTATAGTAGACATTGCGATACTGTATTGGTAGACTTGCGACCCCTGTAGATGAAGATGGTACATTATACTGTATGGTAGACTTGCGATACTGTATGGTAGACATTGCGATACTGCAGTAGACTGCGAACTGTTGGTACAGATACTGTATGGTAGACTTGCATACTGTATGGTAGACTTGCATACTGTATAGCAGACTTGCAACTGTATGCCCGTAGACATGAACTGTATGGTGACATTGCGACTGTATGGTAGACGGATCTGCTTGTAGACATGAACTGTATGGTGACATTTAATACTGTATGGTAGACATTCGATACTGTATGGTAGACATTGCGATACTGTATTGGTAGACAGCTACTGTATGCAGACATTGCGATACTGTTGGTAGACATTCCATACTGTATGGTAGACATTGCGATACTGTATGGAGACTTGCAATACTGTTGTGACTTTGATACTGTACTTGTAGCATTACAATCTGTTGGTAGACATGGGCATTGCAATACTGTTGGTAGACTTGCGATACTGTATTGGTAGACATGATACTGTAGGTGACATTGCAACTTACTTATGACATGAGACTGGATACTGTCTGGTAGACATTGCATACTGTATGGTAGACATTGCGATACTGTATTGGTAGACATTGCAATACTGTATGGTAGACATTGCGATACTGCTGTAGACATTGCGATATGTATGGTAGACATTGCGATACTGTATTGTAGACTTAAATGATATACTGATGGTAGACATTGCGATACTGTATTGGTAGACATTGAATACTGTATGGTAGACATTGCGATACTGTATTGGTAGACATTGCGATACTGTATGGTAGACATTGTGATACTGTATTGGTAGACATTGCGATACTGTATGGTAGACATTGTGATACTGTATTGGTAGACATTACAATACTGTATGCCCCCCCCCCCCGTGACATTGCGATACTGTATTGGTAGACATTGCGATACTGTATTGGTAGACATTGTATACTGTATTGGTAGACATTGCGATAACTGTATGGTAGACTTGCGATACTGTATTGGTAGACATTGTGATATGTTTGGCCCCTAGACATTGATACTGTATTGGTAGACATTGCGATACTGTATGGTAGACATTGTGATACTGTATTGGTAGACATTGCGATACTGTATTGGTAGACATTGCGATACTGTATGGTAGACTTGCGATACTGTATTTGGTAGACATTGCGATACTGTATTGGTAGACTTGCGATACTGTATTGGTAGACATTGCGATATGTATTGGTAGACTTGCGATACTGTATTGGTAGACATTGCGATATTGTATTGTTAGACATTGCATACTGTATGGTAGACATTGCGATACTGTATTGGTAGACATTGCGATACTGTATTGGTAGACATTTCGATACTGTATTGGTAGACATTGCGATACTGTATTGGTAGACATTGCGATACTGTAGCATGGTAGACATCATCCTGTATGGTAGACATTTGATACTGTATGGTAGACATTGCGATACTGTATGGTAGACATTGCGATACATGGTAGACATTGTGATACTGTATTGGTAGACATTGCGATACTGTATTGGTAGACATTGCGATACTGTATTGGTAGACATTGTGATACTGTATTGGTAGACATTGCGATACTGTATTGGTAGACATTGTGATACTGTACTGGTAGACATTGTGATACTGTATTGGTAGACATTGCGATACTGTATTGGTAGACATTGCGATACTGTATTGGTAGACATTGTGATACTGTATTGGTAGACATTGCGATACTGTATTGGTGACATTGCGATACTGATAGTTGGTAGACATTGCGATACTGTATGGTAGACATTGCGATACTGTATTGGTAGACATTGCGATACTGTATGGTAGACATTGCGATACTGTATTGGTAGACACTTGTGATACTGTATTGGTAGACATTGCGATACTGTTTGGTAGACATTGTGTAGACTATACTGTATTGGTAGACATTGCAATACTGTATGGTAGACATTGCGATACTGTATTGGTAGACATTACGCAATACTGTATGGTAGACATTGCGATACTGTATGGTAGACATTGCGATACTGTTTTGGTAGACATTGCGATACTGTATGGTAGACATTGCGATACTGTTTTGTGCTTGCATACTGTATGGTAGACATTCATACGATGGTAGACTTGGATACTGTATGGTAGACATTGCGATACTGTATGGTAGACAATTCGATACTGTTTGGTAAAGGTACTGTCAGGAGACATGTAAGTTTGGTAAATATAGACAGCACAGGGCTTTGATAATTTGGTCAACTCAATTGGTCTGCGCCAAGCCTTTGACGTTATTGATGTTGCTAATCATGTTACCCCACCCACTTTGTCAATACAGCTGAAGTTAGTTACTCACTTGTTTTATTATATGGTTTTACAGTGGAATTTACAAATTGTGTTATCATTAAATTTACTTTCTTAGACTTAACATCTACTTTCAAAATAATTAAAGACCAATACTTCATTTATAAGGGGATTCCCATGTTAATGAAACATTAACCTCTACAAAAACAGACAAAGCAATCAATGATCGGTCTTTTCAAAAAGGGCAGGCTAGTTGCAAACATCAAAGTATCGCCAGAGGCATGTGGCTTTGTCCTCTGATTGCTAATTACCAACCGATTAACGAAGTGAGAGTCAGATTATCGAACACGTTTATTGCTCTTCTTTGGGCAAATAACAGACCTGTAGGTGTTGATAGGAGCCTGTGTATTGTAATTTTCAATACATTTGTGACCATTTATCATGGATGAATTTATGAAAATGTAAAAATTCTTGGACCGATTCAGACAAGAACCAAAAACCAGACGATTATCGAAGCCCTGGATATGCAGTCTCTGAGAAGAACAGCTTACAGTGAAATGTTAACAATGGATGCCAGACAATACACAAGTACTATTAGCTTATCCAGGGCCTTTAGCTTAGATGAGCTAAAAACGCTGTAGGCAAAGCACCTTCTGAAGTTGTTATATCAACCATATTGATAGAATTTCATTTGATCATAAATAATATGCAAGTGCTGATTCAATCTTATTAAAGGCAAGACTTAGCATACTAAGTGGCAAATTAGTGCTGATTCAATCTTATGTAAGGTAAGTGCTGATTCAACCTTACATAAGGTAAGTGCTCATTCAATTCTATTTCTGGTAAGTGCTGATTTAATCTTATATAAGGCAAGTACTGATCCAATCTTATGTAAGGCAAGTGCTGATTCAATCTTATGTAAGGCAAGTGCTGATTCAATCTTATATAAGGCAAGTGCTGATTCAATCTTATATAAGGCAAGTGCGATTCAATCTTATAACATATATAAGAAGTGCTGATTCAATCCTATTTAAGCACCCATTACTGCATGTGCTGAATGAATTGTTTATAGATTAAAGAATGAAAAGTACTTACATGTAACCACAACAATAAACATGTGTGTGACACTTACCTCACCTAATTTGTCAAGTTTTGTATATGATTCTATCTTGCCAAACCCAATTTCAGACTGAAATAAAAATGTGCAAAACATTCAGAAAGAAAATCTGTTAGTCTATAGATAATAAAAATCTAAAATTACAGAGTTAAAGGTGCTAAAATATTATGAATATTAAAGAAATATTAAAATAATTAAAGTATTCCATGGAAAATACGCCTGTCTTCAAGCTTAAAGTTACATTGAAGTAGGTTAATAACTAAATCAAGTTCACAATCTCTATAATATTAATTTTTAAAACCAAAGTTGTTATCAAATAGTAAAGACAAGAGTCAGAGTTATAGAACTTCTACCTGAATGCATGTTCTCTCATTGTTCTCTGTTTATCTATTAAGTTTTGCAGTGCTATTATTAATAACGATCAAGACATGATGAAGGCGAAACAAAGCTGTCCCTCACAAGTGACAAATGCCCCCGAAAGAGATGTCTCACAGTCTTTGTCCTCTCAGGTGCTCAATAATTGTGGTATGTAATTTTAAAATCCTCCCATGCATGACAGAGTTACCATGCATACAGTATTCCATTACTTTTAAACACTAAGTGTGACCTTGACCTTTGAGGTAGGGACATGGGTCTTGCACACGACATGTCATCTTGGTGTGCTAGACATATGTGCCAAGTTATTTTAAAATCCTTCAATGCATGATAAACTTACAGTCTGAACATGAATGTGTGCATATATACAGGATTCCATTACCTATAAACTCTAAGTGTGACCTTGACCTTTGAGGTAAAGACGTGGGTCTTGCATGCGACGCGCCGTCTTGATATGCTAGACATTTGTGCCAAGTTATTTTAAAATCCTTCAATGCATGATAAAGTTACCGTCCGGACACAAATGTGTGCATATGTAGAGGATTCCATTACATTCAAATCTAAGTGTTACCTTGACCTTTGAGGTAGGGACATGGGTCTTGCATGTCACACAACATCTTGATGTGCTAGACATTTGTGCAAAGTTATTTTAAAATCCTTCAATGCATGACAAAGTTACAGTCCGGACACAAATGTGTGCATATGTAGAGGATTCCATAACCTTCAAACTCTAAGTGTGACCTTGACCTTTGAGGTAGGGACGGGGGTCTTGCACGCGATTTGTTGTCTTGATGTGCTAGACATTTGTGCCAAGTTATTTCAATGCTTGACAAAGTTACAGTTCTGACACGAATGTGTGCATATATAGAGGATTCCATAACCTTCAAACTCCAAGTGTGACCTTGACCTTTGAGGTAGGGACATGGGTCTTGCACGCGACACATCGTGCTGATGTGCTTGACATTTGTGCAAAGTTATTTTAAAATCTTTCAATGCATGACAAAGTTACAGTCCGGACATGAATGTGTAAGATGGGATGGACAGACAGACGTTGCGATTTTAATATGCCACCCTTTGGGGGCATAAAAATATATCACCAAAGGGGGCATCTTTCATATATTACAAGTTGAGTAATGTTTCTTTAACATTCCACTTTCAATATGTTATAAAGTGAAGTTTCATTATATTACCTTAACACTGTCAATACAGATATCAGCTGGTAAAGGGGATTAAATAGCATACCAATGCAAGAGTCTTACCTTACTGCTATGTTTCTGTGTTTTATGTTTACAAACAATCCATTTGAAGGATAAAAATGTTTTGGGCAACAATGTTGAAGAAGAACAAGCAGATAGAAACAAATAGAAAGATGGAAGAATGGACAGATACATAGGCAGGCAAACAGTCATTATGGAATAATGAAATGACAACCCACTGCTTCATAGTCTCATCACTTAAAAACAACTTAATTCTGTGATACAGAAGATGGGAATGATAGAAAGTTGAACACCCATCTTCCTGCTAGCATGGTTTTGTTACATGTCAGGCTGTAATTTAATTCTGATAAAAAATTCTTCTGATATATGCAACAAATTCCAACATACCAAGGATTTTCTCCTTGACCGACGACTGAGCTGGCCTTCCGGTGTACGACTCTGTTTTGCCAGAAACTGTCCTGGTAATCGGATGTCTGCTGGTAAAGAAAGACGTTTGGTAACCTCCTGAAATATACATGTTTCACAAAATCAATGTCGTCTGGTTTTTTCATGAGACCATGAAGTTAATATTTCATATTTTTGAAAAGACAGGATAAAAGGAAGATACATGACTGTGTATGGCACCAATATATATATCCTGGGAATCACCTCTAGAGACGCATGAACTGTTCTGCTAGGGTGGTAAGACAGGTTTGACCTGTGCCTGTAGATTTGAAATCAGGACCATATGAAACTACGTTTTGTCTGATATGAACAAAAATGTATGCCTGACATGCCCCTGACTAATAAATATCTAACTGCATGCCTCAGATCTGGGCAAATGCTGACACTTGTGGTTCAGACGTTACCTGAACAGATTATGACCTTGAACACAATTTTGCAAGCTTTGAAAATTTTCATTTTACCACAACCTACAACCTACAGCCTGCCTGTGGATAAGCTGTTACAGAACTTCCAAGACAAATTTTTTCACACACATAAACCAGACATGTCAATAAACCAAATTCTGTATGAATTGACAATTCTTATCTATCACAAAAATATGCATTATAAGACCCCCGTTAGCAAAAAAAAAACCATCTAGAAAGTCATCCCCAGGTTAGCAGGCAGGGTCACCCTGCGCTTGACTTCTGTAGGTGAGCCAATGGAAATTTTACTTTCATGTTACGCTCAATCTATTTGTGACGTATACAACCCGCGCAGTAAACCGAAAGTAGCCAAAACGTGATGTACAGTGTTTACAAAAACGCATGCATGTCTGTCGAGTGTGTAACAAAATATGCCGGTGTCCAAAGGATATATGGGAATCAGAGAGACCATGTTCTGTTCTGCTAGTGGTGGTGCAGGCATTTGAACATGTGACCTGTAAATTTTAAATCAGGCATATAAACTACGGTTAAACCACAGAAATGACAAAAATGATGTCAAAATTAACATGCCCCATAAATAAATATCTACCTGCATTGCCTCAGATCTTGGCAGGTGTTTCTTGTGGTTCAGACAGTTACAAGAACAGATTATAATCCAGAAAACTATTTTGTAATATAAAATTATATAATACCACAACCTACAACCTACAGCTCTGACCTGTAATCAAGCAACTACAGAAATTCCAAGACAAAAAACTTTGACTCAAATTACCAGAAAGTCAATAAACCAAATTCTGTAAATGAAGACAGCAATTCTTATTCTATCACAAAAATATATCATTATAAAATTCCCCAGCAGAAATCAGACTCATCTAGAAATCATCCCCAAGAGAAATCATTTCCTTCCTTAAATTCCATAATTAACTTTAAAACTGAAGCATAACTATATAGATTGATTGACTTCAACGAGGTGTGACAGACCCTCCTCCACAGTTAAAACCTAAGGGTTTCAATCCTAAAAATTACAGCAACACCAGTCCTACTGAATTCAATTTATCTTTTACTTTTAGTTGTTTTCGTGTAAGTTCAACCAGAGCTGTTTGCTAACAGGACCTGAGTGAGTGACACAAAGTCCTAAACCCCTCTGTTTAAATAGTCAGATCAACATCACCTTGACTAAGTACACAATTTAGACCACCTCAATCCTGCACGGGACACTAAGTCTTATACTCGTGCTACCTGAATGAATCAGTGCTGATACCACTAAATTTTCACGGCTAGGACAACCACCTAAGTATCTGAAAAACCCAAGATTCAGACCACCAAATCTACACTGACACAATAACCCGAGACTTAGGACTACTTCAAATTCTTTAAGCGACCATTTGTCAGACTGTTTAAATTATAGCCAATTTCTCACCAAACTTTCAATTTTAGAGTGTCCAACTTTGAGCCACTGACACTAACCTTTAGGTATAGTATTATCAGCTGATGATGTCACATATTTTAGCGATGCACCTATCAACACCAACTTTCAAAGGACAGTAAAAAAACAACAAATAGGAGTGTTAAATGCAATACAGAGAAAACTAATATGAAATACAGATTCACAGTTTGTCTGTAATTGAAGTCATTGGCGCTGTGCGGAAGCACAGTGCCAGTATTGAATAGGTTTTAATTTTGTACCATGGGGTTGCATAATCGAATAGGGAGCAGCCAACATTATTATTGTAATTAAAAACTATGTATTATGTTTGAACAAACTCTCCTATAATTAATAAATAAATAGTATTAACTGATTACAAACAATACTATACCAGATGCATACCTCTTCGACCGTTAATTCAAAACTTTTGACATATTCATAGGTTATTTAATAACTTTTCCACAAACTTGAAGGTTACGGTTTTTTTATTGCTTTGTTTACGGACCCTTCGGACAGATTCATCAAAGTTCAGAAAAAACGTCTCGATAGTTGTTTAGCTAAATCTAAACATTTTGAAGTTTAAATACATATGTTGTCAACGTGAATAATTAATGAAAACCCATTTTAATTACTACATACTAAAGTAAAATGCAGGCATTATAAATAAGACCGTTCACCTATGCGATACACGGGGTCTCAATGAAAGTTATGTAAAGCATCGCTAACAACTGACCAATAGTAAAGACAAAATTAATTCAATACCTTTGGGTTTCAAAACTTTGCTTATAAAATCTTTTACTGAACATCTAAGTTAAAAAGTAGCCTATGTCTGTAAATCGGTTATGCATCGTTTCCATTATACGGTAGATGTTGTTTTATGATTCGTCTTTGAGTTTTTGGTTAAACCTTGTAGTATTCAATGTATTTGAATTTATAAAAATCTT
Source organism: Saxidomus purpurata (assembly GCA_022818135.1). NCBI lineage: Eukaryota > Metazoa > Mollusca > Bivalvia > Venerida > Veneridae > Saxidomus > Saxidomus purpurata. Next base: position 14,629,620 of record JAFMSR010000011.1, on the reverse strand, counting down.
TATTATGGGGCATAAACAGTCACAAATCAAACATAATGTATGGGTTGGTTTTCCCAGGTGTAGATGCTGATAGGTAAAGTGTTTATTGATATTCTAAGTCAATGACCTTGATTCTTTGTAAGATATTGAATTTATAAAAATTTAGCGCACTTTGATGTTAAAAAGCAGCATAAATTTGTCAAATAGTTATGGTATTTAACTGTAATGTATGGTCAAGATATATTTTCAATTTCGGTGCTTTTATCAATAAACATCAACATTCAGAAGAATGGAGTTCCAGTTTTATCTATTAACAGCAGCTACAACAAACTAGTAAATCCATCAAGTATTATCATCATCTTCTACTTTCAAGTATTTGTATATGTATCTAAAGTACATGATGTCTAATATTAGATAATTATTATAAATGATCAGTAAATAATGTAGCTGTGAATCCGGCATCCCTGGCATGCCAAATATATAAGCTATGTGTCTTCTGGTTTCAGAGAAGATTTCAAATGTTTCTCCTATATAAACCTATGTAAAATTAAGTGACCTGCAGGGACAGGTCAAATTTGATGCTGGGCTCATGATTTGAACAATCTTGGTAGAGGTCCACAAGGCAATGCTACATATGCCAAATTCTATGCTCTGGGGCTTCCATTTTTTTTTAAGAAGTTTTTCCTATTTGTAGCCATAGCAACCAGTTTTTATTGGAACTACTTCATTTGTACAATCTTCGATAAGGGTCACCTAGGGAACATTCATGTGAAGTTTGGTTTAAATTGGTCAAGTAGTTTTTCACAAGATGATTTGAACGGATACAGATGAAAAGTGGTTACAACAGCTAACCCTGAGCATATGTGCCCAGGTGACCAAAAAACAGGGGTTTGTTTCATCAGAATTCCTAGGAAAGTTAAGATATGAACGCTCTTTGGATGATCTCAGAAAAAATTTGACTACAGGAGCTTTTCATGTGCAAATACAGATAGAAAGTAATCAAATGTTTTATGCATAGTATACATATCGTTAATGAGTTTTACTTCTACCAATCAAGGTCTATCATTATTTTTTTGTAATTTTTTCCTTAATCAATTTGTTGCATAAATTAATTGAAGGATTATATGCAAAAAGCATAAAATTGAAAAAATAACTGAAAGTATGGGTTTTCGTTTCTTTTTCTGGAATTATTTTCCATCCATCTGTATAAAAATGATTTGAATTTTTTTCACCCCTATCCAATATTCACATTTAGTTCTTAATACTTGTTTGATATGAGTAAAACTATGAGCTTATCAGAATATTGCCTACGTTTGTATTAAAGTGAACTACTGAAAACTAAAAACTAAGTTCAGTTGATAAAACCAATGGAATTACATCTTTTACAACATACGCCATTTTCACTTTATGGCAAAAATCATGACAATCCAACATCCTTAAATTGAGACTGCATATAAAACCATTTAGTCAGAATATCTCATTTTACAGAAACAACCATCATAAGTGGTTACAGGTACTGTCTTAACAAATCTCTACCAGGGACCAACTTTCACATGTAAACAAAAGTGCCAAATAAAGTCATATCACTTGATCAGTAAAACTTGTACTAAACTTTCACAGTTTGCTGTAAATGTATGCAGCATCACCTCAAAGGGATTCAAAACAACTTTTTACATCTTTGGCATGACTCTGTCAGAGATCCCACCAAAGACCTCCTTAACAGGAAACTGACACCCTACCACTAGGTAGTCAAGACTAACAGGCAACCTTAATACAAACAGCGGCATTTATAATCTTTAATTAAACATTTTGTAACAAAACTTATTGAATTAAGGAATAAAAGCAAACATTACCAAAGCTGTCTGTTGGGAATAGTAACTAGTCATTTCCAGCACGTTTAGATCACTTCTCTATCAACTCACAAAGAAGTTACTGCTTCGTTCACACAGTGGTCAACAAGTGATCACTCTGACGCAAGATTTCTGTTATTGTCACTTTATAGTATGTATTGACCGCTGGAACTGTGACCATATCAATACATTACTTTATGCTGACCAATGGCATCTCATCACAATTAGTGCTATCAAGCTAATAAAAAATCTATTTATAAAGTAAATAATTGCATTGGAAAGTGATTGTTTCCTGAAGCCTTGAAGCATAGCAACCAACGGAATGAGCACAAAATATTTTAATTCCTACATATAGTTTGCAAAAAAAAAATGAAATAACGACTTATGTTGCTTTTTGGTAGCAGAGGAACAATAATTCATGTATACTATAAAATACTCTATGTGAAAAATATTCATATTGCATATACTGATACTTTAATGATACATGCCAAATAGCCAAGCTCTAGGCCTTGTGGTTTCAGAAATTAAGATTTTTAAAGTTTTTCCTATATAAGCCTATGTAAATTCAACAGAACCCTGGGTGAGGTAAATTTTAGTTTGGGGGTCATAATTTGAACAATCATAGTATTGGTCCACTAGGTAATGCCACATGCTAAATATCTAAGCTCTAGGCCTTCCTGTTCTTGAGGGGAAGATTTTTACAGTTTTTCCTTTCCGTTGCCATGGCAACAAGAGTTCTGCATGGAATGGAATTATTTGAACAACTATGAAAGGGCTTCATTCAAGGAACATCCCTGCCAAGTTTCATCATCATGGGCTTAGTGGTTACAGAGATGTTGTTTGAAGGAAAATGTAAACAGATGCACAATATTCTACGTGCAGTGCAACCAGTGCACTAACAAAGTTTGCTCTCTATTCGTATGCTACAACCGGATGTAAACATCACGCACACACAGAGCATGCACGGGCGTTTAACTCAACCCATATATTCAAATTAATTTGTTACGTTTTTGAATCAGTATTACGTTTTTAATCCCGTTCTCACTATACATAATAGAAGTGTGAGTATAAATGAATATGTTCAGAGTAAATAATAAATTTTTCCTACTCCGGCGGAGTTTCGATCTTCCGCATGTCAAGCGGGACTACATGGCACTGCGCTACCGAGGCTTTGCTTGATAGAGCGTAGAACTTCATTTATCACCAATACAGACATCTGTTTCGGAATGGTGGTACAAATTTATGTAAACAAACGAATTTAACTTCCCAGACACTTTTAATAAGAAGTGGACACATTATAAACTTGGTAGTTTCGTTAAGTATATGTATATTCAAATATCTATTGGAAAAAAATTGTCTGCATGTTCAAAAAAAGTTCAAAGTTGGTTTAAAAGGCTATCTTCAGCCGCTACCCGGTGACAGATTCTCGGTCGTTCCGATGAATTCCTAAACTTTATAACGCTCGTAAACTATCAATCATCGGTCAATTTTTATCATATTTCTTTTATTTTATTTATCATTCAATATGCAATCAAAAACCATCAAGCTTTCTTACATGGAAGAAAACTGTTAAACGTGACGAGCTTTGTAAACGGACATGACTGTGTCGATTTCCAGCGCACAATAGCGCGCTTACCGTAATTCTAATATGGCGGTTCATTTGCATAATTTATTCATAAACGCAGGAGCATAGAACTTTGTTAGTGAGGTGAAAGATTCTTATAACCTACACTGAATGTTGGCTACCCTTGAACTCAAGAGAAATAGGAAATCAATCCAATATGTCCTTGCTGAGGTGCATGAAAGTAATAAAGATTGCATGCAAAATTTGAACCAACTTGCTTTTCTATCTCATCACTACAAGGGCCATAACTTGTACTAAATTCAGTAATACGAAAAGCTTATGTAGTTTCAAATCAATCCTATGAGTGTTTTACTGAAAAATGTGCAGGACATTAACTTACACTCCAGAACCATCTTTGTGGTTTATAATTTGAAATCACTGTGACCTCTCACTGATTGATTGGCAGTTGTAGATTCCAGATGCCCATCTGCCCCAGCCTTTAGTAACAAACCATGTCTTGTTATAAGAAAGTTGGCAGTTTCTTACTTAAGTATTATAATCTGTATATAATTAAAATACTGATAAAACAGGTAATAAAACCATAAACTAAACAAGAGGGCCATGATGGCCCTATATCGCTCACCTTAGTACCTTGGCTATAATACAAGGGGTCATGATTCTAAAATAATTTGTAGATCAAATATCTATTCTCTGCCTGTTGGCCTTGTGGTTGCTCAAACTTTTCCCTGTATAAGCCTATTAAAAACAAATGACCTCTCCCACTCCCGGGGAGGGTCAATATTGACCAGGGGGTCATGATTTGAACAATCTTAGTAGAGGTCCACTAGGCATTTACACATGCCAAATATCTAATCTCTAGACCTTGTGGTTTCAGAGAAGATTCTTTAAGTTTTTCCTATATAAGCCTATGTAAAACCAAGTGACCCCCCGGGCTGGGTCAATTTTGACCCAGGGGTCATAATTTGGAGAATCTTGGTAGAGGTCCACTAGACAATTCAACATTGGCCAAGTGGTTTCAGAGGAGATGTTGTTTGAAGGAAATGGTGGACAGACAAACGGACGACGTACAACAGACCCCGGACAGTGAGTGATCCTAATAGCTCACTCTGGCACTTTGTGCCAATTTTTTAATTGGCACTCAAAAGTTGCAGCAGCACTTCATTAATAACAGCTAATTCTGTGGACAGTCACAATACCAAGAGGGCCAAGATGGCCCTATATCACTGATCTGGCTACCAACACCAGGTCAGCAATAGCACAAAGGGTAATGCTTTAACTTGAATTGAACAGTTTCATAAAGATCCAGTACCTAATGCTACATTCCAAATATCTAAGCTCTGTGCAATTAGGTTCTAGACAAGAAGAGTTTTGATGTCTTCCCTATATAAGCATATATAAAGTCAAGTGACCCCCAGGGCAGAGTCAATTTTGACTTGGGGGTCATGATTTGAACAATCTTGGTAGAAGTCCAGTAAGATGTGCTACATGCAAAATATCTAAGCTCAAGGTCTTGTGGTTTGAGAGAAGAAAAAGCATATAGACAAGCTGCTGCATGTCAAGGGAGAAAACTAGGACACTAGGACTCAAAGGAAGATAGTAAAATTGAGTTGCACCCTTTCCAGATAAAACTAGAGCTATCACTAAATGTGATTAATACCCCCAAAAGGATTGCTTTATAAACTGAAGAAGTTCGTAGTAACATAATACCTTGCAAACAAACTAAAAAGAGATATTGTTCTTAGAAGTTCCTCTCATTGTGCTTGACCATTGTATGAAGTTGTATTGAATTCCAACTTGTAGTTTTCGAAAAATGCTCCAGACAGGGAAAAGTAACAAAGGGCAATAACACTGTAATTAGTCAAGATGGAGTTATGGTTCCTGTGCACTGCACTCCCTCTCACTGTGCTTGACCATTGTATGAAGTTGTATTCAATTCCAACCAGAAGTTTTCAAGTTATGCTCCGGACAAGGAAAAGTAACAAAGGGTAATAACTCTGTAATGAGCCAAGATGGAGTTATGGTTCCTGTGCACTGCACTTCCTCTAAATGTACTTGACCATTGTATGAGGTTGTACTGAATTCCAACTAGTAGTTTTCAAGTTATGCTTCGGACAAGGAAAAGTAACAAAGGGCATAACTCAGTAAATATTCAGATAGAGTTATAGTTATTGTACACTGCACTTCCTCTGAGTGTGCTTGTCATTGTATGAAGTTGTATTGAATTCCAACTAGTAGTTTTCAAGTTATGCTCGGACAAGGAAAAGTAACAAAGGGCAATAACTCTGTAATTAGTGAAGATGCAGTTATAGTTCTTGTGCACTGCACTTCCTCTCAATGTGCTTGACCATTGTATGAAGTTGTATTGAATTCCAACCAGTAGTTTTCAAGTTATGTCCGGACAAGTAAAAGTAACAAAGGGCAATAACTCGTAAATACTCAAGATAGAGTTATAGTTCTTGTACACTGCACTTCCTCTGAGTGTGCTTGATCATTGTATGAAGTTGTATTGAATTCCAACTAGTAGTTTTCAAGTTATGCTCCGGACAAGGAAAAGTAACAAAGGGCAATAACTCTGTAATTAGTCAAGATGGAGTTATGGTTCTTGTGCACTGCCTTCCTCTCAATGTGCTTGACCTTGTATGAAGTTGTATTGAATTCCAACTAGTAGTTTTCAAGTTATGCTCCGGACAAGGAAAAGTAACAAAGGGCATAACTCTGTAATTAGTGAAGATGGAGTTATAGTTCTTGTGCACTGCACTTCCTCTCAATGTGCTTGACCATTGTATGAAGTTGTATTGAATTCCAACTAGTAGTTTTCAAGTTATGCTCCGGACAAGGAAAATGCAACAGACCGACCGACCGACCGACCGACCAACCGACCGACCGACCAACCACCGGGTGACTCCTATATACCCCCCTAAACTTCGTTTTGGGGGTATAAAGATGCTTTCTATGTTATGTTTATGTTACAGTAAACTCCGCTTATAACAAACTCCTTGGGACCTATCATATTTGTTCCTTATATCCGAAGTTCCTTATATCCGTATATTGAACAAGTTCCTTATATACGATGTATATATATCGAACTAAAATATATCAAACAAGTATTTTTATAGCTTGTAGTTGCTCTTTATATTCCTACCTCCTTTTGAAGAGTTATAAAAATATATAACTGTTATCCTTTTCTATATTTGTAAACCTATGCAAAATAATTGCAAGTATTAATAAAACATAACAAAAGCTGTCCCTCTCAAGTGACGAATGTCCCCGAAAGAGGTGTCTCACAGTCTTTGTCCTCTCCATGTGCTCAATAATTGTGGTATGTAATCTTAAAATCCATGCGACACATTGGCTTGATGTGCTATACATTTGCATGGGTGAAAGTATAAAATCTATAAAACCTGAAAATTTTGCTGGGGGCCTGGGGGCTGCAAGGACCCCTCGTTGGTCCAGGGCAATGCCCTGTCTAGGGGTCCAGGGAGCCTCCGGCCCTTGGAAGCTCCTGGGATTTAGCAAATTAAAAAGGCTGGACCCATATTTTATCATTTTGCCGCAAAATTCGCAAAACGCCATTCCAGCAATATCGGGCTTTTTTTAGTCAGTTTCCCCATTTGTCGCCACTTTGATCGCATTCAGACAGTCACTCCCATCTCCATTTGTTTTTCATACCCTTTTCTAGGTCTTTTATGTTGTACTCTGCAGGTAAAAATTTCATTTTCCTTCAACTTTGTTTTTCCACGGTTGACTTTCTTGTTCCGCCATCCTTTGACAGAAAGCCAAACTCGTTTTGAAACCTGTTATTTCATTGGACAGCCCCCCCCCCCCCCGGAAAATCTCAATGGATTTTCACAATTTGGAAAAACAACCTCTCGGGACTTCGAAAAACCGGAATAGCCGGAAAACTTTCCCCCATGCATTTGTGCCAAGTTATTTTTAAATCAATCAATGCATGACAAAGTAATAGTTCAGACATGAATGTGTGCATATATACAGGATTCCATTACCTTCAAACTCAAAGTGTGACCTTGACCTTTGAGGTAGGGTCGTGGTCTTGCACACGACACATTGTCTTCTTGATGTGCTAGATATTTGTGCCAAGTTATTTTTAAATCCTTCAATACATGACAAAGTTACAGTCCAGACACAAATGTGTGCATATATACAGTCTATACGAATGTGTGCATATATAGAGGGTTCTATTACCTTCAAACTCAAAGTGTGATCTTGACCTTTGAGGTAGATACGTGGGTCTTGCACACGACACGTCGTCTTGATGTGCTTGACATTTGTGCCAAGTAACTTTAAAATCCTTCAATGCATGACAAAGTTACAGTCCAGACACAAATGTGTGCATTTATACAGGGTTCCATAACCTTCAAACTCTAAGTGTGCCCTTGACCTTTGAGGTAGGGACGTGGGTCTTGCATGCGACATGTCGTCTTGATGTGCTAGACATTTGTGCTAAGTTATTTTAAAATCCTTCAATGCATGACAAAGTTACAGTCCGGACACGAATGTGTGCATATGTAGAGGATTCCATAACCTCCAAACTCTAATAGTGACTTTGAAATTGAAGTAGGGAAGTGGGTCTTGCACGCGACACATTGTCTTGATATACTAGACATTTGTGCAAAGTTATTTTAAAATCCTTCAATGCATGATAAAGTTACAGTCCGGACACGAATGTGTGCATATATACAGGATTCCATAACCTTCAAACTCCAAGTGTAACCTTGACCTTTGAGGTAGGGACGTGGGTCTTGCACCCGACATGTCGTCTTGATGTGCTAGACATTTGTACCAAGTTATTTTAAAATCCTTCAATGCATGACAGAGTTACAGTCCGGACACGAATTTGTAAGTGGGGACGGACGGTGCGATTTTAAATGCCACCCTTCGGGGGCATAAAAAGACTGTTCATGTATTAATTGGCAATACTTAAACAAATACCATCGAAGAAAGCTGATTTTCGCTCACTTGCCATAACTTAAAATATTCAACAAGGTATTTTTTCATCCGCATGCTGTTAAAAAAACTCTAACAATTATTTACGTAAAATATTATCATATCATACTTAGTAATTATGTTTGTATTTTTATTTAACTAGTTTACCAAAAGGTTACAAATGTGTAATTATTTACTTTTATGAACTATACTGGCAAGCAAGGAAAAGCCGATGGCAAGAAATTGTCGGCAAATTTTTAGTTTTCCCGTTACATGCCTCTATAACTAGTCTGTATGAAGGAAATTTTAATAAAAATCTATCGGAGGATTTCTTTTGAAGCTGACTGACAGAAATCATAAGTCAAAGTGTTAAATATTTACTAAGATATCGGTTTTTCATTTCAGCGTACTCGCAACCTTGACATATGTTGTCAACAAAGTCACGTGGGGGTCATGTGACGGCTGTCAACTTATGATTTCCGCGCGAAAATATTACTTCAATTTTTCTTAAAACATAGAAAATTGTGTTAAAATACATTTCAACACGCAATAAAAAGGTATAGATCTATATAACATTTTCAAACTGTACACTAGTATATCGGGATGATTTGACTCTTCGATTCAAGGGCAGTAATTGGTACTGATTGTATAGTATTTCCCCTTTGTTTGAGGGAGGCTCAATGCAGGGAAATCATAGGCTATATTGCCAAGCAAACACATAGAAAATATGTCGGGAGTTCTCATCTGATGTTAGCTCCGACTTCCAGAGGCTGTGCAGGGTATTTAGCAAAACAATTTACATCTTTTTAACTAAGTAGAAAACGGATACTTCCGGCAACAATGACACATGTAGGTATATAGACCTACTTACAAAGCCGCAAATTAATATAATTTCTCAAAGACAATTTATTGTTAAAATCCATTAGAAATAATTATTTTTGATTCTTTTCAAATATTTTAGTGTTACACGTGACATGAGCTATATATCGGCGATAAATGCAAGCCGCCGACATTTCCTGCTGTAATGCCTATTTTTCGTGTGCTCTAAGTACCCCTTTTAAGGCCCCATATTTACGAGCATGCGCAACCAATGTAAACAAAAATTATCTCCCTCGACGGAGGTCAAGGCCAAGATTTGCAAAATAGTCAACGTTTTCATTCTGTCTCATCTATTTCTAAAATAAACGAAAAAAACATGCAAAATCCATCGGCTTTTCCTTGCTTTCCAGTAGCTACAAGTGCGCCATGAAAAATACATGCAGACGGCAAAAGAAAAATGCAAAATCAACAGATTTTTTTTAACTCTTCGGAACATATATACAGTTCGATGTATACGATTACTTGACCGTACATTTTTCATTGTTGGGCCAGAAAAAATTTTTTCTTATATTATATAGTTTCCTTATAACTGGAGTACGATATAACCGTATATTTTTACATTAAACAAAGAAGGGAACAAGAGCTGTCAGTAGGACAGCGTGCTCGACTTTTTTAGTTTTTTCCAATAAAACAAAACTTTGACAGTTAAGGGCACACAAGACTTTAACTAGAAATTTCTATGTACAAATCAAGAAAAATTTTCACAGAGTTATCTTCTTTTGCTTACAGATAGGTCTTACGATGGTACATAAGTACTCCAACTTTCAAAGTAATATCTCAAATGGTTAAGTTAACAAGTGGACAAGAATGAAAATTTTAACTGAGTTTCTAAGTCAAAAAGGGCCATAATTCAAATAAAATCCTTGACAGAATTACCTTCTCCTGCCCATGTTTGGGAATCATGATGGTAAACAAGTATTCCAACTTTCAAATTAATATCTCAAACAGTTCAGTCAAAAAGTGGACTGGTATGAAAAACTTAACCAAGATTCTAAGTCAATAAAAGGCCTTAATTTTTAAAACAAATCCCTGACAGAGTTACCTTCTCTTGCCTACACATGGGGGTAATGATGTGAAATAGCATTAAAAGTTTCAAAGCAATATCTCAAAGGGTTAAGGCAGTAAGTGGATTTTACCCATATTCAATGTATTTTCTAAGTAAAAAAGGGGCATAATTCTGTCAAAAACCTTGACAGAGTTATGTCCTCTTGTCTGTTGATGAAGGTCGTGATGGTAAACAAGTATGGTTAGTTTCAAAGCAATACCTCCAATGGTTTTGAAATAAAGTGAGGTGGTACGAAAAACTTAACCAAGCTCAATACACACTCTAAGTCAAAAAAGGGCCATAATTCTGTCAAAAACCTTGACAGAGTTATGTACTCTTGTCTGTAGATGGAGGTTATGATGGTAAACAAGCATGGTAAGTTTCAAAGCCATACCTCTAATACTTCTGAGATAAAGTGGGGTGGTACGAAAAACTTAACCAAGGTGTGACGCCAACGCCGACGCCGGGGCGAGTAGGATAGCTCCCCTTTTCATAGAAAAGTCGAGCTAAAAAATCAGGCCAAAAAAACTGTTTGTTATATCCGGAGTTACATTATATCCGGAGTCGATATATACGGAGTTTACTGTATTTCTCTGTGGGTTATAATAGTATCACTTTTGGCTGAGGTCCACTAGGCAATGCTACATGCTAAACAACTTTCAATTTTGACCCAGGGGTCATATTTTGAACAATTTTGTTAGAGGTCGACTATGCATTGCCACGATTGCCAAATATTTAAGCTCTGGGCCTTCCTGTATTAGAACAACTATGATAGAGCCTCGTGCAAGAAACATCCCTGCCAAGTTTCATCAACATTGGCCTTGTGTTTCAGAGGAGATGTCGTTTGAAGGAAAATGTGAACGGAAGATGTACGCCAGACACTTTGTGCCAGGTGAGCTAAAAAGGGATGCTGGCTCTCGAAAGCAATAAAAGCATTATTTCAAGATTCTGAGTAAATAACAAAGCCAGTCTCAGCTCTGTACACGTAACAGACTGTTATAGTTTGAGTAACTGTTGACGAAACAGATTTTTACATCAAACACTATACCGTTATTTCATTCACAGAACTGTAATTCCAGAATGTACAGGCTCTCCAAGACATCTTCTTTTAATCATATCACACTACTTCTAATCTAATACACTGACTTGCACATTATCCCATGGTACAAATTTTAAACATATATCTATCATCAAAAAAACAATGAGATGCTTCATACTATGTCCTAATTCTGCTCAAATTCTAAAACAGACCTGTCCACTTTTCATTTTGGACAGTACCATTTATTTTCCAAAGGGGTGTTTACTGAAAATGTATTGACTACATGATGAAGCATGCTGGGCATTGAGAAGAAGTTTATACTTAGCTCGATGACTTTTCCAAATGAAGCCTGATTCAAAAATACAGCTTCAGTGAAAAGCCCAATTAACACTAATGTACCACATTTAATCTAAAATCCAGTTCTCAACAATTATTATCATGCTATTTATCAAGTACTAAATTAGGACTGCCAAGTAAATACTAAATGCACAATACTGTAAAATACAAAATTGTGTTACAATGAAAGCTGTACAGTCTCCTTCAGTGGAATTTAATATTGGAGCAGGTATCCAAAAATATCTTATTTGATACAGTTATAATATCTTAATTGCATGTCTTGAAACGATACAGAGCCTGAATTTCTGCCAATTTTATTTTTGTATGTCAGAAACAGTACACCAAAACCTGAACATTCCTTTTCTCAGAATAAAAGACCTTGTTCATTCTTTATAGACAGAAAAAAAAGTGTTTAATTCACCAGATATCTTTACTTTTGTCATTCTGAAAATGTTACAGGGATATATAATGAAAGAAACAGTGTCTGACCAGACATAGATCGTGGCTTTAGCATCGTCGACATTGGTCCACTATCAGAAAGTCAAATTAAGGTTTTTCAGGGTTTTTTTCTTTGGATATAAGAAACAGTATGAAATCAGGTAAAACTGCATGGGTGTGGGGTCATGTTCAACCAAATGCTTGGAAACACATGAAGTTGCTTTGGGCACTGCTGGACTCATATACAGAAGCTGAGCTGTAGCAGTGACACAGAACTAAACAAAACTGATCAACAGGTCGTGTATGGAGACTCTGCTGGTAACTTACCTTTATAAGCTCTTGATCAATCATGACCACTGAAAGTTCTGCCAAATTTCAATCTAGTAGCTCCTTTATCACAGAATTCAAGTCTTTTTATTTTACAAAATACACATATATATATATATATTACTGATATTTTTAAATGTAGGTACACCAAGTAGTGACAAAACAATTCTATAACTAGAGCTATCACTAAATGTGATTAATAACCCCGAAAGACTGCTTTATAAACTGAAGAAGTTCGTAGTAACAGAATACCTTGCAAGAAAAACTAAAAAAGAGATATTGTTCTTGGCAATAACTCTGTAATTAGTCAAGATAGAGTTATGGTTCTTGTACACTGCACTTCCTCTCATTGTGCTGGACCATTTTATGAAGTTGTATTGCATTCCAACCAGTAGTTTTCAAGTTACAAGGAAAAGTAACAAAGGGCAATAACTCTGTAATGAGTCAAGAAAGAGTTATGGTTCCCGTGCACTGCACTTCCTCTCAATGCACTTGACCATTGTATGAAGTTGTATTGAATTCCAACCAGTAGTTTTCAAATTATGCTCCGGACAAGGAAAAGTAACAAAGGGCAATAACTCTGTAAATACTCAAGATAGAGTTATGGTTCTTGTACACTGCACTTCCTCTCATTGTGCTAGACCATTTTATGAAGTTGCATTGAATTCCAACCAGTAGTTTTCAAGTAATGCTCCGGACAAGGAAAAGTAACAAAGGGCAATAACTCTGTAATGAGTAAAGAAAGAGTTATGGTTCTTGTGCACTGCACTTCCTCTAAATGTACTTGACCATTGTATGAAGTTGTATTGAATTCCAACCAGTAGTTTTCAAGTTATGCTCCGGACAAGGAAATGTAACAAAGGGCAATAACTCTGTAATGAGTCAAGATGGAGTTATGGTTCTTGTGCACTGCACTTCCTCTCAATGTGCTTGACCATTGTATGAAGTTGTATTGAATTCCAACTAGTAGTTTTCAAGTTATGCTCCAGAGAAGGAAAATGCAACAGACCACCTGACTGACCGCCCGCCCGACAGACCAACCACCGGGTGACTCCTATATAACCCCCCAAACTTCGTTTCGGGGGTATAATAATTGATATTCATAGCTTCATCAGATTTTTCTCTTCTATTGATCCTAATCATTTCTTGCTTTACCTATATTATCATCTACCAGTTTAGAGTAATCACTCCTAAAAGTGCAAGACTTACATAAAAGAACCAATAAGCAAATGCGATCCCCTATGTTAATCATCTTGCAAACTGTAGTAACAGTTTTAGTAAGTCTCCCATCAGGTTTGGACAGTAATTTCAGGCTCATAAACATTGTGACTGTCGTGATTTAGTGAAACCACCCCACGTACCTACACAATATGCAAACAGAGAGAGACGTTGCATGCATTTATATAAAGAATCTGTATTTCTCTGATACAGTATTCATACTTCTAAGTTTACAATCTGCTATCACACAGATCATGCCAAGTTACAGTGCAACTCTCAGAAAAGATTTCATGATTACCTGCTTCCCAGCCCATCCATAAACCACCCAACCATCATCAGACAAGCAGATTCACTACTGGAATTTCAAAAGGCCTACACTATCCCTAATTCCGATTATCTTTTTACTGGTATCAATTGTTCAAAAATATGATTGGTATCTTTATTCAGTAAGCAAGAGGCCCATAACGGCCAGTATAGCTCTACTAGACTGACTCACTGGACTGCTCTGAGTAAGTTTTGTGAAAATCTTTTGGAAAATATGACCAGTTATCGATGTTTTAGACTTATTGGTTTCCCACAGCATGTCTCAATTTGAATACAGATCATCTAAAGGTCGCAGGCAACCTTCTTAGCAAACTCTGTGAAAGTTAAATGAAAATTAAGACCAGTCCTGTAGAGTGTCATCAAAGAAAAGCTAACAGAGGTCACTGTAACCTTGCCCTTTGACCCACTGACCACCAAATCAGTTGGGATCAGCTACTCAGAAGACCAATCATCCTATGAAGTTTGAAGACTGTTGGTGATAGAGGTCTATCTCGAGATTGAGAAAACAATTTTCTACATTTCAGTCACTTTGCCCTTGACTTTTGACCTACTGACCCCAACAACAATAGGGATCATCTACATGTTTCAAGCAATCTTCTGCACAAGTTTCATGAAAGTCAAATGAAAATTGTGACCCCTAGAGTGTTCTCATGGAAAAGTTAACAGATGGACGGATGACAGACAAACCATAATAACATATAAGCTTTGTTTGACCTCATCCAGTAGAGCTAAAAACTGCATTAGTTTAGGTACACACACAGTTAGATTTTAAGTGTGTACGGTGTTACAGTCACGAAGCTCCTTACACATTAGTTACTTATTTATCTTTATGACAACTAATTACGTTATAAATACAACTTACACGATCTATGCCTGAATTTTACTGTACATCCCATTCATAATGTATAATAAAAACTTAAATTTGTGATGTAAAGATGATTCATAATGTTCTAATTTTGAAAATGAAAGTGCAATGGTGTATTATTAGATCATCAACATTAATTGCCTTTAAAACATTTTGTTTTCGAAAAGCATGTTGGATTATCAGTAACTAGGTTAACATTAACAGCGAAAAAAAAAATTAATTACAATCATGAAATTGATCAAATGTTTGCTTCAGTAATTACTTTAGAGCAATTCCTAATTTAAGAAATAACTTTCACTCTGTAATCTCTGGTAAATATGAACATTTTATAAGTCAACTGTATTTTTTCTGTCGGAATCCATACTGTAAGAACAGCACTTTTAACTACAAACACTCTATCAATGAGAGAGAAGATCTCTTCAAGTTATAAAACAATCACTGCCGTTCACAAACAGAATCATTTTAAATCCTGCAGTTATAATGACTTACTAATCCAACCTAACTGTGTATAAATGACAGATATTAAACCAAGAATTTGCGAAATTTATGCCAAAACATTTACAATTCAGTAAGCCATCTATACAGAAGCTGTGATTTATCAATGAAAGTGAGTAGTGTAATGGTTTACACCTATCTCAGACCTAGAAACACAGAAAAATGTTTGGTTCTGTTACATTGAATAAAAACATTCTCGCATCAAATTTTGTTTTTAACTGTACCCAGTGCAGAGATTTTTCTGTCAATGGAAGCCAATGTAGACTATAATTGGCACATCATTAGTCTGGCCATGACCTGTTCTATTCAGTTCAATTAGTTTCATCAAGCACCCCTCTGAACATTAAATGGTATGGCCCAAAATGATAGACGGACAAGTCTAAAAAAAAAGAAGCAGTGTTAGGTCTGATCATCTGATCTATAGTTGTGACCTCTGCTACAGCAGCTGCGCATATCAAATCAATAAAAAAAAAAAATGTCATGCACACAACAAGACACATGTAAAACTGTTTTCAATTTCTCTATGCAACATTACCGATCAATAAAGAATGCTATACATAATTTTCTCTACAAATGATATGAAGTCATGTGACTTCAAACAAATAACAAATCATACTGAACATCAAACAGTTATTTTCTGAGTAACAAAGTATAACACTTACTGGCCAAATGAATGTTTTTGTTTTGTTTGTGTTGCAAGTTATGTACAAGTGTAACCATAATTACTGGTAAGGATCAGTACATGACTCCCTCCATTACAATCTTTGAATCTTATTGCATAAAGGGTCAGGTCAGCAAGACCCATGACATTTGATCAGTAAGACATTTAGTGATTACCTTTACCCCTCAACCATTGAGGTACATCCTTTTTTATTTAGGATAACTTAAATTTTTATTTTCTACAACATAACAGCATACCGCAACTCTGATACTGAAGAAAAATTTGAAGATTTTGCATTCATGTATCTGCACAGTATACAATGATTGCACAATCATGAAACACAACAAGTCAAATGTTTGAACGCCGCCAAATGGAGTGGGGGTTGCGATAATTAGTAATGTTGGATTTAATGTATGGTGATTAACCAAACCTAATCTTTTTGCACTCTAATTTTGTATAAGGCTGACCCATTTGTTAATGTTTAATGCTAAAAAAGATGATTCTACGTCAAGTCTATAGGCATTGTTTCCTCTGTATGGAAATTGGCTGCTGTCACATTATTCCAATCGAATTACAAATCATTGAAATAATAAATTTTTTTAAGAAAGAAATCACAAAAAAACCCACAAAATACAAAAATTATTTCCAAGATATAAATTAATTTGTTCCCCACTATATAAAATAAATAAAGTTTATTCCACTCCGGCGAGGTTTCGATCTCTGATCTCCCACGTGCCAAGCGGGGATACATTCCACTGCGCTATCGAGGCATCGAGTTTCATAGCGTATAACTTCGTTATTCACCAATACAGACGTTTGTTTCGGAATGGCGGTACAACTTTATGTAAACAAACGAATTTAACTTCCCAGACACTATAAATAAGAAGTGGACACATCATAAACTTGGTAGTTTCGTAAAGTATATTCAAATATCTGTTAGAAAAAAATTTCAAAGTCGGTTTAAAAGACTATCTTCAGCCGCTACCCGTCGGCAGAATCTCAGTCGTTCGTAGTCATTCGTTTAAAATCGGCTATTTCCGTAAAATTTAGACTCGGCTATTTCCGTAAAATTTAGACTGGTTCGCGATCTCAAATCAAAAGACCGCTTGTTACAAAGACACACTGTGAAATCATTCTACAGTCTAAAAGTAGTTACGTCACCCCATGGAAATTTTACTTTCTGCATTCCAATATACGCACCGCCTCCTGGTGGCGCGTAATAAAGAGTTTATCTATTCACATTACAGTATATGTTCCCATTTTTCTTAATTATACCAATGCCAGACATCCTTTCATGCCAATAAAACATCACTAGTTGGTTATAATTGGTTTTTCCTAGTCACAGACTGGTTCTTAGGACATGCTCAACACAAACTATTCATTTTTTATAAGTGACCTGATGACTGCGCAGCTTATTTAGAACAATACATCAAAATCTAACAGATGGGCCACTAGCTCAGGGTTTCCATGGCAAACACAAACAGTTGTTTCCTGCCTTTTTCTATACCTCAGGTGTACCATTTTAATCTTCCTGGTAATTGTCCAATTCTATATCTCTCTTGCTCCAATTTCTTGATTTTTTTTGGCTATTTGTTAAGAAAAGCCGATTTTTTTCTACACAAATACCTGAGAGAAACACTGCAAGCCTTTGTGACAGTCTATGTTAAGTTAAAGTAAACTTCCAGAAACTATTTTAACAGGTTGTTTTGCAAAGTTTAGGGTTTTTGATTTATTTGAGAGTTCTTCAATTCAAGTAATCCCTATGTAGACAACAAAGGAGAAGTTCATATGGTATAGCTCTAGAGTATAAGAGTATGCTGTCACACAAATGATGTTCACTCCCAACTATAAGCCAACCAACAAACCACAGACCTGGCCCTGGTAATATGTAAAACTTCTTTAATTTGCCCTGTTCATTACGCAGAACTACAAGCAAGGAACCAAGGAACACAGCAGTGGTGATTATAGTCGAGCTCAGCTCTTCAATGTCCACTATTAGAGCTCTGTACAGATTTTTTGCAATAAGGTGGCTATTATGAGGCAAACATGATTACACTAGCTTATATTCACTAGCTGTCAGCTGGGGAGGAGTTCAAACAAATTGAAATTTCAGTGAAACTGTTTTTGTATT
This sequence comes from Saxidomus purpurata, assembly GCA_022818135.1. NCBI lineage: Eukaryota > Metazoa > Mollusca > Bivalvia > Venerida > Veneridae > Saxidomus > Saxidomus purpurata. Next base: position 14,611,504 of record JAFMSR010000011.1, on the reverse strand, counting down.
TTTGAGGGGACATTTCAAGCAGTAAGCTCTGACTCAGTATTTACCACTGCTTTTGAGAGCAGACATCCCTCACCGCTTGGTCTTAAACTTTACTATGATCTGTTCTGTGTTTTGATACTAATGCATGATTCAAAACAGGGTGACAGAGAGATGTATATGCATTTATATTTTCCTTGTATTGTAAGGCCCATTTCTACAGTACTTCTGTTACAGTTGGGCAGTTTACTATTCCTGACCTTAAAAGGATCAGTATTGACTGACTCCTCTTCTTGCTGAGAGTCTGCCAACTTACATAAGCTAAAAGGGTTTGACGACTAAAGGCACATACAGAAAGAACTTTTCAACCTTACTACTATCAATGCGGCCCGCTATATTTAATACGTGGTTGGAAAATGTAACATGTGGGTGAAGTAGTGTATAGTTCTTTGAACAAAAATGTTATGAAAATCGCCTAGGAAGTTACGATAAAGAATGAGTTAAATTACTGTTCATTGTGTAGCTTTAAAATTGTCAAAAAATTGATATTTTTATCTTTTATCCAAGTAAAGCATAAAATTATTTTATATACTTATGTAACGTCTAATAAGTAGTGAAAAGTTTTTATTGTTCGGCCAGTATAAATACCGATATCAGTCAAACATGCCGGTATCTTCCGGTATCGGGTAAAATGGGTCCATTATGTTACTATGACTCGATTTTTATAGTTAAAACTTTACAATCACACTTCATTTATTCTTGAATGGAAGTATCATTGTACAGTCACTGACAGTCCATTTAAATAAGACATTTCATGTTAGAGCAATAAGGTGAAAGGTAGCGAAAGTTTACTAACTGGTGTTTGTTTGTAATCGTGCTTATTAGGTCCACCATCCTCTAAAGAGGCTATAATCAGCGCGACCCGTTTTACTAACTGGTCGGGATGCACTTTCTATTTTTATCAGACTGGCTTACATTTCGTGTTATTAGACTGGTCTACAGCAATAAACTGACAGGTAGCCAAAGTTAACTAATTGGTCGGTAACGAGACTTTTAGTAATCGTAAAAATATGCGTTGTTTTGTTTACAAACATTTTGACTGCAAACGATTTTGTGAGGATAGAGGCAGGAATCAGAGTGTTGTATATTCTGCGAATCACCTGAATGGAACATAGCGTAGAACATATTATGATATTGTTGCGTTAACTTTGTTTTAATTAACGCTGAATGAAAATAGAGCTCGTATATACAATCTAATGAAAAAAACGGAAAGAGCATAAGACTATTTAAAGCTTTTACATGGATATGATTTTGTTTCTTTTTAAATCATAAATGATACACTGGAAATGAGAAAGAGTTACTAAATTGCAAATGCACAAACCAGATAGTCAAGTATTTGCTTTACACGAACCTAGAATATAAATTTATTCTGTCTCTATTATAAAGTCAGTAAAGTTTATTTTCATCTCCTATTTCAAAATATTAACATGAAAGCTTTCGTTCTAGGCCCGCTGTGATACGTAGTATCACAGTTTTTCTTGTTATATGCTAGCATCACATTAGTGAGTGACCTGAGATACACAACTCCTACTTTAATATAAATAATACATTGATGCAGTTGTCTCCCTTCCATATTCCCAAGCAATATGAGGTGAAGATGTCAAATTTTACAATACTCTAGTTCTCCTAGCTCTGATTTTCTTTCTAAAATGTAACATACCATTTTTACAATGTATTCAGAAATAGTTTTTGTGTATTTTGTGTAAATTGTAAAAGTAAAAGAAGCTTTAAAATACAACAAGGTGTATGGAGAAAATACAACAAGGTGTATGGAGAAAATACAACAAGGTGTATGGAGAAAATACAACAAGGTGTATGGAAAATACAACAAGGTGTATGGAGAAAATACAACAAGGTGTATGGAGAAAATACAACAAGGTGTATGGAGAAAATACAACAAGGTGTATGGAGAAAATGTACAGTTCAAGTAACATCCACTTCATATTTTTCATGTGTTCTGTGTTAGCCGACTCTCATAAGTATATTATACAAATATCCTGGAAATTTAAGACAACTTCATTTGCAAATTCAAAAATTACATGGAACAAGTAAAACAAGAGCTGTTTGTAAAACACGTATGTCCCCTTTGATGCAATCAGTAATGTGGAAAAAGTCAAACTATCCAAGGACCCATTTTTATTAAAGTAAAAGTCACTGTGACCTTGACCTTTGACCAACTGACCTTTAAATCAATAGGGGTCAACTGCTAGTCATGACCAACCTCCACATCAAGTTTCAAGATGCACATGAGTTCTCCAGTTATCATCTGGAAACCGTTTTACAATTCCGGGTCACTGTGACCTTAACCTGTGACCTTACTGACCTCAAAATCAAAAGGAGTCATCATTCACTGATGATGACCAACCTGCACACCAAGTTTGAGGATTATAGGCCAAAGCGTTCTTAAGTTACCGTCTGGAAACCATTCTCTACAGACGGACGGACGACCTTATAAATGTGCATTTGTTGGGTACTCTCCCATTGCTTCCCATTATAAGAAGATACCCAACAGCGCACTAACCCTAACCATTAGACCCACCTAACAAGTACCCTTTTTGTTGGGTACCTTGACGGAATGAAGAATATAGCACCAAATATATGCCTATTGGTGTGCTCAGACCAACCAAGGCAAAGCAATATTCCACCGCTTCTTTGAAGGGGGGCATAAAAATCCCTGCCATACCCTGTACAGACGGAAACTTTTTATTGATCAACTGGAAGACAGCATTGTGCACAATTTCGGGAACTCTAATTACAGGATTTAGAGAAAACTAAATGTAGCTACTCCCTAGTAAAATTCATAAAATCTAGGATAACTTGTTGAATGCTCTTGATTTTTCATCATTATATTACTAGCAGATCTGTGGTGTACAATTGTTTTGGTTAATATTTATCTTCTGTTACTCAGACAAATTAACCTGATCCTCCTGACCTCTATTAGCATAATTTTACGGTCGATTTACTGGCTATATTTATCTACGGCTTTTATTTTACGAATATGCACCAGAAAACTTATATAAAATAATTGATAAATATCCTTCAGACTGAAGCACAATATCAATCAGGCTGATAGCTCAGTTGATAGCGAGGTTTGTTTTTCTTCAATATTACTAACCTGTACGTCGTGTGTTTGAGTCCTACCAACAAAAGTGCAAAGTGTTGTTTTATTTAAGTTTAGCATATTTAATGTTTTTAATTTTATTTTCAGGCATATACTATTAACTAATCTTACTCATATTTTTACATTTTATTTTTTTTCCAAAAAGAATCACAAGCATCGTGATGCTCGTGCATTCTGTATTCGGCTGTTTTCCGTTAACATACCATATAAAAAAAATTAAAAGAGGGCCAAGATGGCCCTATATCGCTCACCTTGGTACAAGTCCACTTGCCTGGTGGAAGATCACTAGATAATGTTATATACCAAATAAGTTTTCCTATATCGCCTTTGTAAAAAAATACCCGGGCAAGGTCAATTTTGACCCCAGGGGCATAATTTGAACAAACTTTGAAGAGGTCTACTAGGCAATGCTACATGCCAAATATCTAAGCTCTAGGCCTTGTGGTTTCAGAGAAAAAGATTTTTAAAGTTTTCCCTATATAAGCCTATGTAAAACTAAGTGACCCCAGGTGCGGGGTCAATTTTGACCCGGGGGTCATAATTTGAACAATCTTGGTAGAGGTCCACTAGCCAATGCTACATGCCAAATATCTAAGCTCTAGGCCTTGTGGTTTCAAAGAAGAAGATTTTTAAAGTTTTTACTATATAAGCCTATGTAAAACTAAGTGACCCCCCATGTGGGGTCAATTTTGATCTGAGGGTCATAATTTGAAGATCTTGGTAGAGGTCCACTAGCCAATGCTACATGCCAAATATCTAAGCTCTAGGCCTTGTGGTTTCAAAGAAGAAGATTTTTAAAGTTTTTCCTATATAAGCTTATGTAAAACTAAGTGACCCCCCGTGCGGGGTCAATTTTGATCCGGGGCTCATAATTTAAACAATCTTGGTAGAGGTCCACTAGCAATGCTACATGCCAAATATCTAAGCTCTAGGCTTTGTGGTTTCAGAGAAGAAGATTTTTAAAGTTTTCCTATATATTCCTATGCAAAACTAAGTGACCACCCCCGCGAGGTCAATTTTGACCCGGGGGTCATAATTTGAACAATCTTGGTAGAGGTCCACTAGACAATGCTACATGCCAAATATCTAAGCTCTAGGCATTGTGGTTTCAGAGAAGAAGATATTTAAAGTTTTCCTCTATATTCTTATGCAAAACTAAGTGACCACCCCCGCGGGGTCAATTTTGACCCAGGGGTCATAATTTGAACAATCTTGGTAGAGGTCCACTAGACAATGCTACATGCTAAATATCTTAGCTCTAGGCCTTGTGGTTTCAGAGTAGAAGATTTTTTAAGTTTTTCCTATATATGCCTATGCAAAAACTAAGTGCCCACCCGCGCGGGGTCAATTTTGACCCGGGGGTCATAATTTGAACAATCTTGGTAGAAGTCCACTAGACAATGCTACATGCCAAATATCTAAGCTCTAGGCCTTGTGGTTTCAGAGAAGATTTTTAAAGTTTTTCCTATTTGTTGCCATAGCAACCAGAGTTCTGCATGGAATGGAATTCTTTGAACAATTTTGGTAGAGCTTCATGCAAGGAACATTCCTGCATAGTTTTATCAACATTGGCCTAGAGGTTTCAGAGGAGATGTCATTTGAATCAAAATGTTGACGGACGACGTACAACGGAGGACGGACAATCATCGATCAGAAAAGCTCACCCTGGCGTATTCATGCATAAAGGTCAGGATCAGGTTAATTTGTCTGGACAATATCACTAAATAACAGTTGATTCATGCAACAATTACTGTTACATCTGATCCTAGGACAACACATGACCTTTAGGTCCAAAGTCATTGAGCATGTACCTAATACTTACCTTACCTGTGACAGAATATTTTTATGTGGGAGCATCATATTTTTAATATGCCCACAAACAATTCCTATAGCATTCCCCTGAGGACCAATGTTCTGAGGACCAATGTTTTAAGACACATTTAAGATGCTAGGACCAATTCTTTTTATTTCCTGTCACAGTGAGTAGATCTGCCTGCTTTCTGAGTTTGATTTAATCACCTACTTCTGGTATGGTTCACTAACATGACCTACATGGTCCCCTCAACATTTACCATTGTATTCCAATGTGATTCAAAATATGGCTAACTGAACTTGTTGAACTCATAATACAATAGTTACATGTTGCTTGTTACAGTAAACCAGAGTGTGTATAAGGCATCGAGTATAAAAATAACATTACCTCGCTGAATCGCCTTCGATTCCGCATACGGACTGGGGATATATAATCTCGTTTTTCTTCTGGGTTCGCTGTTATATCTTCCGGGATATCATCATCATCACCAATCTGTATATGTATACGAGAATGTGGTTCTTGTATCAAATCTGAAATAAAGTAAGTGTAACTAGCATCATTGCTCTTCCTTAGGCGCCAATAACACTATTCCTGTGTGCAGTCTGATCTGGACCTACACTATTAAAATTTTGCTATTCAGTGTGTTAATTTTCTGTGAGCATCCCCTTGAGTTTAGGGTGAGAGGCAGACAAGACAAGAGTTAGTACAGTTAATATTTGTAGTGGGTGTGGTATGTGCTATATCAACTGATCAAAAACAAACTCTTGGCTTATCAGATGGTTATGTGTAATAAATTTGTCTCCTGACCAGCTCATGTCTTTATGGCAATTCTGGATCTAACCAGTGCATGCCATCTCAGAGGTGAGGATCAATTTTTTCACTTAAGTGAGACTGGTAACATTAATTTTGTTCTTCTGTGTAGATTTTGTTATGAAATCACGGCCAGTAACTCATTATAACTCAGTAACTGAAGTAAACTCTTAAAATTATCAAGTTGTACTCGCAGTTGTCTGTCGCTGTTTCTGACTTGTATTTAGTATTATACAACTTTTTTTTCTTTCAACATATTAATTAACAAGAAGACGCGGCAATGCCACCAAAGCAGGTTTAAACGGCGCCTGTAGAAATTGTACAATTAAAAAAAAAAATAAAAAAAGTCATCTTGACTCCCCCCTCTGCAAAGAAATTTTTTTTTTGGCTTTATACAATCTAAAAATTGAAAAAAAAAAATTATTTTTCAAATTTTAGTGACCTAATTTCTAGTGACCTTGACCCCAAAAAATTATTTTTTTGCTTAAACAATCTAAAAACTAAAAAAAATAATCTTTTTTAGTAACAGTGACCTTGACCTTAACTGACCTTGACCCAAAAATTTTGTTTGCTTAAAACAATCTTAAAACTAAAAAAAACTAGAGCTATCACTAAATGTGATTAATACCCCCAAAAGACTGCTTTATAAACAGAGGAAGTTTGTAGTAACAATTCCAACCAGTAGTTTTCAAGTTATGCTCCAGACAAGGAAAGTAACAAAGGGCAATGACTCTGTAAATACTCAAGACAGAGTTATGGTTCTTGTACACTGCAATTCCTCTTATTGTGCTTGATCATTGTATGAAATTGTTTTAGATTCCAATCAGTAGTTTTCAATTTATGCTCCGGACAAGGAAAAGTAACAAAGGGCAATAACTCTGTAAATACTCTAGATAGAGTTATGGTTCTTGTACACTGCACTTCCTCTGATTGTGCTTGATCATTGTATGAAATTGTTTTGGATTCCAACCAGTAGTTTTCAAGTTATGCTCCGGACAAGGAAAAGTAACAAAGGGCAATAACTCTGAAATTAGTCAAGATGGAGTTATGGTTCTTGTGCACTGCACCCCTTCTTAATGTGCTTGACCATTCTATGAAGTTGTATTGAATTCCAACCAGTAGTTTTCAAGTTATGCTCCGGACAAGGAAAAGTAACCAAGGGCTGTAACTCTGTAAATACTCAAGATAGAGTTATGGTTCTTGTACACTGCCTTCCTCTGATTGTGCTTGATCATTGTATGAAATTGTTTTGGATTCCAATCAGTAGTTTTCATGTTATGCTCCGGACAAGGAAAAGTAACAAAGGGCAATAACTCTGAAATTAGTCAAGATGAAGTTATGGTTCTTGTGCACTGCACTCCCTCTCAATGTGCTTGACCATTGTATGAAGTTGTATTGAATTCCAACTAGTAGTTTTCAAGTTATGCTCCGGACAAGGAAAATGCAACAGACCGCCCGACCGACCGACCGACCGACCAACCGACCGACCGACCAACCACCGGGTGACTCCTATATACCCCCCTAAACTTCGTTTTGGGGGTATAATAAAAATCTATATTTAGTAACAGTGACCTTGACCAAAGTGACCTTGACCCCCCTAAACTTTTTTTTGCTTAAAACAATCTAAAAACTAAATAAAAATGAATATCTATTTTTAGTAACAGTGACCTTGACCTTGACCCTAGTGACCTTGACCGCCCAATTTATTTTTTTTGGTTTAAAACAATCTAAAAACTAAAAAAAATCTATTATTTAGTAACAGTGACCTTGAACCAAGTGACCTTGACCCAGTGACTCAAAGCTTCCTCTCCACGCAAGCTCCCTACACACCAAGTTTCATTACAATTGGTCACTCCTAACTCAAGTTATTGAGCGGAAACCATTATTCTATTTTTAGTAACAGTAACCTTGATCTTGACCCTTGTGAATTCAAATGCAATCCCAAACTTCCTCTCTACCAAGCTACCTACACACCGAGTTTCATTGCAATAAGTCACTCCTAACTTGAGTTATTGAGCAGAAACCATTTTTCTATTTTAGTAACAGTGACCTTGACCTCAACCCTAGTGACCCTAAATGCAATTCCAAGCTGCGTCTCCACGCATGCTGCCTTTACACCAAGTTTCATTGCAATAGGTCACTCCTAACTTAAGTTATTGAGCAGAAACCGTTTTTCTATTTTAGTAACAGTGATCTTGACCCTAGTGACCCCAATGCAATCCCAAGCTGCGTCTCCATGCAAGCTACCTACACACCAAGTTTCATTGCAATTGGTCACTCCTTACTCAAGTTATTGAACGGAAACCAATGTTTGACGCCCGCCCAGCCGACATACGACATCGCCATTCTAATAAGTAGGTTTTTTTTCAAAAAACCTGCTTAAAAACAAATAGACTTCTATTAAAAAATGTTTTATCGGAGATCTTGTTGCAATTCATGTTCAACCAAATTTGGTCAATATTGTTAAAGAAATTTGGTTTCAAGAGTATAAACAAAGTCAAATATAGCAATGTTTGTTAAATCAGGATCATTAACACCACTACTGATACACTACTCTAATTAAGCCCAAAATCCAATCTGATTGTGATCAAGTTCAATTAAGATTGTTTCAGAAATGTGGATGAGAGAGTGTACATGAACTATTTGTGGACAACAGACACACTCAACTTGTTGCCCATACCACAAGGGCGGGTCATACACTGCACCCGGGGAGCTTCCTTCAACTAGTTTTCATGCATAGACTGAATTGGAATACAGACATTCATTCTTCATCATAGCTAGTTAACCATTAAGCACTGAGCTCAGCCTGACATAATTCTAGTAAAAAATAAAAGTCTTTCTTTTATTTCAATCTTTACAGAGTTGTTGTCTAAAGGCCAGTCCTGCCAGAGTTGTTAATCAGTAAGAGAGTCTAAAGGCCAGTCCTCCCAGAATTATTCATCATTGAGAAAGTCTAAAGGCCAGTCCTCACAGAGTTGTTAATCAGTGAGAGAGTCTAAAGGCCAGTACTCCCAGAGTTACTCATCATTGAGAAAGTCTAAAGGCCAGTCCTCACAGACTTGTTTGCAAGTGAGAGAGTCTAAAGGCCAGTCCTCCAGAGTTGTTAATCAGTGGGAGAGTCTAAAGGCCTGTCATCCCAGAGTTGTTCATCAGTGAGAGAGTCTAAAGGCCAGTCATCCCAGTTGTTAATCAGTGGGAGAGTCTAAAGGCCAGTACTCCAGAGTTGTTCATCAGTGAGAGAGTCTAAAGGCCTGTCATCCCAGAGTTGTTTGCCAGTGAGAGAGTCTAAAGGCCAGTACTCCCAGAGATGATCATCAGTGAGAGAGTCTGAAGGCCAATCCTCCAGAGTTGTTCATCAGTGAGAGAATCTAAAGGTCTGTCATTCCAGAGTTGTTCATTAGTGAGAGAATCTAAACGTCTGTCATTCCAGAGTTGTTCATCAGTGAGAGAGTCTAAAGGCCTATCATTCCAGAGTTGTTCATCAGTGAGAGAGTCTAAAGGCCAGTCATCCCAGAGTTGTTTGCCAGTGAGAAAGTCTAAAGGTCAGTCATCCAGAGTTGTTCAACAGTGAGAGACACGAAAGGCAAGTCCTCACAGAGTTATCCATCAGTGAGAGAGTCTAAAAGCCAGTTCTCCCAGAGTTGTCATCCCAGAGTTGCTAATCAGTGAGAGAGTCTAAAGGCCAGTCATCCCAGTTGTTAATCAGTGAGAGAATTTGAAGGCCAGTCCTCCAGAGTTGTTCATCAGTGAGAGAATCTAAAGGTCTGTCATTCCAGAGTTGTTCATCAGTGAGAGAGTCTAAAGGCCTGTCATTCCAGAGTTGTTCATCAGTGAGAGAGTCTAAAGGCCAGTCCTCACAGAGTTATCCATCAGTGAGAGAGTCTAAAGGCCAGTCCTCCCAGAGTTGTCCATCAGTGAGAGAGTCTTAAGGCAAGTCCTCACAGAGTAGTTAATCAGTGAGAGACACTTAAGGCAAGTCCTGCCAGAGTTAAAAATCAGTGAGAGAATCTAAAGGCCTGTCCTCAGAGTTGTTAATCAGTGATAGAGTCTAGAGGCCTGTCCTCACAGAGTTGTTAATCAGTGAGAGTCTAAAGGCCAGTCCTCACAGAGTTGTTTATCAGTGAGAGATACTAAAGGCAAGTCCTCACAGAGTTGTTAATCAGTGAGAGAGTCTAAAGGCTAGTCCTCACAGAGTTGTTTATCAGTGAGAGATACTAAAGGCAAGTCCTCACAGAGTTGTTAATCAGTGAGAGAGTCTAAAGGCCTGTCCTCAGAGTTGTTAATCAGTGAGAGAGTCTAAAGGCCAGTCCTCCCAATAGTGTATCAGACAGTCAAACTGATGTGTGATCATATGTGTTAAGTCAGTAGTTACTCTTTAATTCCTCCACTTTCAGTTGGGACGTGAAATTAAATTAGATAATAACTATCTCTCCTTAAAAGCTTTATGGAGATAAGATTTATCATTTTCTCCAAAAACAAGAGCTGTCCCTCACAAGTGACAAAAGAGGTGCCTCACAGTCTGTGTCCTCTCCATGTGCTCAATAAATGTGCTATGTAATTTTAAAATCCTTCCATGCATGACAGAGTAACCATGCATACAGTTTTCCATTACTTTAAACACTAAGTGTGACCTTGACCTTTATGGTAGGGATGTGGGTCTTGCACGCGACACGTCATCTTGATGTGCTAGACATTTGTGCCAAATTATTTTAAAATCCTTCAATGCATGACAAAGTTACAGTCCGGACACGAATGTGTGCATATATATGCATATATAGAGGAATCCATTACCTTCAAACTCTTAGTGTGACCTTGACCTTTCAGCTAGGGACGTGGGTCTTGCACGCGACACATCGTGTTGATGTGCTAGACATTTGTGCCAAGTTATTTTAAAATCCTTCAATGCATGACAAAGTTACAGTCCGGACATGAATGTGTGCATATATGCATATACAGAGGAATCCGTTACCTTCAAACTCTAAGTTTGACCTTGACCTTTGAGCTAGGGACGTGGGTCTTGTACGCGACACGTCGTCTTGATGTGCTAGACATTTGTGCCAAGTTATCTTACAATCCTTCAATGCATGACAAAGTTACAGTCCGGACACGAATGTGTGCATATATGCATATAGAGGAATCCATTACCTTCAAGAGCTGTCCCTCCCAAGTGACGAATGCCCCCGAAAGAGGTGCCTCACAGTCTGTGTCCTCTCCATGTGCTCAATAAATGTGCTATGTAATTTTAAAATCCTTCCATGCATGACAGAGTAATCATGCATACAGTATTCCATTACTTTAAACACTAAGTGTGACCTTGACCTTTGAGGTAGGGACTTGGGTCTTGCACGCGACACATCCGCTTGATGTGCTAGACATTTGTGCACAGTTATTTTAAAATCCTTCAAAGCATAATAAAGTTATAGTCCGGACACAAATGTATGCATATATACAGGATTCCATTACCTATAAATTCTAAGTGTGACCTTGACCTTTGTGGTAGGGATGTGGGTCTTGCACGCGACACGTCGCCTTGATGTCTAGACATTTGTGCCAAGTTATCTTAAATCCTTCAATGCATGACAAAGTTACAGTCCGGACACGAATGTGTGCATATATGCATATAGAGGAATCCATTACCTTCAAACTCTAAGTATGACCTTGACCTTTGAGCTAGGGACGTGGGTCTTGTATGCAACAAGTCGTCTTGATGTGCTAGACATTTGTACCAAGTTATTTTAAAATCCTTCAATGCATGACAAAGTTACAGTCCGGACACGAATGTGTGCATATATAGAGGAATCCATAACCTTCATACTCCAAGTGTGATCTTGACCTTTGAGGTAGGGATGTGGGTCTTGCACGCGACACGTCGTCTTGATGTGCTAGACATGTGTGCCAAGTTATTTTAAAATCCTTCAATGCATGACAGAGTTACAGTCCGGACATGAATTGTAAGTGGGGACGCACAGACGGACGGACGGACAGAAGGACGGACGGACGGACACCCATACGAAGGTGTTACTAGGTGGTATTTCCATTGTTCTTGAACAATAGAGTGACCACTTAAGTAACAAAAGAATGACCACTTAAGGGACAAAAGATGGAATTTAGACAATAGATTTCTATTGTCTTAGGCCACACCTCCTACCACCCAAGGTACCCATTGTGCGTGCGGACAGACGGACGGTGCGATTTTAATATGCCTCCCTTCGGGGGCATAAAAAACTGTGCACTTCTGTAACTGCAGCAGAAGTGACAAGAGATGGGTCCAAACTTATCACACTCTTTAAATGAACATTCTAACACTATTGGAAATTTCTCCTATATACACAAAGAAGGATTTGAGAGTGATAAAACTATTAAGTATATCACGCTAAGCATCCGGAACTATTTTTGACTGCTGAAATTCCCGCAAAATCTACAAGTGTGCATGACGTGTGCTAATACGCTTGGATTGGTATTTTTGTGAATGAATTCACATGATGTAAAACAAATCGTAGTTAAAATTTCTACACTTCCGGTATCGCCAGTAATATCAGAAACAACAAAAATAAGACGAATAGCGTTTCAAGACAGCGTCTTCATGAAAGCGCAGCAAAAAGTACCCCATCGAACATGTTTTTGTTTAGATTAACGTGTTAGAATGGAAATAGATTTTATTTTTGAGTGATATACCGGTTATTATATCACTGTGTGTCGTGTAGATGCTTAGTAATTAATCACTCAGGCCTTCGTGATTAGATTACTACGCATTTACACTCCCCACTGTGATATACTAACTGGTATATCACTCAAAAGTGAAATCTATTTCCGAAATATAAATTTAGATTATGTTTTTTAATTTAATCAATAAAGCCCTAGCAAATACTTAAACACCTGAACAGCAAACAAGACTTAATGAACTGCCTGCAATACATCATGTGAAGCACCTGCTTTCACACCCCAATTCATCTGTTTTATAATGTTCTAACATCTACTATTTATTTGTCACTTTTTCACATAATTTTTTCAGCAACCATTACAGACAGCAGATGTCTTTTAGGAATCTTGTATTTTACTGTTACAGGTACATCTTCATTATCGGTGCAGTATTTAGAATAGTTTCATTTGGACCCAAAACCATTAATCTAACTTTTGACCAGTTTGGCACTGGAGTCCATCTGCTAAAAAATGTTACCAAATTCTGGAAAAGGTATCACTTCACCACTGTATATCTTAAGCAAACTGAGGGCTCACTCACTCACAGCAAACATTCTATATACACTAACAATAGTTTCCTGGTCAGCCCTGAAGATTTTCCTCAATGAAATGCCATGCATTTGCAGAGACCTGAAATTGTTCTAAAATCCTGTAATTTAGATGTTAAGAGATATTGTATGCCATTGTGTGGGAGGCATAGGAAAAGATTGGTATCACATAAGAAAACTGTTGACTCATCAAATCTATGAATTTCTGGTCTATCAACTATAAGCTTGTAACAATACATTCATATTTTAGAACAAATAATGCCAAAATAATACTGTAAAGCCTAAAAGCCATGGAATGTAGGACAATAGCCCATATGACAGTACGTAGCCCCATTGCTCAATTTTGCACAGACTGACATAACTATAATAGTATTAATAAATTAACTATTTTGCCAAACTATGTACTGACTGGACTGTTCTGAGTAAGTTTTGTGAAAATCTTTTGCAAAGTTACTGTGACCATGACCTTGACACACTGACCACCAAAACAGTTGGGATCATCATGATCTACTCTGTAAAACCAATCATCCTATGAAGTTTGAAGACTATTGTGATAATGAAATCTCAAAATATCAAGTAGATTTTGGTCAGTGTTACCTTGACCTTTGACCCATTGACCCTAAAAACTAAAATTGGGTCATATACAGGTTACATGCAACCTTCTCAGCAAGTTTCACGAAATTCATAAACGTGTGACTTGTGGAATGAGCTAACAGAGGTCACTGTGACCTGGACCATTGACCAACGTACAGATCGTCAATCATTCTTTGAAGACTGTGGGTGATATAGATCTCAAGATACTGAGTGGAAAAGAGTTTCAAAGTTCTGGTCACTGTGACTTAGACCTTTGACCCACTGATCCCAAAAACAGTAGGGATTCTTTACTCAGTGAGACCAATCACCCTATGAAATTTAAAGACTGTCGGTGATATAGATCTCAAGATATTGAGTGGAAATGATTTTCAGTTGTTTGGGTCACTGTGACCTTGACCTTTGATCAACTGACCAAAAAAAAACAATAAGGATCAATTCTACAGGTTGCAGGCAAGTTCCTGAGCAAGTTTAACACAAATTGTGACCTGTAGAGTGTTATCAAGGAAAAGCTCATGGAGGTCACTGTGATCTTGACCTTTAACCAACTGACCCAAAAACACAATAGGGATCAATTCTACAGGTTGCAGAGAACTTTATAGAAATTCATGAAGGGAAACGAAAAATGTGACTGGTAGAGTATTATCAAGGAAGAGTTTACATACAGTCGGATGACAGACAAACCACATGGCATGATGGTCAAGACTTTGTGTAGTCATGAACTTGGCAATGTTACTTCTGAACTGAGTGGCATATATAGTCAGAGACCTACCATCTCCCTGCTGTGTTTAGTCATGCAATACTGAGGTCCAAACATAAGACTTGTGGACAGAGTTTTAAAAGGGTTCTTATAAATTAGAGGGAAGGCATAGCCAGCTAGTCAATGTCATGATCTTGAATAATACAACACTCATTGGTAATTACTGACACCTGGCTTCCTAGCAATAACTGTTTCATATTCACAATGCAAATCAGTTCAATAATTAAAATAAGCTCTACGAACAAAATACTGTTCATTATGCTTGGCAGTTATGTAACTTGTGTCTGAAATTAGTTTTATCCAATCTGCACTGTATTGGCTAGGTAATATTGCTGATTTACAAAATATAATTTCGAACACTAGAATTAAGTTAATGTTCATTTTGATACATTTACTACAATATATTGGTGGTGCACCTGACCAATTCAGTTTCCTAAATATATCAAAATTAACACTAACCTATAGACATAATGTAACATGACAGTACTTCAAACAGACTGTTTCCCCAAGTATACTGTCCAGTACAGATCAAATCACATGTAATTATACAAATGATTGCCGTCAAAAACACTGTACACCTCCCAGTGCAAACCTTCCTTTTAACACTGTACACCTCATAGTGCAAACCTTCCTTTAAACCTCACCACAGTAATTTAGCAGCACAGGTGCACTATGCACAGGCACAATTTTGACTCATTATTTATTTTTATTTATATCAGATTTTGCCAGGAGATTATGTTACAAACATATGATGCACTGATAGATAGATCATGTCTTTGATAGTATAAGTTTAAAGGGGCTGCTGGGAATGCTTGCTGTTATTCTGCATGGAGAGATGTACATGTAGTGAGGATTAGGGAAAAAAGATGCATACACAGGCTGAAGGTTGGGGGTAGGGTTAAGATGCATACACAAGCTGAAGGTTGGGGGTAGGGTTAAGATGCATACGGTGAAAGTTGGGTGGGGGCATAGGTGAAGTTGGGGGTAGGGTAGATGCTACACGAAGGGGGGGTGATTGGGGGGGTTAAGATGCATACACAGGCTGAAAGTTGGGGGTAGGGTTGAGATTATACTAAGTTCCTCTGCGGGTCTGAGGGCATTCCTAGGTAGGGCTATGCTCAGAAACTTCTCAAGAATTGACCCATTTCAGAATATTTTCATATGAATTGCGTAATCTCTTCTTTTTTTTTCTCTACTTTGCATTTGCTTTTATTCACTCACTTGCAATGTAAGTTTTTTTAATTATACCTGACCCAAGACGGAAACTTTGCAATTTCCTGAAGAAAACAACATTTGCAGGTTGGGCCAGAAAAAGACAATTTCCCCAGCCCCTTTAACATTTATACTACATGATGCAGACAGACCTTAGGCTGTACAAATGAGTAATTTAACTGGCTCCTTCACAGAACCAGACTCTATGGAAACAAAGAAAAACTGATGACTCAGCCAGTTAACTGATCTTTGTTCATGACTTTTCCCTGATAAAATTTAAAAGATTTTGTCTGGTGTAACATGTGCACTGTAATTACTTCCAGCTAAATACTGTCTGTAAAAATAAAATGTTTTTTTTTATCTTGAAGGTTGAAACTTGTCATTGAAGAAAAAATTTCCACAGACAGAAGTAGGGGTGTAACGATAGTCGATACTATCGACTTATCGCGATTGTATCAGACCCGATAGTCAATAGTCGATAGCAATTTCACACTATCGATACTATCGCCGATAGTCTGGACAGCTATCGACTTTTCTCGATATTTCTTTTTCATTTTTAAATGCATTATTTACATAAAATGTAGTTGATTTTCCTTTGCCATAAAACGTATGTTTACATTACGGGCTATAATAAGTTATATATACGACGACGTTTCTGTTCCTAAAACGTAGTTGTCGTCTTACCACCCATCAATCAATGACTTCCCTTAGTGAAAAATTTTAATGACACGTATCTGTTCAATAACAAGAGCTGTCACATGACAGCACGCTCGACTATTCGAAAGCTTGTTGGTAAAATGGGGTTTTTGTCTAAGAACAGGAGTATTGTGTAATTGTCTATAAGAATTAAGGTCAAAGATATGAAACTTGTTCAAAGACCTTTGTAAATGTACATTGCATTCAAAGCCTTACTCTGGATTCTGCAAGCCAACTGGAGGGAGGATGGGGGGATAATTTCAAAGAAATACATGACCTTGTATATTTGATCATGAATATGTATATTTGATTGTAACTTTTCAAAATTGATATGTATAGAATTAAAAAAGCATGACCGCTGCATGCTGCATAATTATTCTATGACATTTCAAAAGAAAGCCATTTTGAGCATTTCCATATTAGTCTGGTAAAAACTGTGACAAAATTCTAAGTTAAAAGGCTGTCCTCAAGGAAGCCCGAAAGAGGGCAAGTCGTGTCCTCTCCATGTGCCAAAAAGTGCTATGTAATTTAAAATTTCATGCATGAAGAGTAACTGATACAGTATTCTTACTTTAAACCTAAGTGTGACTTGACCTTTGAGGTAGGGATTGGGTCTTCACAACCCGCTGAAGCAGACTTTGTGCCAAGTTTTTTAAATCTTCAAAGATAAAAGATAGTCGGACACAAAGATGCATTATCGGTTCCTTCCTATACCTAAGGCCTTGACCTTTGTGGTAGGGAGTGGGTCTTGCACGGACACTCGTCTTGATGTGCTAGACTTTGTGCCATACTATTTAAACTTCAAGGCTGAAAGTTACAGTGGACGAAGTGTGCATTAGCATTATAGAGGAATCCATTTTCAAACTCTAAGGTGACCTTGACTTGAGAGGACTGGGTCTTGCACCACAGTGTTTGATTGCAGAATTTGTGCCAAGTTTTTTAAAATTTCAATGCTGACAAAGTTCGTCGGAAAATGTGTGTTATTAGAGGAACCATTACTTCAAACCTAAGTATGACTTACCTTTGAGAGGGGGTCCACACCGTCGTTTGATGTGTAGACAGTGTGCCTAGTATTTAAAATCAAGGAAAAGTTCAGCGGACAAGTGCAAGAGGATTAACCTTCATACCAAGGTCACTTGAGGGGGAGGGGTTCCCACACGCTTGAGGCAGACTGTGTGCCAGTTTTAAACCTTCACAAAGACAGCCGAACACAAATTTGTAAGGGGGCACCAGGACAGCGACAGCGGCACACACCAGCGCACCACCACCCCTTCGGGGTTAAAAAGGGCATAAATATGTCAAAAATCAAAAACATTGGTGAAGATGTTGATAGTAAACATTCATTTTAAGTTTCAAGTCAATACGTTTGATAGTATTCAAGATATTTGACTTCATAAAAATCTTTAACTAAAATTCTAAATTAAAAAGGGGCATAAATCTAACAAAAATCAAAACAGAGTTATGAGGATTGTTTCTTCAGGTGAAGATGTTGATGGTGGACACATAATTTGAGTTTCAAGTCAATACCTTTGAAAGTATTCAAAATATTTGCCTTTATAAAATCTTTTACCAAAAATTCTAAGTTAAAAAGGGGCATAAATCTGTCAAAAATCAAAACAGAGTTATGGGGATTGTTTCCTCTGGTGTAAATGTTGATGGTAAACATATAGTTTGAGTTTCAAGTCAATACCTTTGATAATTTTCAAGATATTTGACGCTGTAAAAAACTTTAACCAAAATTCTAAGTTAAAAAGGGGCATAAATCTGTCAAAAATCAAAACAGAGTTATGGGGATTATTTCCTCAGGTGAAGATGTTGATGGTAGACACATACTTTGAGTTTCAAGTCAATACCTTTGATAGTATTCAAGATATTTGAATTTATAAAAAACTTTAACCAAAAATTCTAAGTTAAAAAGGGGCATAAATCTGTCAAAATTCAAAACAGAGTTATGGGGATTTATTCCTCAGGTGAAGATGTTGATGGTAGACACATACTTTGAGTTTCAAGTCAATACCTTTGATAGTATTCAAGATATTTGAATTTATAAAAAACTTTAACCAAAAATTCTAAGTTAAAAAGGGGCATAAATCTGTCAAAAATCAAAACAGAATTATGGGGATTGTTTCCTCATGTGTAGATGTTGATGGTAAACATATAGTTTGAGTTTCAAGTCAATACCTTTGATAGTATTCAAGATATTTGACTTTATGAAAAACTTTAACCAACGCAGACGCCGACGCGAGTGCAATAGCCTCCTTATTCTTCGAATAGTCGAGCTAAAAATGGTTTAGCATTCTTAATTAGTAACGATTATATTTATACTGAATTCAAGTTAATTACAGGTATTGATACAAACAAATTGAATCAACTTGGTAAAAATATTTACACTGCAACCCTGTTATAACGCGGTAGTCGGGGTCCAACTGGTCAGACCGCGTTATAAGTGAGACTCTTTTTATAACGCGGTCTGATCATCGGCCGCTGTTTTCTTGCATAACGCGTTCATAACGCGAGTACCCCACCCACCTAACTAAATTAAAGCATATTGATGTTTAGCACGCATCATGTTTTTATGAAATCGAGAGGTTAAATTGTAGAAAATAACGATTCTATGTAAAATAAATTAGTTAATTAAGCACGAAATTAAATATATAAAAGAGAAATTCTTACGTAAATATTTGCTATTGAAAACGAAAGTACATTCATTTTCCGAAAATGATGGCTAAAGTGAAAGTACTTTTTTGTTAAAACAAACAATAAGTTTTGTAATTGATTTATTTAAGTTCAGGTAAGCCTGCAATCAAAGATGCGCAAACAAATATTAATTCACACGATTTAGAAGTTATTGTCTAACAAACAAAGAGGTCAGCTTGTGAATAACGGAGCCGTGAAAAAATACCAGTAAGCCGTAATTGTTTTAACACTTCTTTGTTTATAGACGCTTGATACCGGTTAAGTGACAAAGATCTATTAACAACCTGCCATGTTGTTTATTTACGTTTTCGAACATTCGTTTTGTATAGGGACAATGTTTTTTTGATAAAAATAATTTTGGTCGATCCCGAAATTTTTGGGAGCCAAGACCCAACCGCGTTATACCGGGATCCGCGTTATAACGATCCGCGTTATAACGAGGTTGCAGTGTAGTATGTAATAATGTAAACTCTCCTGATAGTATCGCGATAGTGAAGCCAACTATAGATAGTCTATAGTGATAGTACTTTTAACTATCGATAACTATCGTGATAGTAAATTTGGCTGCAATAGTCAGCCCTAGACAGAAGGGTTACCTTTTTCAGAAAAAGGTTTTGTTTCCTGTAACCTTTCCCCCTAATCGCTGTTGACCTCTGAAAGTGACCTTGACATTGAATTAAATTGGCTAAATGCCCCCTTTTTTAAATTAGTAACTTTTTTGCCACTTTCTTTAGTTATTTCAAAATCTCTTTCGAACAGTTTCCGAGTAAATTTGGAAAAAAAAGCCCTATGACCTTTAATTACTTAGTGTAACTTTGACCATTGTCAACAGTGCTGGCTGACTCATACACATTGTTTTGTTATGATGAATAGATCTGACTTTGACCTCTGTCTCAGTGACCTAAATATAAATAGCGATAACCTTAGTACAGGAAGTCCCAGGTTCTTATGCCCAATACTTCTCAAGTTCTTGAACATTGCATAATATGTTTAAGTTTTTCCTGTAATCTATATACAGACAAGTGAACCCAGGGCTTAGTACATGTCCACTAGACATAGTCTGGTGTTACCTACCCCTACCCATATGGTATGGGTCAGGCAAAGCTCAATAATGGCGGCGCCCATACTATTAAATTTGTACATTGAGTTAATAGGGGGTTTTATGTAGGAGTTGATCATTCAAAAAACCTTGCAGTATGTGATTTGTCAATACAAACCCAATGTAAATTGCTATTGATATTTGATTGACCAGTAAAATATAACGAGAAATAAACAACAGGAACAATAGCCGTGTTTTCCGACGTGGTAAATATTCGTTGGCATTTCGGATATTTCGTCTGTATACTATTATCTTCGCAGCTGTTTTATATATATAGGAACTGAATATCCATGTCTTATTTAAGCAATCACTTTTAGATCACTCTCCGTGGCCCAGCGGTAAGTCACTGACGCACTAATTTTACGGCCAAGGTTCAAATCCCACCGGCGACACTTTCTATTTTTTTCTCTTTTGTTTTTGTTTTTTGATCCTTTAAATATTTAAATTTGAACATTTTTAAGCTTGACTATGGCGAAAAAAAATAATACCATAATAAAAGTGTCATATCCGAAAAGCTATGTCAATAACTATTTCAAATTAACATATTAGTTTTTAATGATCAATACTTTTATCATTTTCACTATATAAACAGTATACTTTTGAGCATCCACTGGGCTCCGCCATCATTGAGCTTGGCCTGACGTACTGTAGCATGCCAGTATGACAGGGAACCAGACTACACTTGACAATGCTACATTCTAAATATTTAAGCTATTATAGGCCTTGTAGTTTTAGAGAAGATTTCTAAAGTTTTTTGTTATGAAAACAAGTCAACCCCCTGGGTCTGGTCAATTTCTGGTCAGTCTCAATGTCCTCTATTCTTGTGTGAAGTATCAACTCAATCCCTTCAATATTTTTCGAGCTATGCTCTGGACAAACAAACAAACAAACATAACAAGCTCCAGACAAGCATATTACATAAAATGGGGTAAGCTAGAGTTATGGTTCTTGGTCACTGCACCCTTTAATACTATTTTAGTATGTGCATAAATGTGATTGGGACAAAAGTATTCTGACAGCCATACGGATGGACGGACAAAGCGGAATCTAAATGCCCTTTTGGGAGTATCAAAACCTCAGTCCTGAAGACGTGTTGACCTGAAGATGCTATCTGAAACATGCACTCTGTACACCTAACCATGTTATACAAACACTGCAGTTGGACCACACAGCAGACTGAGCAAGACAGTATCACAGTAGACTGTAAGGCACACAACACCTTCTGTTACTAAATTACAGGGATTTTATGGTGTATTTCATGTCAGACAAACATTTAACATCATGAAAACAGGACAAGATTTACGGTTATGAGCTGTCCACTGTGCAATAAAACACTGCTGACAGAGAAACAATCCCAACCAATGAAGTAATTCAGTAAATGGAATATCGATATCACCCACATGATTTTCTTAAATTCTCTCAGATGTAGCTGGAAGGAAGGTTTCCTCATTTCCCTATTTCCCCAATACTGTCAAAGTCTCAGATGACCATTATGGCAGGGTGAAAATAATAGACTGTAAACATTTTGTTTTGAAGAGGTGTAAATTTAAAATGTCAAATGGTTCTGGCCTTACTTAATGCTCGAGTACTAAACATTACTTAATGTTATTAAGTCTGGATGGAGTTTCATGAAAGTTCTCTTCATTATTTCCAGTTTTGACATTATTCATGACTTTGTTTTTGAAATACTGACCTTTCAGACATAACATGTTTCCTTCTGCCTAGTTAGTTATTCCTTAAAAAAGTGTGACGTTTTGTGACATTCTCTATACAATATTTGTTTTGTTTGGGTTTAACAATATTTCATTTACAGACAGTTGGCTAACCATACTATTGCTGGAGGGATCAGTTTAAAGATTCCCATTCTCTATAAAAACTGACAATTTCTTTGTGTATAAAGAATAAAGTCAGTAGTGGTGCTCTAACTAATGATCCAATCAGTGAAAGTTTTCATGATTAAAAGTCTGCCATCATTTAAACCAATTGACACTGGAGGCTGCAGTCCAAATGATAATACAAAAGAGCCAAAAGAGCCAAGCACTCTGGTGCTCACCCGAGAGATCTTTAGAAAACTAGCATCAACAGTATGACCAAAAGACTTTTCTGTTCTGTTCTGACCATATGACCCACTTTTATCCTATGGACCCAGTTTTCAGTGTGACCTAGTTTTGAGGTTAATATGAAGATAAACATTCAAAACATGAAGTACGAAGACTGTGTAAGAAAGTAGATGCTATGTTTTGGTATAACTACCCTGAATGACCTAGTTCTTGATCCTGTGTGACCCAAATTTGCACATTTAGAAAACACTCTGTTTAAGTTTAATGAAAATTTGGTAAGAAGCATGCATTATAGTTTCTACAGTTGGCAAGTTAAATCCACTCCAGTCAAATAAAGAAAACCAGTACACCCACTAGTTGCCATGTTGAGACTGTAACTAATCAGGCAAATAGTTTTTGACAAATCCTCATGTGACTTTGACAGTCTTGGTAGAGTCATCAAAGGTATATACTAATCGTTTGTGTGTAAACACACACTTTTTTCTAAAAAATACAGCTCTAAAAATTCCCTTTAGGTTACACAACATATTAGAAAGTAATAACATTTAAACCCTTATCTCAAAACTACTGAAATTTACTTGGAACATATTATTTCTGCATTTTTGAAAGCCATTAATAAATGGTGTTATAATTTTAAAGGGACATAACTTTTGAAGACTTGCTATCAATTAACACCATATTTTGACTGGATGTTACACTAATTCTGTAAAAAAAACATACAAACAAAAAGAGAAATGAGGAATAATGAGATTCAAGTTTGCATTAAAATCTTCAACGGTTGGCAAACAATAAAGACAGCAACAATATTTAATGGAAGATGTGCAATATTGGCATAATGTACTTATCACTTGTGTTAAGTATCATTAAATTCTGACAATCGTTTTGAAATTTGGTGTCCACAAGATTTCGTCTACACACAGACGGATGGACATTCTAACATATGGATACTTATGTGGCTATTCTTTTGTTCTCTCCATTGTTATTCTACAACAAGAGCTGTCCCTCCCAAGTGACGAATGCCCCCGAAAGAGGTGCCTCACAGTCTGTGTCCTCTCCATGTGCTCAATAAATGTGCTATGTAATTTTAAAATCCTTCCATGCATGACAGAGTAATCATGCATACAGTATTCCATTACTTTAAACACTAAGTGTGACCTTGACCTTTGAGGTAGGGACTTGGGTCTTGCACGCGACACATCCGCTTGATGTGCTAGACATTTGTGCACAGTTATTTTAAAATCCTTCAAAGCATAATAAAGTTATAGTCCGGACACAAATGTATGCATATATACAGGATTCCATTACCTATAAACTAAGTGTGACCTTGACCTTTGTGGTAGGGATGTGGGTCATGCACGCGACACGTCGTCTTGATGTGCTAGACATTTGTGCCAAATTATTTTAAAATCCTTCAAGGCATGACAAAGTTACAGTCCGGACACGAATGTGTGCATATATGCTTATATAGACGAATCCATTACCTTCAAACTCTAAGTATGACCTTGACCTTTCAGCTAGGGACGTGGGTCTTGCACGCGACACGTCGTCTTGATGTGCTAGACATTTGTGCCAAGTTATTTTAAAATCCTTCAAGGCATGACAAAGTTACAGTCCGGACACGAATGTGTGCATATATGCATATATAGAGGAATCCATTACCTTCAAACTCTAAGTATGACCTTGACCTTTAAGCTAGGGACGTGGGTCTTGCACGCGACACGTCGTCTTGATGTGCTAGACATTTGTGCCAGGTTATTTTAAAATCCTTCAATGCATGACAAAGTTACAGTCCGGACACGAATGTGTGCATATATGCTTATATGGAGGAATCCATTACCTTCAAACTCTAAGTATGACCTTGACCTTTGAGCTAGGGACGTGGGTCTTGCACCCGACACGTCGTCTTGATGTGCTAGACATACGTACCTAGTTATTTTAAAATCCTTCAATGCATGACAAAGTTACAGTCCGGACACGAATGTGTGCATATATAGAGGATTCCATAACCTTCATACTCCAAGTGTGACCTTCACCTTTGAGGTAGGGATGTGGGTCTTGCACGCGACACGTCGTCTTGATGTGCTAGACATGTGTGCCAAGTTATTTTAAAATCCTTCAATGCATGACAAAGTTACAGTCCGGACACGAATTTGTAAGTGGGGACGCACAGACGGACGGACAGACGGACGGACGGACAGACGGTCAGACGGACAGACGGTGCGATTTTAATATGCCACCCTTCGGGGGCATAAAAAGGTGTTGAGAAGTTTGGGAAAGAGGTGTTGACAGGTTAAGATATTGGAGAACTTGCCATAACAAACTTACACTTTGGTAACAAAACAATAAGGGTGTTGATTGTGTCTGAATTTGAAAAAAAATATTTCCAGGATTTTAAGTATTTTGGCGCAGCCAGGACTGTAAGTATTTTGGCGCAGCCAGGACTGTAAGTATTTTGGCGCAGCCAGGACTGTAAGTATTTTGGCGCAGTCATATTATGCTCGCTTTTGACAAGTAGAATGTATAACTTTTTTTGAAATGAGAAATCTAAGCTGTTAGGCACCTTCTAATTGGATAATACTGAATGAGAAAAGACAATAAAAAACTCTTGCGTTTCCAGTATTTCTTGAATGGGTTAATAATTTAAGCATGTACATAATTCATATCTATCAACATAATATGTTGTTACCTTCAAATTAATGTAAATTATAAGTGTGGAGTATTTATAATTTCTGGGCCAGAGATTAACAAAATCACTGGTCAATAATTTGAGTAGCATATTTATAAGAAAAACAAGGATTAAGTTTGTTTTCCTGATACACATATTTAATAACTAAGGAACAAACTTGACAAGTGGCCTGTTAGTTCAGTCGGGAGAGCATTAGGTTTAACAACTTTGCAAAAGGGACATGGATGCTAATCCCGGTCAAATTTTTTTTTTCTCACCATGTGACATTTGAATAAAATTGGTTTTTACAATAAAAATCTAGCCAACAATCGCTTTCATATACTAAAATTTGAGCGGACTATCTTTTTTAAGGTAGAGCAATGTCGGGTATTACCGACCCTCTTCTATTATCGACCCCCTCTCTTAATTGGCACTTAATCACATTAATTTAAGTCCTAGAAATCATGTGATCATGTCATTCACTATCACTATAACGTCACAAATTTTCTTCCCGCACCATTTTGAATGTTTACACGAAGTTTGACTGCATGAGATATATTTCAGTGCCCATCTTTACATCGTCCGATAAGGAAGGTACCTTTCTGTTACTCAGATTTAGCTTTTTTATGAATGCAATCAGTTTAATTTTGCATTTAATCCAGCTATACACATAGTGAACCTGTTCCTGGCAGCCATTTTTATAGCCTCTTGCAACTCCTTGAAAGGTCATGTGGGGGTCGATAATAGCAGATGAAAAAAATTAACTTCTGCAATGACCAACCCCCTACGAATTATATTTAGTAATTATTTAGCTGACTCGAAAAAAAACCACTAAATGTACATGTTTAGCTGATCTAGTTTATACAGTTGTAAAATATTGTTCTTTCGAGACGAATTGGTGTCAGAAAGGTTTATTATAAAGGTATTGATAAATTAATTCATAAAGTATTTATAAGTGATAATTGTAGGGATGTAATCGATTCAAACGATATCGATAAATCAACGATAAAACAATTTCGATTCGATATCGATTGCCATTTTGAAAGTCGTATATCGAATAATGTTTAACCGTGCAATGATCTACAGTTTCACGTTCGAAAATTCCATCAAAACTCAACCGGAATATAAACAATCACTCTACCCAGAGTTCCGTGTTTTTCTAACGAATAATAATTTAATGAAATGTGGTCTCATAGGCAAAAATATTTCAGCACTGCAAGGGTTGATATATATTATAGACCAGAACCATATGTTTAGTACAAATAAAATCAAGAGATTTGGTAGAAAATGTTGTCAGTGACTTTTTTATGCCCATGTATCAATATATCGCTGTATCGTCGATATTTCTAAATCAATGTATCGATACAAAAATTTTAATCAATTACATCCCTAGATAATTGGTTACTTTGATGCCAATTAACCGAATTATTATAAAGGTATTTTTCAAATGTATTCTTAAGTAATTACAAGTGCTAACTTGTTACTTTGATGCAGTCCCACTTGTGATAAAATTATCTACATGTGTTCAATAAATAGATTAATAATCGGGACATTAAAGCAAGTTTCGAACATAAAAAAAAACGTATGATTAAAACACAACAATAAAGGGTAGTCCAACGATGGGCCGTCCTGGAACCGTTTATGGTGGCCTTTCACTTGTACCTTTGATAAATGGACTTTTTTGGATAAGCCTTTTAGGACTGGTTATGTCGATTATGTTGATTTATTTTGCCTCAATTTTTAGAGTACCTTCTATAAAACAGATGACAAATTTTCATCAGACAGTTTCAATTTGTCTTATACGTGAGTGTGTTCTATACACACATGATTACGGCATCAGTTAAATTTAAAGTTTTGGTAATGCAAATGGCAATTCAAAGGATTCTTCACCAACTTGAAAACACTTCTGAAAGGAACCCAATCAGGAATATTTCAGTGAAGTTTGGTTGAAATAAATGGCCCACTTTCTTATGAGCAAAGATGTTACAAGTGTAAGAGTTAATAGCAGATGAAAGAGACTGCTGCAAATTGTGTAGAGTGGCAAAACAAATTTTAGATTGGTGACAGAAACTTTAAATAAGGAGAAATTTTGACTGCATCAGTCAAAATTCAAATTATTTGCCCCCAAAAACGTCTATTTTGGCAAAAAGGGCTGACAAACTTTACAGGGAGGCCGTGGTTCTCTTCCTTTCTTTTTCCGCATTATCCATCCCTGTAAACCTATCAAGACTGTGGTACATGTAAATGTGCAGCTCAGCTCTGGGCTATAACTTCATTTTTCTTGGTATATTTACTCAGATTGAGCACTCTAACAGCTGTTCATTTCTCTACCATTGCCCCATTCTTGTTATTCTGACACACAGTAACATTTCTAACCTATTTCTGTTTGGAAACTGTCCATATCAATATCTTCACAATAAACTTTGAACAGGAAATCTGTCCATCATTATTAACAGGTAGTCTCAAAAAAGATGATATGGTTAAATTGGAGATTTTGTATTCTGTATTATATCAGATAAACAATCTCACAATAGAGTAAGTTCTTGTTATAGGAGAGTTAGCCATCAATATTCATTCATAATTCATACATTCTATTCTTGAAACACCATCTACCTCAACACTTTAGCACTACAACTTATGGTGTTTCATACCCACCTCACCTACTGAATGATGAGGGGAGACAATTTGTTACTAAACTTCAGCAGAGTACTTTTGTTAAATTGGTGAATTAGTAGACCATTTTATTACACCAGTAAACTGCTATTTTGAACTGTTATTGAACTATATTTTTATCATACATGTAACTGAAACAAACTGAAGAATGCAACATTCATCTACAGAAACATATATAACATCCCTGAGAATATAAGAAAGTGCTATTTAATTAGAAGCTTATCCAACTGAGGAAGGCTATTTTTCACATTTGTGAAATTCTGTACACAATCTCTTAATGTAGATCTTGTTATTTGATAGACCGTTTGTTCTTAGACCCCTTAAAATATAGTTTAGTTTATACTAATTTATTTAGCTCCATTGTGAAGAAAGCTTTAAGCTTATCGAGTCACTCTTGAGTCCGCTTCCTGGAAAAACCAGTACTGGTGTCATATGAGGAGGTACGGTCGTGACCTTGGTGGGGCTCGAACCCACAGCCTCCGGGATGAACGGCAGACACCTAAACCTCTACACCACCGCTTAAAATATAGTACACAGACGATATCATGCTGGTTTAATGTAAAACTGTTATCATCTTCATCATCATCAAAATTTCCCACAAGCTGCTCTGCCTGCATAAGAAAATCTCCACTGCATTGTAGCTGTTCTTTTCTTCAGTTTAATTTTTGTGGGTCTCAAAAATTGTTTGAGTAAATGAGCAAGAGCTAACTCCCTGTGCATTATTCGGGGTACCCCATGCCCATAGTTTGACATAGGATGTCAGAGATAATAAAAAATACACTACAATTATGATATACAGTACTGTTTTTTTTAGAGAATTCCTCAAACATGGTCTCTTAATAGATATACTGTTGATACAATAAACGATGCTTAAACAAGAAAGGAGTACAGATTGCAACAGAAATATATTATTTTACAGAGTAATAATCTAGGTCGCTGCTTTTTACCTGCACTGCTGCGATCTTTGGTTATTCCATTACTGTCTTCAATGGTCATCTGCTCGGCGAGATCAGACAGACTCGCATCAAGGCCCCGATTCCCCTTGAAAGTCAGTGACAATCGACGTTTTAGTTTCTTCAAATTCATCATCTTCGTTAGATGCTGTATTCCGTTCTGCCACCTCCGTGGCACGGGATGTACTACGACCGGGTATCCAGCACTCGCACCCTGAAATAGAAACAATACAGAATATTGTCTGTTTTCCAGTTACGTGTCTTAGCCTCATAGACTGTCTTGGTCTCTTTATCAGAGGTAACTTTCACAAGTAAATTTGGTGCTATAAAACGTTTGAGGGTAAATACAATATGACTTTATTTTTAGCATCTACGTAAGGTATGTCAATTTAATATCCACTTTTTATGTGAAGTTTTAGTATACTGGGCCATGACTACAGACAGCTGTATATCTGACTCACAAGATTATGCAGTTTCTATAACCTTTAATTCATAGACAATGATAGACATATTTAATGAAGTGTCTCTATTAAACCTAATAACCCTGTATTTCTTTATCTTCAATTTTTACAAATTAATATTAAATTAAATGCATTATCTAATAAAAGATGTACTTCCTGGAATACCAGAGAGATAAGTAGTAAAAGCATTTAACATTAAAACACCACACTAAAATTAAGCAATATACAGCATATGTGATTAAATATGCAATAAACTATGCTTTATCAAAGATGATACCTGCCTCAGCAGGTAGCAATTCCCTCAAACTTCATGTGCTAGTCCAGACATTCTTTTAAAAGGTTTTGGTACAAGACACAACTACAGTTAAGAAATTCAAGCAATTCACAATTGTCTTGCTATCACACAGTGTTTAGTTGAGCCATAGGCTGACCACTGTTGAACCATCATGGTTCATCATGATGACAATGGTCAACCGTGGTCATTATTCACAAATGTGAATCTATCCCTTCATGAGAGGTGACTGCATGCTCTATTATTGCACTTCTACCTTGAAAGTAGGTTTCTACATAAAATAGTTTTACCAAGCTTTGAGTCACTCTACCCCCATTATTTAAATCAAAAGTTCAAAGAAAGACTGTATGAAACTGTTATGATTATATTTTACCTGCGCATCAGACGATAGGTGTTGGTCAACATCCACCATTTCATGAAATACTTTCCACTTTCACTTTCTTATCCTTACACTGAATATTCTTTCACACTTTTTTAACTTTCAAAATAAAAGATATTATTATAAAAACTTTTCCTATGAACTATTTCCTTTCAAATATCACAACAATCTGCCCAAAACATCAAAAATTCACCAAATATTTAATTTAAATACATCAAACAACCAGTTTGCTAATCTTAACTCTTGAATTATCCATTACGGAAACATCTTTCTCCACAGTGTATCTCCAGATCAATTAATTTTCAAGATCTTAGGCCTAGCTAAAACATATAATGAAATAACTCCTACATGAATGAAGCTCTCAATCATTAATCAATAATAAGTCATATTCTCTAAGTGTTTAACACTTTGGCACGGTAGTATACACTTGTTCAAAAGTTTTGAAAATCTCATACCATTCCCGCATTTATTCCACACAACACGCATTTATTCCACACAACACGTAGACTTTATCACTTCCCAAACCACTTATAAAGTATGTTTGATCTCTATTAAACAACATATAGACAGACCACGTTTACTCTCAACTACCAGTGTTTTTATAACTAACCTGAACTGCTTAAAAAAATAAAAATTCAAGTATTAATGGAATAAATTTAGAGCAACCTGTAAACTTTCCAGGGAGAATGTAAAAGACAGAGCATGCCGCTGCTGCCAATTTCCAAGCCAGACCTGCACGCAATAAAAGGCAAGTTTTATTGACTGTATCTTGAAATGAGGTTAGACCGGGCACAATTAGAAGTAGGCAAATTTAGAAATCATTAATTGATTAACTCAGGAACAATGAATCTATCAGCAAGAATAGCTGATGAAGCCTATGTCAATAACCTGAAATTAACAGTACCAAAATAATCATCATACTAATTATATATTAGCACCAAATATTAATTGTTCAAGACCCACCCTGATCACTGGCACCAATGTACAGGCAGACTTTGACCCACACTGATCACTGGCATCAATGTACAAGCAGAACTTGACCCACCCTGATCACTGGCATCAATGTTCAGGCAGAATTTGACCCACACTGATCACTGGCATTGATGTACAGGCAGAATTTGACCCACACTGATTACTGGCATCAATGTACAGGCAGACTTTGACCCACACTGATCACTGGCATCGATGTACAGGCAGACCTTGACCCACACTGATCACCGGCATCAATGTACAGGCAGAGTTTGACCCACACTGATCACTGTCATCGATGTACAGGCAGAGTTTGAACCACACTGATCACTGGCATCAATGTACAGGCAGAATTTGACCCACACTGATCACTGGCATCGATGTACAGGCAGACTTTGACCCACACTGATCACTGGCATCAATGTACAAGCAGCACTTGACCCACAATGATCACTGGCATCAATGTACAGGCAGACTTTGACCCACACTGATCACTGGCATCAATGTACAGGCATTATTCGACCAACACTGATCACTGCCATCAATGTACAGGCAGACTTTGACCCAAACTGATCACTGGCATCAATGTACAGGCAGAGTTTGAACCACACTGATCACTGGCATCAATGTTCAAGCAGAACTTGACCCACACTGATCACTGGCATCAATGTTCAAGCAGAACTTGACCCACCCTGATCACTGGCATCAATGTTCAAGCAGAACTTGACCCACACTGATCACTGGCATCAATGTACAAGCAGAACTTGACCCACACTGATCACTGGCATCAATGTACAAGCAGAACTTGACCAACACTGAACACTGTCATCAATGCACAGGCAGACCTTGACCCACACTGATCACTGGCATCAATGTACAGGCAGAGTTTGAACCACAATGGTCACTGGCATCAATGAACAGGCAGACTTTGACCCACACTGATCACTGGCATCAATGTACAAGCAGAACTTGACCCACACTGATCACTGGCATCAATGTACAAGCAGAACTTGACCAACACTGAACACTGTCATCGATGTACAGGCAGACCTTGACCCACACTGATCACTGGCATCGATGTACAGGCAGAGTTTGAACCACAATGGTCACTGGCATCAATGAACAGGCAGACTTTGACCCACACTGATCACTGGCATCAATATACAAGCAGAACTGGACCCACACTGATCACTGGCATCAATGTACAGGCAGAGTTTGATCCATAATGATCACTGGCATCAATGTACAAGCAGAACTTGACCCACACTGATCACTGGCATCAATGTACAAACAGAATTTGACCAACACTGATCACTGGCATCAATGTACAAGCAGACCTTGACCCACACTGAACACTGGCATTAATGTACAGGAAGAACTTCACCCACTTTGATCACTGGCATTGATGTACAGGCAGATCATGACCCATTCTGACTACAGGTATGACACTGTTTCTTGTTTCACATGGTAGGGTAGGTATTCTCTTCCTATAAATACTTCAAGAAAGAGTGACCTTGACCTCAAGCAAATCAGCCTGCATACTGTAAAGAGCAATATGCCAACATATCTTTAATCAACAGAGACCCAAACATAAACACCCCATACACAAACAAATTATCCCAAACTATATTGATTGGAAAACTCGACTTCTTTCCTCTGATGAAGATTCAATATGTATGAAAGAGACTGTTAATAATGAGTATATAACTGACATTATAAAACATTTCTTCTAAGTAAATAGCAACCTACAAACTTTAAGAGAACACCACTCCCAATGTACTACTAGCTCTCTTTGAGACACCCCATAATCAAATTCCAACATATATCCAATCAGTAGAGAAGCTTTACAAAATTAAAACAACAACCAATCAACTACTTCTGTCTTTCCCTTTCATTTATTTAATTATCACACCAGAGCACAAAATACTTATCAAAGTAAGCACAGTCAACTTTCTAAATGCATTCTAACTTCTAAACCACTCCTGATCAGATTAAGTTTTACAAAATAAAATCCAATTCCAGACACAATATCACCAAACCTTCAGTAAACCTATTTTGCCATTTTAATTCTCAGAAAAACTGCAGGCACAGATGCACTGGTATCTTTGTGTACATCACTCAATGCTGAGAAATGTTTCATTCATACTGCAGATATCTAGGCCATTCATAATCAACAATGATTCTGAAGATTCCACAGTAAAACCATAAATATTGATAAGTGCAGGTAATTTACTGCCTGCATTAATCTTTTCTCGCACTTCTTCCTTGTTCATACTCATCACATTACCTCTTCATTTACTTACACACAGAATGTATGTCACACATTCCATCTAACTCTTTTAACAAATTAAAAATTCTGAAAAAAACATCCTTTAAACAAACATAGGATTAAATTAAACATCCCACCATTGTGAATAAATCTTCAGAACTGTTAATTCCTTTACTGAACTAGAATTGGTACAATCTTGTTATAGTGCAAGGATCAGGTATGAAAAATACACTTTTGTGAAAAAAGACCATGTAGAAAAATTAAAAACCACAAGATTTCTTTGCTCTCCCAGAAAAATGAATAGATCACAGGTGGAAAAACTTTAAACAGGCCAGTCAAGATAAGGACAGTGTGTAACTACCTGTTCAAAAGTTGGCACACAGATTTTAGGTCTGGCACATATAGTATCTACAGTAAGAATACATTCTGGTGTGAGCAATGACATATATACTCAATATATATTACATACACAACAAAATGTACATAATGTTGACAACAAAGTGGAACCTGCCAAAAGCTATAAAGTGATGATGATAATGATGAAGATGCTAATGATGATGGTGATGTAAGTAATAGATGATGATATCATTAATGATGCAGTGATTTTTTTATGCGCCGATTTGACTCTGAAATTCGGCGTCTTCCCAATTGACAAAAATGTAGGGATGTCATTGATTAAAATTTTTGTATCGATATATTGATTTAGAAATATCGACGATACAGCGATATATCGATACACGGGCGTGAAAAAGTCACTGACTACATAATCTACCAAATCTCTTGACTTTATTTGTACTAAACATACGGTTCTGGTCTGTAATATATATCAAGCCTTGCAATGCTGAAATACTTATGCCTATGAGACTACACTTCATTAAATTATCATTTGTTAGAAAAACACGGAAGTCTTGGTAGAGAGATTTATATTCCGGTTCAGTTTTGATGAAATTTTCGAACGTGAAACTGTAGATCATCGCACGGTTAAAAATTATTCGATATACAATTTTTCAAAACGGCAATCAATATCGAATCGGAAGTGTTTGATCGTTGATATATCGATATCGTTTGAATCAATTACATCCCTACAAAAATGGTCAAAATTGCCCCAAAAAAGGCTTAAAAATTCCCAAAAACGAGAAGATTTTTCCCAATAAGATTGATTTCTTGTGAAAGTTGAACTAAAACGATGCAAATAATCATGAAATTCCGATTCTAATTATGGTTTATTCGCAGAATTTTGTTGCCAATTTGACGCGCGTTGTTTACATAAAATGGGTCACGGCATAGTACAGCATTTAGTATGACTTTCTTCACGGTCGCTAAATGCTTTTTCATGCGTCAAAATGTGTCGGTAAAAAAATTGTTAGAAAATTACCCTAATTATATGTATCGAAAAATGTCGCATATTTCCAAATATTATAATAAGAAAATAAAACTTAAACACACCATCGGCACTCCGGACATTCGAACATCTTTTTGTAAAGTAAAGTTGTCTTACTCAACATAGTTTGGACGCTGTAATGCGTTTATGTCACCAAAAAAATGAGCTGAATAATGAGAAACGAATGTTTAGTGGACAGCTTTAAAGGAATGAAACATAGAAAGATGAAGTTGTAAATTAAAGAAGCAAGGACATTTAAATGACATAAATTTACCTTAAAATAAAACTTTTCAAAATGATTTTTTTATTAAGTTTTGTTAATTTTTCCCAATTTTGAAGTTTATCGCGCTAAAAATTCCCAATTTGAAAGGCATGGGCTATTGCCAAAAAAAGTAAACAAGAGGGCCATGATGGCCCTTTATCGCTCACCCGAGTACAACTGCTTTTAACAAAGTTGCTAGAAATCATCGAAACAACCTTTCTGACAAATTTCCAGAATATTTGGGCTGAAAATGGTACCTCTAGAGTGTTAACAAGGTTTTTCCACATTTGGGCTCTGTGACCTAGTTTTTGACCCTAGATGACCCATATTCGAACTTGAGCTAGAAATCATCAAAACAACCTTTCTGACAAATATCAAGGATATCTGGGCTGAAAATGTAACATCTAGAGTGTTAACAAGGTTTTTCCATATTTGGGCTCTGTGTCCTAGTTTTTGACCCCAGATGACCCATATTCGAACTTGAGCTAGAAATCATAGAAACAACCTTTCTGACAAATTTCAAGGATATTTGGGCTGAAAATGTTACGTCTAGAGTGTTAACAAGGTTTTTCCATATTTGGGCTGTGTGACCTAGTTTTTGACCCCAGGTGACCCATATTAAAACTTGAGCTAGAAATCAACCAAACAACCTTTCTGACAAATTGCCAGGATATTTGGACTGAAACAGTAGCCTCTAGAGTGATAACAAGATTTTTCTATTTTTGGGTCATGTGACCTAGTTTTTCATCCGAGATGACCCATATTCGAACTCGTCCGAGTAATTACTGGGACAAACATCCTGACCAAGTTTCGTGACAATTGAGGCAAAAATGTGACCACTAGAGTGTTAACGAACTAAATGTGGACGGACGACAGACGACAGACGACGTCCGACGGACGACGGACAATCATCAATCCTAATAGCTCACCCTGAGCCAGCTCAGGTGAGCTAAAAAATCACTGTGATGATGATGATAACAATGCTGACGATAATGATCATTATTATCACCATCACAGTGGAAGATCATAACAACAATGGTGAAGATGATTATAATAAATCACAATATCAGTTTGTCAGGTAAAACCGATGATAGTGATGATGTAGAAGATGATGACGACAACAATGAAATTAAACTACAAATTTCATTATTCTCAGGATTATAGTAGGTTTCTTGATGATGATGATGATGATTCTCATAATGCAGATCTATGACAATATCAATGGAAGCATTAATAATGTTATAAATAAAAGATGTTAACATGTCATCACTGATGGATTTAGTGTAATGAGAGTTCTGTTATACATCTGATGTCCAGGAACTGTCAGTAAATATTTGCTGTGGAAAAAATATTGTCAAGCACACAATTTTCTCTAGTTCCTATAATACATAGTAGATTTGGAATGAGACAGACATTATTAGACAGACCTTCTGCAACCATCAAGCTTTTATCTGATTCAGACAAAAAAGAAGAGGGCCATAATGGCCCTATGTTGCTCACCTGACAACATTGCCCTTACATACCAATTTCAGCAGAATACAGTGAACCCTGCCCCAAGGCAGTGCCAATTTTACACAGTGAGCATGATCTGAACAATCTTGAAAGAGGTCTACTAGATCATGCTACATGCCAACGTACATGTATCATGGTTTCAGGCAAAAAGGTTTTTGTAGTCTTTACCTATGAAAAGATATGGGACCCTCCTTGGGCAGTGCAAATTATGAGCCCAGGGTTACTTATTCATTAACACTATGGCACTAGGTACTAGTAACTTTAAAACTACAACTCTTGATACACATTTTGTTTCATGAGACCATAAAACAGCCATCGCAAAGCAATGTTCTGATTTATGATCATAAATATATTTAGCAATGTTTTTACTCCTTGATAGGCAGTGTTCCCACTCTCGTAAATTATTACGTAAATCACGCAAAAAAAGTAAATATCGCGTATATAATTTTCACCATGTGCGATATCGCGCGCTTACGAAAATGACGAGGACGAATAGGTTCAGCTGGAATCCCCTAGTATGTTCTAAAAATAGATCATGGAAATTCTTCTTTCTCGGCCAATCGATCGGCATAACTGCTGATGATTTACAGTTGACGTCATGAAATTTAGACGGGTTTCACATTTTAATGCTCTGGGAAATTATTTTCGCACTTTAAAAGTGTGACCAATCTTATGATCCGGGCTTCGTCTGCAAAAATGTCGCAGCCAAAGCATTGTGTTTGGCTCAGGGCAAATAAAATAAATGATGCCCAACAACAAAGTGAAGAGTTGCCATCCACAAGTACTGACACAACTATGAGTAGTGTTAAAAGTTGGAAAAAGTACCCGAAACGGTTTCAGAACAAGTGGTTGTAAACATTTTCAACGGTCAGCCCTTGTCTATCTTAAAATTTCAATACCCTGAAAATTGAGATTTACCCCCACTTTTTGTGTCCAGGGGGTAAGTATACCCTTGAAAAAAAAATACTGAGTGGGAACACTGATAGGGGTTTATGATAATATCATTTTATAATCTCTCAACATTTTCTGAAACCTCTCCCTGAAATGTGCCAAATGAGAGAAAATCTCTCATTGAAAACATTCCAGATGTTTGAACACATGGACAGACACACATACAGAACATCACACATACATGAACATCCCGTGATCACAATATCTCAACCAGACCACAAAGTGCTCATGTGAGCTTAGAAGAAGCATAATCATTTAAACGACCTGTAACAGACACATCTGTCTATACCCTCACCAGTCTTCAATCACTGATTTCAGTATTTTCATGCCTCAGAAGAATGTTAAAGGAAGGGCTGTAAGAACATTTACTGAGACACAAAGAAGATTCTAAGAGACTTATTGGAAACCAATATGTGTGCACACTCAATACAACTGCACAAGCAACACAACAATGAAAATCCATATTTGGGGAAAAAAGTGGCAGCTTTAAACCATTGTAAAATGACAAAATGTAATTAAGCAAAACATGTTCCAATGTGTAATGTAATCTAGTAATCAAATGCATCTTAAAGAACAAGCTGATGGAGAATTTGTTGTTTCAATGAGGATTTAATTTCAACAAATACAAGACAAAATATCAGGAAGGCCGTATTATTAATTTCATAATATAGAATTAATAATTGATTGTCTAAATAAACAAGTAGAGCATTTTTACCATTGACATACAGGTCCTCATAATGTGATGTATATACAGACACTTGTAATGCTTTCACAAACAGTAAAGTGTAGACAGACATGTGTATATGATGCATATACAGACAAAAGTACTGCTTACACAGACAAGGTCAAGTCTAGAAAGACAAGTATATGCTTATACAGACAAAAGTAATGCTTGTAGCCAAGTGTTTGAAGCATATTCAGACAAAGTAATGCTTCTTATCAGTGTATGAAGCATAAACAGACAAAAGTTATGCTTATAGCCAACTGTATGAAGCATATACAGACAAAAGTAATGCTTGTAGCCAACTGTATGAAGCATATACAGACAAAAGTTATGTTGGTAGCCAAATGTATGAATCATATACAGACAAAAGTAATGCTTGTAGCCAAGTGTATGAAGCATATACAGACAAAACTAATGCTTGTTGCCAAACGTATGAAGCTCATTCAAACAAAAGTAATGCTTATACAGGCAAAGTGAAGCCTAGACAGACGAGTGTATGAAGCATATACAGACAAAAGTAATGCTTATACAAACAAAGTAAAGCCTAGACAGACATGATTGTGTTTGAAGCATATACAGACAAAAATAATGCTTATACAGACAAAGTAAAGTCTAGACATACAAGTGTATGAAGCAAACTAAAGTAATGTTTGTAGCCAAGTTAGTGTATGAAGTATATACAGAAAGGTAATGCTTGAAGCCAAGTGTATGAAGCATATATACACACAAGTAATGCTTATACAAACAAAGTACAGCCTAGACAGACATGATTGTGTTTGAAGCATATACAGACAAAAATAATGCTTATACAAACAAAGTAAAGCCTAGACAGACATGATTGTGTTTGAAGCATATACAGACAAAAATAATGCTTATACAGACAAAGTAAAGTCTAGACATACAAGTGTATGAAGCATACTAAAGTAATGCTTGTAGCCAAGTGTATGAAGTATATAAAGAAAAAGTAATGCTTGTAACCAAGTGTATGAAGCATACACACACAAAAGTAATGCTTATACAGACAAAGTAAAGCCTAAATAGACAAGTGTATAAATCATATACAGACAAAAGTAATGTTTATACAGACAAAGTAAAGCCTAGACAGACAAGTGTATGAAGCATATACAGAAAAAAGTAATGCTTATACAGACAAATCTCTATCTGAACAGTCAAGTAACTACATGTACAATCAAGGCCAATGTGTGTACTATCAACATACTGACAAGTAAAATGACATAACAAAGCAGTGAAGTGCCTATAACCTTTGGACACCGGCATATTTTGTTACACACTCGACAGACATGCATGCGTTTTTGTAAACACTGTACATCATGTTTTGGCTACTTTCAGTTTACAGCGCGTGTTGTATACGTCAGCAAATAGATTGAGCTGTAACATGAAAGTAAAATTTCCATTGGCCCACCTACAGAGGTCACGCGCAGGGGTCACCCTGTCTGCTAACCTGCGCATGGACTTCTTTTTTTTTTTTTTTTTTTTTTTGCTAACGAGAGGTCAATTTCAAGCGTTCTCATAAGATGTCAATATACCTAGGTTTGAGTACGACATGTCTGCTTTATGTCTGTGAAAAAATATTTGCACGCGCTCAAAACACTATCCCACAGGGGCCTGTACGCGAACGTTGGTAAAATGAAAATTTTCAAAGCTGGTAAAATTGTGTCCAAGGTCATTTTCAAGGTCGTCTTAAAGTGTCAGCATTTGCCTCGGATTCTGAGTTTTCAACAGTCAGGAGCTGTCGGCATAGCCTTTAAATTCATACAGACAAAACGTGTTCCATACGGTCACTGTCACTTCTATGGAAGGCCAAACCTGTCTTAACCCGTGTATACGGTTTATTACGTTACAGGTGTTCAAAGGATATAGACAAATGATGTACCTATACAGACAAGCAGGGCTTTACTTAGTTGGACCTTTGGACCACCTCTTCTTGACTTCACCAGGTTCAACTGAGCAAAGTATATGCACCAATACATACCATAAATTCACTGCTTAAATGTATAAGAACATTTTTCATATGTATTTAATTGCCTGATTCAGGAGCTGGATAGCTTTAGGAGCTCAGGAGAGTTCAAAGCATTTACAAATGCACTTTCACATCTTTTTTTCACATTAGAAATTTTCATTTCAGTATATTCATGATTTACAAGTCTATCATGCCTAAATTTCTCATAAATAGCCTATGATCAATTCATATTCCATTTGTTTCTTTTCATAAACATGTTGCACAAGTCATACCAATCTCCATGACTGAATAATCATGTTGCTTGCATTTCTAAGTAGGATTAGAAAGTATTACATTTTGAATAAGAAATTTCAAGTTTTTTAGAAGAATTTTATTACATTAGGCCTAAAAAAAAAAATAGTGTTTCCGGTGGCCCCCCCCCACGCCCTAACTCCCCCCCCCCCCCCCCAAGTTTTTACTTAACGCCTCCAGTGCCTGAAAATCGTAAAATACCATTATTTGACCCACCAAAAAATGTCCAGTTTGTCAATTTGACCCGCGGGCATTTTCTCTTATGCGTCACGAGACTCGGCAATTTTGCCGGGTCAATCAAAAACTGACCGTCGCCAGTTGGCTAACTAGAAAACCGCGGCGTCATTAACAAGTCCCGGCGATTCCGCCGCCAGCCAAAAAAAAACCCTCCCTTTGGGCAAAACCAAAAAAAAAAAGGGAAAAAAAAAAAAACCCCATACCTGTTAAACGCATGCGCTGTTTGCAGGTCGTTTTTATCAAATGTGATAATTAATAAACAATCATGAAACTGAAAATAACAGACCTCGGCGAATTTTTGTAACGGTGTTTGTAACACGGATTAGTAGTGAGTGGTGGACAGTGACAAGTTCTTGACACGACTCTGTGTATTGTTTTCACAGATTGTCGGAAACACAAAACGCCCTCGGCGATCAAAAGACAATTAAGTATTACCCGCTTCTCCGATAATCATGTGTCATTAAAAACGTTTTGAACTCGGCCGCACGTAAGCGCAACAAAGTTATGATAATTGCATTGTTTTTTGTCAATATTTAAATACTGACTTGCGTGTTTAAAGTTTAACTTGCTATTGTTCTGGACGTGATTTTTATTCTACACCGAATATATGGGGGCATTATTCGGCGCCTCTCCATCCCTCATGAAAAAGACAGATAAAATAATACAATGATCTTCCTAAATTCGTTTCAAACAACCTTAATTAAAGCCCCTGAAACTACTCTGAACAGAACAAATTTCATTGTATTAAAAGCGGTAAAAATCGCGAAAATTTGAAGGAAGTCACACATGAAAGGCCGCCGCCAAAATATATGACAAACGGGAAACGATGTAAATATTTTTCATTTTTGAGCTGATGGAGCTTAGGTTGGGGATTAGCAGCTACCTAATTTAAGTATTAGAAAATATAACTTACAAGCTGCAAGACAAAAAAAAAATAATATGCAACCCTAGAGTATAAGAACCCTATGGCCCATAGCTAAACCCCAAAAATTCTCACCTTTTACTCTTTTAAAATTTGATTTTGAACTTTAACATTTAAGACTGAAGAATCAATGACCCTTCAATTTGAAACACCCCGTTTTTTACCCCCACCCCTGAAATTACAATTTTTACACAACAAATCTCAAACAAAAGTTTGCTGTCATGATTGTCTTTGTCAGTCTTCAATTGAGATTATTTCAGCCAAAATCTGTTCTTGTTTAAAACTTTCCTAGTCTCTGTGAATAATATTTTAAGTAGTGTAAAAAAGATATGTATGATAGTCAAATATAAACACAAACTTGAAAATAAAGATTTAATATGAAAATGTTGTCGGTTTACATAAATTCATAATCTATATATGAAAGAAGATAAATTTAAAACACAGATTAATCTTGTATATTTCATGTATTATTTATTTTATTATAATATAGTCAAATGAGTAACAAGTTTAGATGTACAAATGAAAAGTGAAGGGGTGTTAACAATTATATGCAGCAAACACCACTTGCAGAACTAACAATACATACCCACAAAAAAAAAAAAAAAAAAAAAAACCCTACCTACCGACCCTCTTTTTTTTGGCCATGCCACCAGAAACACAACTATTTTTTTTTTAGGCCTTAATGTTGCTATTAATAATTTATTATATTCTTCAAGTATTTTCATTTAATTCATCACATATTTTTACTATTTTCATATTTCTTTTTTCTATAACACTATTTCTCATATTAATCAAGTAAAACAATAGCGTATTATACATATACATTTAATCAGTGCTACTTTACAATGGGAGGTGTTATGACTAGGGGTAAAACAAGTCTTGACACCCTGTACTGTAACCATAGAAATTCATTAAACCAAGAATCCACAAACTCTGTTCTCTTTTTTTCATATTCATACCAGACTACTGTCTTTTGTCCTAATGTTTTAATCTGTTTTGTTTTTTTACCCTGGTTTTAATCTACTGCCACATAAAAATTAAGACAAACTCTTTTCTCCCCTACAGTCACTGGGCGCAGACATATTGATTTATAAAAACAGTGACCAATCAGAAACTGGATAACATTTATACTTTAAGCTGCTGACAAACCAGTATTTGTTTTAATGTAAGACAAGTGTATGCCTAAACAGACAAGTGTAATGTCATTACAGTTAAAGAGTAATGCCAAAACACACAAGTGTATGTAGAAGTTTGAAACATATACATACAAGTGTAAAGATTTATTTGTTATCACATTGTGTAGTACTAATAAAGACAAGTATAAAGTCTGTACAGACAAGTGCAATGCCTATAAATACAAATGCCATGCCTATACTGATAATGGAGTGAATCCGTGGTCCAGTGGTTATCTCACTGGACTAGTAATCCAGGGATCGCAGGTTTGATCCCCCATTCCTCCACTATGTAACAAATGGTCTTTCAGATGAGACCTAAAACCAAGGTCCAATGTACACTGGGCATATTAAAGAACCAGACAGTGTCTCTAGAACAGGACTTGTTCTGTAGCTTGCATTTTCCCCCCAAAACCTAAGATAACTAAACATTGGTCATATCTGGTACCAATGATAAAACTCTAAAATAAATACATACAAACATTTAGTGCAAGGCCTATGGAGGTAAGTATAATGCCTATATAGACATTAAAGGTGTGCTGCCTATACTAACCTAATGCCTTTACAATTACACTAAAAGTGTGCTGCCTATACAGACAAGTATAATGCCTTTACAATTACATTAAAAAGTGTGCTGCCTAACCAGACTTGTATAATGCATAAACAGACATTAAAAAGTGTGCTGCCTATACACACAAGTACAATGCCTATACAGACATTAAAGGTGTGCTGCCAATAAAGTATAGTATAATTAATGCCTTTACAATTACATTAAAAAGTATGCTGCGTATACAGACAAGTATAATGCCTTTACAATTACATTAAAAAGTGTGTTGCCTATACAGACAAGTATGCAAGTGCAATGCCTATACAGACAAGTTTAATAATATATAAAAGTTTAGTACCTGCACAGACAATTGTAAATTATATAAAGAAAAACTTGTATAGTTCCTATATAGACAAGTTAAATGCCTATATATAATGTCAGGGAGACACTCAAAATCCCTTTGGTCCAAAAATGGCATAGTAGTCATAATCCCCTGAATGGATTTTACATTTCAATTACAATAATTTTTTTCTTTTCAATCATTCCCTATAGTAAAGTTAAACTAACTAGAGCTATCACTAAATGTGATTAATACCCCCAAAAGGATTGCTTTATAAACTGAAGAAGTTCGTAGTAACATAATACCTTGCAAACAAACTAAAAAGAGATATTGTTCTTAGCAGTTCCTCTCATTGTGCTTGACCATTGTATGAAGTTGTATTGAATTCCAACTTGTAGTTTTCGAAAAATGCTCCAGACAGGGAAAAGTAACAAAGGGCAAACACTGTAATTAGTCAAGATGGAGTTATGGTTCCTGTGCACTGCACTTCCTCTAAATGTACTTGACCATTGTATGAGGTTGTACTGAATTCCAACTAGTAGTTTTCAAGATATGCTTCGGACAAGGAAAAGTAACAAAGGGCAAAACTCAGTAAAACTCAAGATAGAGTTATGTTATTGTACACTGCCTTCCTCTGAGGTGCTTGATCATTGTATGAAGTTGTAATGAATTCCAACCAGTAGTTTTCAGTTATGCTCCGGACAAGGAAAACTAACAAAGGGCAATAACTCTGTAATTAGTCAAGATGGAGTTTAGTTCTTGTGCACTGCACTTCCTCTCAATGTGCTTGACCATTGTATGAAGTTGTATTGAATTCCAACCAGTAGTTTTCAGTTATGTCCGGACAAGTAAAAGTAACAAAGGGCATAACTCAGTAAATACTCAAGATAGAGTTTAGTTCTTGTACACTGCACTTCCTCTGAGTGTGCTTGTCTTGTATGAAGTTGTATTGAATTCCAACTAGTAGTTTTCAAGTTATGTCCGGACAAGGAAAAGTAACAAAGGGCAATAACTCTGTAATTAGTGAAGATGGAGTTATGGTTCTTAGCACGCACTTCCTCTCAATGTGCTTGACCATTGTATGAAGTTGTATTGAATTCCAACTGGTAGTTTTCAAGTTATGTCCGGACAAGGAAAAGTAACAAAGGGCAATAACCCTGTAATTAGTGAAGATGGAGTTATGTTCTTGTGCACGCACTTCCTCTCAAGTGCTTGACCATTGTATGAAGTTGTATTGAATTCCAACCAGTAGTTTTCAAGTTATGTCGGACAAGGAAAATGCAACAGACCGCCCGACCGACCGACCGACCGACCGACCAACCACCGACCGACCGACCGACCAACCACCGGTGACTCCAAACCCCCTAAACCGTTTTGGGGTTAATAACATATAAAACATTAATTTTAGTAAAATTTTTTATTCAATATATGCTTTTCCACTTGTAAAATCCATTGAGGGGATTACAGTCCGGACACGAATGTGTGCATATATAGAGGAATCCATAACCTTCATACTCCAAGTGTGACCTTGACCTTTGAGGTAGGGATGTGGGTCTTGCACGCGACACGTCGTCTTGATGTGCTAGACATGTGTGCCAAGTTATTTTAAAATCCTTCAATGCCTGACAGAGTTACAGTCCGGACACGAATTTGTAAGTGGGGACGCACAGACGGACGGACGGTGATTTTAATATGCCACCCTTCAGGGGCATAAAAACAACAGATATTTTATGACTGCTTGCTGTACTAATTAAGATTTCACTGGTTGACATTCACACTTTCAAAGCCAAAGTTATGCACTTGTGATGCAACAATTA
This sequence comes from Saxidomus purpurata, assembly GCA_022818135.1. NCBI lineage: Eukaryota > Metazoa > Mollusca > Bivalvia > Venerida > Veneridae > Saxidomus > Saxidomus purpurata. The sequence continues at coordinate 14,566,564 of JAFMSR010000011.1, read as the reverse complement.
ATTAATAAAAGGTGCTTGATTTTGTCAAAACAAAGGTCAAAGTTAAAGAGCTTCCTTGATCAACTAGCTTATAATTTGATTATCATCTATAATCCTGTGGGACTTTTTCTTTCAAAACCTTCACACAATTCCCTTTTTATCTCAAAGTGCCGAAACCTTCTTCAGACTGTACCCATCCCCTACCCACCTAAAATAAAGAACAAGACATTGAGAGTTTTCAACTCAAAGCACCTGCAACCTTTACCACTCACTTACCAACCATGACCACATAGTCTCCTTTACAAGACTGATTGAGGTCATAATATTATGCACGATTACTCTTTCGAAAAAAAATAGCTTCAATATATGTTTATGTAGGAAAAGCAGCCGCTTGTGTTAGAATCATTCATAATAGGTATTGTCAAAATCGAAAAGTGTACAGTTAAGAAATTTAGCATGGCAAAGGTTGGAAAAAACTATTACCTACCTGACAACTGTGTATCAAACTACTTAACAAATGTTTCTCCAGTAATTATTCAATTTACATGTGCCACTTAAAAAAGGCTAAGTCGTTACAAGACATTTTTCAAAGTAATATTGTCATTTACCATACTCATTGATAAACCATGTATAACATTGTATCACACAGTAATTAATTATCATCCACAATTCATATGATTCCTGATAAAGCAATCCCATTAAGAACTGCTACTCAAAATCAATACAATTTACATCAGTATTTTTGTTAGTATACTATTTCATTGAGACACGCTATCTAATTATTTTCCTTTACTTCCTTATACAACGTCTGGAAGATTCATTATGAATGAAGCAGCCAATGCTTGGATTATATTTGGGTGACATTTCCAATCTAGACGTGGTGCATAATTCCCTGCTGTAACCTGCTACCTAATTTGGTAAAAACTGTATTCCTTCATTAGTTCTCTCAAATATGAAGACCCGGGGAAGGAATCATTCCCTGACTACACTTTCAGCTTTCAGAAATAATTCAAGTATATTGGTGTTCCAAGTGGCCACATTACAATTTGGTGAAAAAAGATGCTTCAAACTCTAGGAATGCTATGTAAACATGCAATAGAAATAAAACTCTTATATTATATGCTATTTAGTTTTGTTGGCATGGTATTTGAGGATGTTTAACCCACCTAGATTAATATTACCTGAGCCATCAGATTTGTCTGTTAATACCAATATCTGTTCATGGGGCACTGACCTGAATCAATGCTTGGAAAAGTAATAAATTTTATATAATTAAAGTCTGGTTGTAACTTTGTTGTAATATTATTTTCAAATGAGTAAAAATCTTTTATAAATGTATTTCTTGAAGTTTTGATGGTCTCTCCAAAATGGTTATCTTTGAAGACACCATTTTGCTCATTTTTTTCGCAATATTTTCTATTGGTGATAATTTTTTCCCCTGTGCCAAGACAGCATGGCTGCATGCAGTGCCAGACACCTAAAACCTGTCAGTGCAGAATTTGTACATTTCGGTATGGAAAGCATAGCAATATTTACCATGTTTACAGCTCTGCTACAATATCAGTGACAGAAACCGACATTTTCATCTCTGTGGAACAAGTTATCTGTACTGATCATGAATAACTATTGAAGAAGACATTAAACAAACTTGTCAAACAATTTTTTTTTAATTCAATTTTCCTACAAATGGCAAGACACAATTACATCCCTTGTCCTATTTGTTGCAATGTTATGTTAATTCATAATCATGCTTTTCCTGAAAGTTATTAAAAGTATTTTTAAGACCCAAAAGGGCAAATAAGGAATTGGACCCCTTAAAGTAGACAGTCATCCTGTGAAGGTGAGTAACTTCTACACTTCAACATTTCAGGAGATAATGCTGACCTAAACACTAAACTAACCAAGAAATAGGACTTTCTAAGGGCCGAAAACTGCTAGTACATATTAGCACTTTGACATTTAGATGAGCAAAAAGAAACTAAATACAATACAAACTGTGACACAACTTCTACCTCTAACTTACTTATGTTTATTACATACAATGCTGGAAGTCAATATAAGTAACACAACCACTATTATTAAATTATCTTTACTTAATTGTTCTCATGACAATTTGCAGGCTATTTCTTGCTCTCCTGGCAATTTACAGTTAATCGTTAAGCGTCAACTCAATTACTGTGAACTTGATACCTTACTTCTGCTGGAAGCAGTCTTTGGAGAACAAATTTTACTATTTCATGCGAAATTGAAAGTAAATGACGGACATTCCTTGCTTGCTGAGAAAAGTTATGTTGCTTCAATGTCTTGCTATTAAGGTTGACATTACATGGAAAAAAGGCTCTATACAGCATAAAACATGAACACGTAACAAAATGTAACCAAGGCTGAAACACCAATCAACATTAATTAGTTTTACATGAACTTTTAAACAAAATTGCAAATACAATTTGATGGGTACTTTAATTTGTGGCTTAATTTCAATTTTTTTAATGTAAAATGCTTTTTCATAGGGATCTTAAATTCATGGATAGACCCACACTAAAAATCCATGAAAATTAGCACTGCACAAAAAAAATAGTTATACAGTAAATGAGTATAATATACTGACAGTGAAGAAGGCACAACTTTCATACTAGAACATCTGTGAATTTTAGACACATCTTCATACAAAGAATGACATTTAATGGCTGGTGATTCATTTATACTAGGTTACATTAATGATAACCTTGAACATTTACACTCTTCAGGAAGTAATGCCTTATGTAAAACACAAGGCATGCAGAAAAAATGCATCATTTTGTTGATATGAAAGAAAAATTCTGGCAAGTCATAATTACAAGAGACTTATCATAGTATAACATTGCTAACCTACCCCACAAATAGTTAGCTCTACTGCTAACTTTAATGCAGAAAAAAAAACACCTAGTACAGCATGCATTTCACACTTCATCCTCTACAACACATATTAACAGTTATACTGCTTTTGTCTGGCTGAATCTTTTAGCTTTGGGTAAGATTCTTGCTGATAGTTTTTAAGTTATTTCAAAATGCATCCATTTTTAAGGTGTGCCTCTTTAGTTAACTATACTCACAACTAGTCCTAGGATCCATTTTTTCTTAGTCTCTTTTTATGTAACCTGTGCAATTTGCCGCATTTGGTGACATTGGCAAAGAACAGTGGAACCCTGGACTGACAAGTGAAAAAACTTCCATCTAGTCTGAAGTTCAAGTCTTTTCTAAAGTCTACATATAGTTTTCTACACTAAACATAAACTGGTTTCATGATTATTTTCTGCAGTTTTGTTTGAGGTGAGATTGTATGCTTGTACCAGCCAATATCTACCTGTTTAGAGGTACCATCTCGCTGTCAGATACACTCCTTATCAGTGTAGATACTATCTAACTCTTACCCCCTCCCCATCTACATAAACAGTAAAATATATCTACACTAGTATTTCTGTTGCTGTGGATCTACAAGAAAATATTGCTCATTGGCGCTGTGCGGAAGCACAGTGCCAGTATTGAATAGGTTTTAATTTTGTACCATGGGGTTGCATAATCGAATAGGGAGCAGCCAACATTATTATTGTAATTAAAAACTATGTATTATGTTTGAACAAACTCCCTATAATGAATAAATAAACAGTATATTAACTGATTACAAACAATACTATACCAGATGCATACGTCTTCGACAGTTAATTTCAAAACTTTTGACATATTCATAGGATATTTAATAACTTTTCCACAAACTTGAAGGTTACGGTTTTTTTATTGCTTTGTTTACGGACCCTACGGCCAGATTCATCAAAGTTCAGAAAAAACGTCTCAATAGTTGTTTTGCTAACTCTAAACATTTTGAAGTTTAAATACATATGTTGTCAACGTGAATAATTAATGAAAACCCATTTTAATTACTACATACTAAAGTAAAATGTAGGCATTATAAATAAGACCGTTCACCTAACTATGCGATACATGGGGTCTCAATGAAAGTTATGTAAAGCTATGCTAACAACTGACCAATAGTAAAGACAAAATTAATCACGTGGGTTTCGTCTGCGTCGAAAAGCGTCTACTGACCACGAGCTGTAGCCTTGTTTAATGGGCGTCATCGTACCATTATACGGAAGGTTGTTTTATGATTCGTTTATTTTTTTGTTAAACTGTAGTAAATGTGTTTTTTTACTTATTATGATAACAGTTACAAATAACATAATGTATTTGGTTTTTCCCGTTGATAGGTTGTTTACTGATATTCTAAAATGACTCTGATTCCTTTAAATCATGTTTCAAAAACATGCGCAGCGCCTTTGATGCTTTGCATCAAAATTTGTCTTGTTACTAAAGGGAATATGAATGAAATTAAATAGCTGATAAGACAGTGTGTTTTCTTGGGGGGAAGGTTGACCTTTAGACTACTATGTCTTGAGTCTAACTTATAGCTTCCTGACAATTGTTAATGCAAAGGAGAACTAAGAGGTCCAATCAAATATTCCTCACCGATGACAAACCAGCGCAGATCATGATCAGACTGCACGGATGTGTAACTGTAACACGATCTTCACTGGTTGCAATAGCAGAATCATTTACAGCCAACAAAGTCAATATTATAAAAGACTGACTTTAGAATTTGAGCCTGGCTCTGAACACTGTCAGTCTCTCAGTGTGCTGTGTGATAGTTTTCAATAGCTGTTAAACCAAACATGAAGGGGAAAAAACAGAGCTAGCAAAATGCTTTATCTCCCCACTCAATCACTTAACTTCCTGTAATGTCTTTGACTTCTAATCAGGTTAAATAATGACTGATAAGCAATAAGCTGTCTGCCTTCAGACTATCTGTTTTTCCAGCAGGAGCCTGGAGGTATGCAATGACTACTGCAAGTAACAATAACTATGACAGTGCCAATAACTTAAGTACATACATGAAGCCATGGAGTGGACACTGGGCAGATCGATGTCAAATATCAGGGAGGTGTGGTTCCTCATACATGTAACTGTAGGTCATAATTAATTAGTACAGGCTTGGTATGGTAACTTCAGTCAAAGCATATTAAATTTACATTGACTGCCTACCCAGGTTTTCGCAACTTCTCAATGACAACTTCCTGTCAGTTTTTTAAAAGATAAGTACTGGTAACACTGATGGATAAACAGCTAAACAAGCACACTGGTTCTGTTCTTGCAAATAAAAACTGAACAAGTCATGAAAATTAACAAGAAAATTGGTCAGTAGGTCAAATGACCCCGGATTGCCAAGGGGATATGATTTGAACAATCTTGGTACAGGACTGTTACAATCCAAATATCTAAGCTCTGAGGCCTTTGTGCTCTGAGGCCTTGTGCTCTGAGACAGGAAGAGTATAAAAGATTTTTCTTTATATCTCAATGTAAAACCAAGTAGGTGGGCATGCAGCGGTCTATTTATGATTGGTAGCGGTCCCACAAGAACTAGAAGGTAATGATATCTGCCCAGTATCTAGGCCTTTTGGCCTAAGCCAAGCAATTTTTTAAAGATTTTCTAAGCCTATGTAAACAGGTGACCCAGGGGTGGGGTCAATTTTGACCCGGGGGTCATTACAATCTTGGTAGGTGTACACTACATAATGCTACTCCCCAAATATCTAAGCTCTGGGTCTTGTTGTTTTAGACAAGATTAGACAAGTACATTGTTTAAGGTTTTCCTTTATGAGCCTACGTGAAATTAAAATGACATTATGCGCATCTTACTGCACATAGTGTATTTTTGGTGACAGTTTTATAAAAGCAATTTTTGGTTGCTGTGCATTTAAATGTGTAAAATTAATGATAATGCCGCATTGGTATTTGAAGTGGGTGCTTAAGAAATACAAAAAATCAGACTAATAAAATAATAGTTCATTTCTTCGCAGTGATTTCCCTTGTGTTGTTGTTGGTAGATTTCGGCAGTGGAAGGGAAGCAACTCCAGCATGCAGTTGTGGTTTACTTTTTAAAAGACTGCCCCAGTCAAAATAGGAAAAGTAATATTTGGAAAGTTATTATTTTGTACTGGTGTATTGGGTTGAAAGCTATTATTTCCTCTACCCTTTTTTACACACACCTATTTCAACCAGATTTTTACTTGAAAAATATGCGCATAATGTCACCTTAAGTGGCCGCCCAATTTTCACCCATGGGTCATGATTTGAACAAACTTGGTAAAGGTCAAATAGGCAAAGAAACATACCATATATCTAAACTCTAGGCTTTGTGGTTTCAAAGAAGAAGTTTTTCTAAAGTTTCTTGAGGTGGGGTCAATTTGAACATTGGGTCATGATTTTTAACAGTCTTGGTGAAATCCCACAAGGCAATGCTAATCCTCTAGGCCTTTTGGTTTCAAAGAAAAAATTTAACTAAGTTTACCCTATATTTAAGGCTAATGTAAAAAAAACAAAGAGGGCCCAGATGGCCCTATATAGCTCACCTACCTACCATTGGCTATAATAGAAGATCATCAATAGCAGAAATGGTCAATTTTGACGTCGGGCTCATGATTTTCCTCTATATAAGACTTTGTTAAACCAAGAGAGTGGGCCATCAGGTAATGCCACATGCTAAATATCTAAGCTCTAGGCCTTGTCTGTTCAGAGAAGAAGATTTTTAAAGTTTTTCCTACATTAAGCCTATGTAAACACAAATGACCCCTGTGCGGGGTCAGTTTTGACCCAAGGGTCATAATTTGAACAATCTTGGTAGAGGTCCATTAGGTTATGTCACATGCTAAATTTCTAAGCTCTAGGCCTTCCTGTTCTTGAGAAGAATTTTTGCCATAGCATAGTTCTGCATGGAATGGAATTATTTGAACAACTACATGTATGAAAGGGCTTCATGCAAGGAACATCCCTGCCAAGTTATATCATCATTGGCCTACTGGTTTCAGAGAAGATGTCGTTTGAAGGAAAATGTTAACAGATGTACACCGTACGACAGAACGACGACCCTAATAGCTCACTCTGGCACTTCATACATGCGTGGGTCTTGCATGCGACACGTCATCTTGATGTGCTGAACATTTGTGCCAAGTTATTTTAAATCCTTGAATGCATGACAAAGTCACAGCCCACACCAGAAAAAATGTAAAGATGGACGGACCGATGGTCAGACCGACAGACAAAATCCTACTTAGGCATTAAAGCTCGTCTTTTTGCTGACGTTTACAACATATCCAGTGAAACTGAAAGTAGCATATTGTCATTTGGAGTGTTTACAAAGACATCCATGCGCGGGCTATCCGAAGGATATACAAGAACATTTCTTACAGTTTTACACTTGGTAATAGTAATAGCTCATCCAGGGCTTCTGGTTCAGGGTACAATTTGCCACTGAACTTTCTTAATGACCTATTATCAATGTGAGAAGTATCAAATCAATCTCTTCAGTACTTATAATTATTCATACAGGTGTGGCAGACAAATGGACAAACAAACCAGCAACTAGGGAGCATTATAAATAAAGATGTCGATTTTTAACAATTTTCACAGCAGCTAAAACAGGTTCAGACTCAAGGTATGATTACTAAATTTATTTTGGCCTTTTAGGAATCTTGGTAACTTGTAAACATCCTTCACAGTAGAGCAATGATTTTCCCATAAATTCCCTGTAAACTGTCATGGGTCAGTGCCAAAGATTTGTTCTGTAAAGTAAATCAACCTCTTGTAATCAGTTAAAACCAGGCACATCTTTTTTTCCAGTACAAAAATAAAGCATGTCTCACATTGAGCTTAGCAGTAGAAGACTCAAACAGATACAAACATTACAATGTAAGAAACTACAGTCATGTTGTTCAGAATTCTAAAAGATGGCTACAGTGCAATCTCTCTCATCTAAGTCAAGAACACACCTATTCCAAATACTGTAAAAAATACTTCCTAATTTTAGCGCCATTAGGGCTGATCTACATGTAAGCACCCTAATTTATGTTTTCTCTCATATAAATGATAATTATGACAACCTACACTAAAGATGATGTTATGTCTTCTATGCCTTTGTTCAGCATATTGAATAAGGGTTTTAGCTTTCTGGCATTGATATTTACTTTGTTTATAATACTATGTCAATTAATGCATCAATAAACATTTTTGATTCCATATATTAAAACAAGAGCTGTCCTTCACAAGTGACGAATGCCCCCAAAAGAGGTGTCTCACAGTCTGTGTGCTCTCCATGAGCTCAATAAATGTGCTCTCCATGAGCTCAATAAATGTGCTGTCATTTTAAAATCGTTCCATGCATGACAAGAGTTACCATGCATATAGTATTCCATTACTTTTAAACACTAAGTGTGACCTTGACCTTTGAGGTAGGGACATGGTTCTTGCACACAACACATTGTCTTGATGTGCTGAACATTTCTGCCAAGTTATTTTAAATCAATCAATGCATGACAAAGTAACAGTCTGGACACAAATTTATGCATATATACAGGATTCTATTACCTATAAACTCTAATTGTGACCTTGACCTTTGAAGTAGGGACGTGGGTCTTGCACGCAACAAGTTGTCTTGATGTGCTAGACATTTGTGCGAAGTAATTTTAAAATCCTTCAATGCATGAGAAAGTTACAGTCAGGACACAAATGTGTGCATATATAGAGGATTCCATTACCTTCAAACTCTAAGTGTGACCTTGACCTTTGAGGTAGGGACGTGGGTCTTGCACGCGACACATTTTCTTGATGTGCTAGACATTTGTGCCAAGTTATTTGAAAATCCTATAATGCATGACAAAGTAAGTCTGGACAAGAATAATCGAATTGGCGACAACCATTAAACAGTATGGCTTTGGGATCCCAGAAACTAAATTTAATCCTCTAGGGCTATTTTTAGATGTTCTAGATTTTAACCACTTGGACTGCGCTCTGTAGCAAAAATCAATAGACAGAGTTAAATATTGTCTACCATGTGTTGTATACATGTTTATTGTGACTGAAAACTTATGATTGTTGACACATTGTTAATTGGACATTTAACTTATAATTGTGACACAAACAGCGGCAGCATCTTTTGATCATCAGCTATTGTGGATTAATAATTGGATTAGCGAGTTGTTTGATCTAAATAACTGAGATATGTGAATGTTAAAAATTAAAGACCTGTGCAGCTATTCAGGTAAGTTTGCTTTTATTTGATTAGATAATTGTTTTCTTTTTAATCAAAGGGAATGTTGAGCAACTCCGTTATGCATGAAAAACTTAAATGCATGATTATTCTAGTCTGAAACCATGGCTCCTAAACGTACAAATGATTCTGAAAATCTTCAACTAAATAAAAAGTCAAAATCTGAAACTTTTGATCATTCCAGGTAAGTTGGAAAACTAGAAATCTTTGTCTAAAATATGACTCTGAAACAAAGTTGATGTATTGAAATCTTCCTTTGTCTGAAGTACAATAAATCGTATTTGTTACATCTGGTTGCCAAATAATGAGGAAGGATTCTGTCACAAAAAATGCAAAAAGCATTTATAGGTAACAAAATGTATAAAATTAATCTTTTTCTTTTCAAATCATGGAATTAATCTGAATATTAGTGCTGAAACGTCAGTTTTTATGTTGTTGTGTTTATACAATAGTAAACAGAATGTTTTGTATTTTATCATAAATTTTCAGATCACACAGGCTGTATAACAGCAGAAACATTGACTGGCACAATGCACAACAGCAAGCACTGAGCAAGAGTTAGGCTGTCATGTTAAAATGAAATTGAATTAATTGGAGCTAGAATATGTTAATAAATTCATCAAAACTGATATTAACGTGTTTTTATTTGTTTTTCAACTGAATTTATTTTTTATTTCTCTATTTTGTTTGATCACAAAGTAAATTGTGTTTTCCTGACTGAATAAATTATAATGCAAATATGATGTACGAATGGCTGAAGGGTTCAAGCGCGCTGTCCGAATAACGTGCCAAAAAAAATGGCTGAAAGAAAAAATGAGCCAGAGCTAGCCCTGAATGTGTAAGGGGGGATGGACAGATTTTAATATGCCGCCCTTTGGGGGCATAAAAATCCTTTAGAACTAGTATACAGTAGCCTTTTCAATACACAGTGCACAAACAAAGATTATAATGCAACATTGATTACCAAATCGCTGCAAATTCCTTCAGGCATCTCTGTGATTTCTCTTAATTATCACGGATTTTCGACATGTATAAATACTAAATAGCTGCAGGGTTCTCTGTAGGATTTTGAAAGCAAGAGTCCAGGACTCCTATTACAGTACAGCAGCTGACCCAAACCGAAGATTGGCTTCTATATGAATGAATTACAGTATTGCAATGGTATGATATAAATAGATTACCTGGGATAACACAAGGAAACAAAAGTGTGTTGTTTTTTTCAACTGTATTGTTTTCAAAACAAGCTATAAGCAATGCAAGTGTATCAAGAGTCAAAATATTGATAATTTTTATAGCAAAACGAAAGTGCTTATACAGTAATCTGATTCATTACTCTTATGGTTAATAATGCGTTTTGACTCTAAACCACAAACAGATTGCTGTTATACTATCATTATGAGTCACTTTTTCAATCCAAGGAAATGTCCATACCAAGAATCATTTCATACATTTGTATCTTTTTTCACAGAACTTTCACTTTCAGAATCGTCGGTTGAGCATTTCCTTTTACGTCCACTTTGTCCAAAGTTATTTGCGGCATAGTTATTCCACATGTACACACTATTTTTTTAGTCTCAGAGGTTTTTTGAAACTGTTTAAAATGCTCAAACCCCGATCGTATACATCGCAAAATGTTTTCATTGTTGAAACAATATTAAAGATTGAGCAATGATTAATTTGTCTCTTTAATTTGCAACGGTTCCGAAAAACAAAGGTTATCAATGTGTTAACACGCTAATTTTCGGTAACTCCTCTACAAACACGCGACTTACTAACAATATGATTTAATAAATTATCACAATTAAAATGTTCGGCCTTTCCTTTACAAAGGCATAAAATGATGATCAGTTAATTCAATTATACATTGTCGCATGCACAATTACACACGACCTAACACCAGTCCTGTCAATCAAGTATTGGAAAACACCACGCGTGTTTATTGGTTTAATATGCGAAACGGGTACACAATTTTACCTTTCATCAGCTGTCAAATTGTGGCTTGTATATTGTCATGAATCAGGGGCACGCGTTTCACGAAACTTGTATACGTCCCTGAATCAGTGTCTGATTTTTTTAGCGTGCTCCAGGTCATAATTTGAACAATCTTGGTAGAGGTCCACTAGACAATGCCTCATGCTAAATATCTAAGCTCTAGGCCTTGTAGTTGCAGAGAAGAAGATTTTTTAAGTTTTTCCTATATAAGCCTATGTAAAACCAAGTGACCCCCCTGGCGGGGTCAATTTTGACCCAGGGGGTCATAATTTGATCAATCTTGGTAGAGGTCTACTAGACAATGCAACATGTTAAATAACTAAGCTCTAGGCCTTGTGGTTTCAGACAAGAAGATTTTTTTAAGTTTTTCCTATTTGTTGCCATAGCAACCAGAGTTCAGCATGGAATGGAATTCTTTTAAAGGTCCACTACTAAACGAAAATTAAGTGACAGTTATTTCAATGGCAAGTACATTACCTTATGCAAGACACTAAATAATGAAGATTTGCAGGTTAAAATTTACAGAAAGTGTTTGGAACACGAAGAAAAGTATGTGTATTATGTTGAAATCTCTGTGATTCGACAAAATGACTACCCAGGTCTTTTTAACTTTGTTCATAATGCATAGAAAAATAATTGTACATGTACTGTGGTCTATTTAGAATTTCTACATACCAACTTTCATTTTTTATTTAAAAATAACTTATTTCTGTGTTTTTTAAAGTATATTTGAATTTTCGCTTTCGTTAGTATTGGACCTTTAAACGACTTTGATAGAGCTTCATGCAACAAACATCCCTGCAAAGTCTCATCAACATTTGCCCAGTGGTTTCAGAGGAGATGTCGTTTGAAGGAAATGGTGGACGGATGGACAGAAGACGTATAACTGAAATTGTGAAAGTGAAAAATTATTTCTAAATTAACATTAAAAATGTTCCGAAAGTTTTATTTAAAAAACAAAACTTCCAGCGGTGAAATGGTGTCCCACATGGTTCAGTTGTGTGACCGTTCTTTTTCGTGACTTATGATCTTTTTATTTTTAATTTATATTTCGATTTTTTTTGGCAAATACCATGTATATAACACAAAAAAAATCTCACATGTATACAAATTTCTACCAAATACAATTAATCAAAGTTTAATAATGTCCCGTAAACCTGTGCATTAACCTGTTAAACCACCGAACTGCCGCGACTTTCCTCCGATGATACTCGCGCGAAATTAGCGCTTATTCGTCAGACCTGTGCAGTAGATCTGCAGCTGATTGTCCAAAATTTTCAATTTCGTTAATTGTTTATTTTAATTTGACATCTGTTAATCCGGAGTCAGGAATGGTGTGAAAGTACCAGTATGTTATATAGGTTTACACAATTAACTCAAATTTTTGTACTTTGTTTTGAAAGCTGTTTGACTTCAGCAATTCAAACAATTGAACAATTATATGATAAATGTCAGATTTAAGCGAACTGACAAAATTGCATGTAGATAAGGTATCTTATGTTGACATGTTGATTATCTTAATGTCTTAACGTAAACGTATATTCAAAATGAGAACGTCACAAAGAAAGTTATTGCGAACAAAACTTCCCAATTAGGTTGTAAATTCTATCAAAGTCAAAAGCCAGTATGTAATTGGTCTTTCCTACCCTACCCCCCTTCCCAAATTTCTCCTCAGATTTACACAATTCAAAGAAATGACCCCCTGGACGATCTGATCTGCGGTTATCCTTGAATCTACGGAACAATCACACCCCTGATAATTGTTTTCATCTATTTCATATGAAATACCTAAATTCTAATGTGGCAGATTTCTGACATGAATTCTGTTGTTTATCTATGGAGTAAACTTCAGCAAACCTGTCCTATACAGACTTGTTACATTGCCCAAATCAAACTTTCAAGCTTTATCAAGCTTTTACTGCCTGATTGGGCTAAAGTTCATGAAAAGAAACTAAGAATTATATAAATATTTAAAGAAATCAATAATGAATTGTTTCGAAGTCCTACATTTTTTCAGCTGGTGTTCCCTTGTTATAAACACTTCTGTTTATCCAAATAAAACTAACACTTTTTTGCTCAAAAAGCTGTGTTTATTCTCAGCTTGGACGTCTTACTGACAAGTTAATCAATCGGATTATTATGTCGCGTTAATTTCTTCATTCGGTAAAAGGTGAAAACTCAGTCTTTACCGTTGACTCATATGCAAGTTTAAATCTATTTTAAACGAAACAAAAAACTTTTAACAACATAGAATTATAAACACAAGCTGATAGTTTCAAGGTAATGGAAGATCATCGTCTTCTTTCATTTCTAATCTTGGTTATTGTGTTATTCAAAGTTTCATAGAGACCAGCAATGACAGCCCAAGAATCACCTTTCCCAAATGTAAATAATTTATCAGTACCCAGATGTGCAAAGCCCAGAATTTTAAATTAAAAGTACATGCAAAGTGAAAGTAGAAATGCTAGACTTCTAGCGCAAAAAGAAACAAAAAATACCTATGAAATACTTTTTTAAATATTCGCATATAATTTTTAATGATAAAATTAAGCCTAATTGGGCAATAAAAGCTTGATTGGCCTTCTAAGCCTGATTGGACAATGTTAACAGCCTGTTATAAACCTGGAACACCGAGATACTTTAGGTAGCAACCTTTGGCAAATACTGGCTGGAAATTGCAGTCAGGTAAATCTCTCCTATTACAGACATAGAAAAACACTTTTGATAGGTATAGGCATGATGGGAGACATGCCGAGGTCTCATCCACAAATACAAGCTAACATAGTTGCTCTTATGGGCGGACCTTTATAAAATTTGCTTCAAATCAAATACTTTAAGTACGCCACAATTTATTTCAATAGTATCGTCTTAAATTTACTAAGATTGATCAATGAAATCAGCAACAATCTTAGTTTATCAAACAAAACTGACAGTGACAGGTCAGAGGGCTAGAGAAGTAGTTTCAAATGAGACACCCTGAAAATCGCACTAAATCAAATGGTGTTATGAAAACTTATTGAAATATATACTGACCTATATAAAATGCATCTTTGATAATATTAATACCATGCAGTTTTTTGTAATAAACTTATAATTACCTCACAAAATGAGATCGGTGGCCATTTTCATTGTTGGGGATCTGTGGTCGCTTACGTACTTGAAGATATTATTATGATAACGAAGAAAATAAATTAAGCTTGTTAAATTTTTATTTCACTTGAAAGCGCACACATAGTTTATCGCGTGTACTATTATTGTTTCGAAATTTTATTATTATCAAGGCAACCCATATTTCTTTTGATATAAGCATTCTTGTCAAATTCGCATATTTCGGGACTTTGAGCCGTTTTTCTTAAAATTCTGAAATAAAAGTAAAACAAGTGAAAAGTTTTTGTAGAGCTCTACAACCTTATGCTTACTAATAATTGTTGCTAGTGATATTAGGATTTTCAAATGAAAAAATATCTATTTGGAATGTTTAAGTTTCTGGCTCCGTGTGTTCGGTCTAGTAAAAAACGCTTACCTTTTCTACAGTGGCGAATAACAGTTGGGTGCGACTGCCCAACATTTCATACCCTGCCATATAAGTGTCTCATTTTCAGAACCAACCTAGTTACACACAAAATTAACACTATTCTATATGTTATCCATAGAGTTATTTCATCTTTTTTAACCGAATGAGATTATCCCTTCCATGACGGACAGTATCTGGAAATACCTGCGTATATAGATTTGTTTGAATTTTATTTTCGCCAAATTGGCGAGCAACTTTACAATCAAAGAAAAACAAGTACGTGATATGAATATAGGTGCTACCTAATAACGGGAAAAGCCTATAGATGTAAAACAAAACACATGAAGAAGTGTTTGTACCCAAAACCACGTGCAGTAGGTTGCATCGCATACTGAAGCCCTGTCTGATCTTGAATCATTCAAGCAGGCAGGGGACAATCTCAGTTACTACTGATACAGCAGTTCTTTTTAAACAATTTTTTCCACTCTTTTTAACACTTTTTAACAATGATGTTTTACTCAAAGTACTAGAGGATCTATCTCGCAGTTACTTTGTTCTTACTACCATTCATACCCGGAGAGCACCCTGCCCATAATGATTTTTAATATTTGCAAGAGGTGTGAGATAATACAAAGAAAAATATATAGATAGGAATGTTACAAAATGACTGTTTGCAGCAATACCTCCATGATTTAGCATAGCATATGGATCTGTATAATGGACATAATACGGCTTAAAAGTTGTTCAACAAGAGTTAAAGTCTTGTAGATCAGGTTTTATTGTATTGCATTTTTGTGCGTAGAACTGGATACAAATATTTTCTGTACCATCAATAGACATAAAACCTGTGCACCTTTAAAGCCAAATATATTTTTAGTTTTATCTTTTACATTGTTGGATGAACTAAGAGATTCATTTTAGTTTGAAGATGCTTTTGCTGGTATCCAGATAAGGTGTCTACATTATGTAGCTATCACTACACATAGAGATGTACCAGACTCTTGTTTGGTGCATATAGTCTATCATATTTTTCATTTAGCAGATCTGTACAATATGTTTTATTATTATGAACTGTTACTTTGTGTAAAGGTTGTTTCTCTACATGTGCAGATGTACCAACAACCTTTTGATAGGGAACTGTTGACTGACAGTATTTTCGTTTCCATGCAGATTTACAATACAGAACATGTTTCATTCGCAAGTTGTGCAGTTTTAAAGGTCCCATTGATTCAAAATTTCACCTGTTAATATTTTGTAAGCCATTTGTTAATTAAGTGCACTGAACCCAGTTGGGCGGAAATTTTCGACAAGAAACGTGTTTATTGGGACATAAATCACCAATACAAATTGGCCGGTATTTCACCGAAACGCAAATATTACGATCCTCGGCGACTTCCGTAAAATATCGGAAAAGTTTCCGTGTGACGTCACTTGCAGTACTCGAGAAAGATCCGTTACATTGATTATAGTAAACGAGCACACAAAACTCCGTGTAAAAACACGATTAACTTACTATTTATATTATTTTTGTAAATGGGGGGCGCTTGGTGTGTTCTGGGTGGATGCAGCAACAAATGGAGTGAGAGAATGGCCTACACCAGTAACCTTGGGACTCTTATATAAAAAGTCAGTGACTAAGACAATAGGGACGAACCGCAGTCGCATGAAGTATGACGAACGTTTCAAAATTCTGGAGTAGCAACTGCGTGAAACGGTCCAAGCGTTGAAAGTCCGCTCAGTTGCTCATGCACGACAAGAAAAGACAGAAAATGTATTTTAAATTCGGCCTTTGTAAAATGATCTCGATCTATTCAATTTGATTATTTTCTTTAGGAATAAGTTTAAGACTTTGTTTGTTACAAACTTTTCCAATCTAGATTTTCCCAAGTGCAACTTTACTTGTATAACTTAAATCATGTCGAATATGTAAACATACATGTTGCCCTCTCTCAGTCACGATGACCGAATATTGTATTATTTATATATTTATCTGCCTCATGTTTTTGTATGTTTATAATGTACAAACTGTGTGCTTATATCAAAATAAACTTGGAAACTTGGAATTACATCATATACAAGGATGTAAGGTTGCAACTTTTGTTACAAAATGTATTTTATTACAGAATTTTATGATATTATTTAAGACACATGTTTTTAAGATCTAGTCTTTATGAAAAAGCTGGCATTTATATTCAAGATCATTTAAAAATAAATAATGTAGAACAAAGGCCCTATATAGAATATAACAGTTACTCTACTAGAAGTTTAACTTACATGGTGCGGAACACTCCAGTAATCCATAAAAGTTTCAAATTCTTAACAATCTCGTTTTAACAACGTTGCCATGGTAAATAATTAGCGTAGATCTAACCATTGAAGGAATTACAGTTAATCTAGCCCAAGGGCATAAGTCACAACAAAGGATACGATATGATTTGTTGTTGATTGGCGCCCATGCCAGCAATCTAACTGGTCACACTTTATTGCATATTGCACACTGGTCAATTGCAATTGATAATTACACAACAATATAAAACAACAAAAACAACAACAATATAGTTTATTAACATGCAAAGTGCCCAATTAAAATTATGAAACCATTATTTATGTTTTCAAGTTTCAATCTTGAAAAAACAAAAATATATACAACTTGGTAAAAAGCAATTCAGCAAAAGAAAGTTTCCAGCAACCCTATAAATGTTCAGAAAGTATATCTTTTTGGTTGCCGATGACACATTTTATTTACTCGAATGAAATAGTTTTCTTAAAGTGAAATTTGACACGTATTTAGGTAGATATCGTGATTTTAATTATAATGAGTTTTCAAATAAATTTGCGTCAGAATTGTTTTTTAACCAACAAAATCGTGTAAACTATTTTGATTTACATTCTTAATTCAAATGTAAATCTAATTCTTTAAACTACCCACAAGAAAACGTGTCATGAAAAATCAAGCTCATCATTTTAGATATTGTAATTAGATCGAGCATTTGTGTTCTCATTTTCATCATCAATGGAAACAATATCGTCCATATTTGTAGTTTGTAAGTCACGTGCATGCGTACATTTAGATCGTTTCGATACATTTACATCCATTTAAGAATGTAACATAGATTTCATTTTGATAGAAACAAACAGAAACAAAAGTTGGTGTCTTTTGCATATAAAAAAAAACTCGACATAACTGCTGTATTTTTATACTTTAATCAAAATAATTTTATAACATTACACGGACTTCGTTCTATACGTTACGGGCTCAAAATATCCTCATCTCTACTCTCTGAAGATGCCTAATAAGATGAAATTATCGCTTTCGTTGTTGTTAGAGTACTTGTTATCGGGGACGATTGTACTGCGTATGACGTCACTCCAGGCTAGCGATTCCGAAACTGCCGCTCGTAGGTTTCCGGAAATATTATCGTCACTTTCCGTACAGGTGTGTTTTTTGAGAACTTTATCGGCTTACGGACAGGTAACCACTCGGTATTTTTCGTTAAAAATTATCAAATTTGCATTTGCTGACGAATAATATTCAAATGTTAAAAAGAAATTTTTTCAATCAGTGGGACCTTTAAGATAATTGTGACCATGTAGATCTAGTAAGAAAAATGTGGGCAAATAGTCATAAGCTGCATTTGTAAAGGGTATATGTTGGTCCAAACGTATGCTGCCTTTATCTACCGGTTCAGATTTACAGTATGACTGTGGTCAAATGAAACACACTTTTTATGTCTTTCAGAGATATAACAGGATTTAGACTGTAATTCTGCTCATTTTAAAGCATACGAGGCATGTTGTTTTTATTTCTAAAGAAATCGGTACATAAACATTGAAGACAACATAACAAGGCTTTTAGGGTTCTTTTTTTTTTGAGGACCCTTAAAAGGTTAACCCCGTTTATTTTTCAATAGTTATATACATCATATTCTGTGATTGCACTAAAAAGTGTTGAAGTTACGTTCATATTAAAAATAATAATAGACAAATACTAGTAGCATAGTGATCGGTGTGATCATTGAAATGTCCCAAGTTTTTTATATAACAATATATGTATACTAGTCACAGCAGTAGTGATGTCCTACTAAATGGACTTATATTATTATTTAAGGGTTTTAAATTGTCTTTCTTCGAAAAAAAAGACAAACAAGACAAAGTGATAGGAAATCAAAACATTAAATAATGGGGGACCACTCATGAGATCTTATTTTTTTCATAATTGATTGTATACTTCTTACAGTATTAACCAGTATTGCAGTTGCAATGTAGATGTATTGAAAAAATATTGAAAAAATATAAAAAAAGGTTTTAAAATAGTTCAAAGTCAATAAAGGTAATGAAAATACATAAAAAGGCGGGTGCAGTACAAAAAAAGATCAGCCCTACTAAGTAAGTAAGTAAGTAAGTAAGTAAGTAAAGACTTTATTTAACGAGGCTACACATTTGGTTTCCCAATCTTCCATGTGGGCCTCAACAAATATACATATATACATTTACAAATTACAAAAGAACATATTGACAAAATAGCATACAAAACATTTGACCATATACTTAAATGGTGGTTGAACTGATTGAAGTAACTTTCAAGAAAATGAAGAATACACCCATTTAACATATGATGTTTGAAATTGCCCAAGAGTTTTGGACTTGCGTACACTCAGGGGAATATCATTCCAAATTTTGGGACCTGAGTATGATAGTGATTTGCGAAAAAGTTCCACGTTTGGCTTTGGAACAACTATTTCAGAGTTGTTTACAGATCTTCGGTTACAGTTGTGTCTTTGATTTATTGCGTTTTCCATTTAAGATTATTATCTACCAGAACTCCAAGAAGCTTTTCCTTATTAGAGAATTCTATAGCATGGTTTTGCAAGTATAAGTTAGGTTCAGAAGAGTTTGTTTTTGTGGTTTTGGAAGACAAAAACATGGCTTTGGTTTTCTGAGCATTTAGTATCATTGCATTCTGTTTGCACCATCTATATACATTGTCAAGGTCATCTTGAAGGTTCTGGTGCACTTCGTTTACTGAGTTTCCAGAAGCTGTTAATGATGTATCATCTGCAAACATATCTGTTGCAGAATGTTTGACATGAAATGGTAGGTCATTAAATGTAAATGATGAATAAGAGAGGCCCTAAGACTGATCCTTGTGGCACACCTGATAGAACTTCTTCAGGCTCTGATAGAGTGCCAGAGATACTGACTCTCTGTGATCTATTTGTGAGGTAGGATGTCATCCATTTGATTGACCTTGGAGATAAATGATAATAGTGAAGTTTATCCAGTAATACTTTGTGACTGACAAGGCCAAAGGCTTTTGATAAGTCAAGAAAGATCGTTCCAACAAGTTCACCGTTATTTACTGCATTGATCCAGTTGTCAACAATATTGATCAATGCAGTTTCACATGAATGTTTTGACCTAAAGCCTGACTGTGTGCAAAATATTAACTAATGGGTTTCCAGAAATATTTTCAGGTGATCTGAAACATGTTTCTCAAATATTTTTGATAGAAAAGGCAATATTGATATTGGCCTGTAATTGTTAATGTCAGATTTTTGTCCCTTTTTGAAAATTGGTGTGACACATTGACTTATAACATTAATCCTGGTTTGTCATCAAAGATCTATATTCACTCCATGTTCTGTCAAACTTTGCTAACTGATTGTCTTTTTTGCGTTGTACAACTCTGTCTTTAACATAATTAAAATCTGTGTTTTGAATAACTGAATGCTTAGCATAGAGTTTTGTAATTTACATCGATATAGTGTGTATTTGCCTATTACAATTAATTTCAATATGGCTTTATCAAGCTTTTCATTACCTAATAATACATCTGTTGATGACCAGTTGGTATATATATTTGGACAGTTTATATTTAACCATCTTTTGACTTCTCCCCAATAAGTGGATGTAGATGGACAGTCCCAGAATAGGTGTTTTAATGTTTCAATTTGACAGTTACAAAAAGAACATAAAATATTATTTTTTATCTTCATTTTATGTAACAAGTAGTTTGTTGCTAAAATCCTATGATTGATTTTGTTTTGGAACCATTGTAATTTTGAGTCTTCGGTTAGTTTGAAAGGTAGTCAGTATATAAATCTCGAATTAAAATTACCATTCAAGTTAAGTACCTCACTCCATTTTCTTTTGGATGTTGGAAAAGTACTTGTTTTTAAAATATAATCATCAATCCCTTTGCATCCTCTTTTTGGCTGTTAATAATTCTAACTGATAAAGGCTGTAAGGGAGTTTCTTCTTTTTTGGTACAGTGTTGGAAAGTCATGTTAGCAAAAAATCCTTTAATTGAGTCTACAATATTTTGGTTAGTATTAACAAAGTATTTTCTTGAGAACTCATTAAAGGTGAGAAAATGTCCATCAGTGTTCAAAAAATCATTCACTAAAATTATTCCATTATTTAAGAATCTTGGGAAACAAAAACTATTGCCACCTATTTTAAACATAGAATTGTGCCAGACAGGTAGAGAGCAAAATTCACACCAATTCCTGGGATACTGTCTATTCAATTTCATTAATCCTATTAAAACTTCTTTCCAAAACTGGCTTTTCACTCTTTGAATAGGTGTCACCAAATTTATTGCAGTGTAAGATGAAAGGATACTCTGTTTGTATAAAGTTAAAATATTTGGAATTATAATTCCCCAATCTTCTTATCCATGTCAATTTTAAAGTAGTCATAAATATGTCAACATTGACCATTCTAATTCCTCTGTAATCATAGTTTTGTGTAATAACAGTTCTCTTAATTTTGTCTGGCCCAGAATTCCATAGGTATTTAAAGAAGATATTTTGATTTTTTTTTATAATTTCTGGATTTGGGTTTGGTAAGCTCAACAAGAGAACAAGAGCTGTCCATCATAAGTGACGAATGCCCCCGAAAGAGGTGCCTCACAGTCTGTGTCCTCTCCATGTGCTCAATAAATGTGCTATGTAATTTTAAAATCCTTCCATGCATGACAGAGTAACCATGCATACAGTATTCCATTACTTTTAAACACTAAGTGTGGCCTTGACCTTTGAGGTAGGGACATGGTTCATGCAGACAACACATTGTCTTGATGTGCTAAACATTTGTGCCAAGTTATTTTAAATCAACTAATGCATTAAAAAGTTACATTCCTGACCCAAATGTATGCATATATACAGGAATCCATTACCTATAAACTCTAAGTGTGACCTTGACCTTTGAGGTAGGGACTTGGATCTTGCACGCGACATATCGGCTTGATGTACTAGACATTTGTGCCAAGTTATTTTAAAATTCTTCAAAGCATGATAAAGTTATAGTCCGGACACAAATGTATGCATATATATTGGATTCCATTACCTAAAAACTCTAAATGTGACCTTGACCTTTGAGGTAGGTCTTGCACGCGACACGTCATCTTGATGTGCTAGACATTTGTGCCAAGTTATTTTAAAATCCTTCAATGCATGACAAAGTTACAGTCCGGACACGAATGTGTGCATATATGCATATATAGAGGAATCTCTTACCTTCAGACTGTAAGTGTTACGTTGACCTTTGAGGTAGGGACGTGGGTCTTGCACGCGACACGTCGTCTTGATGTGCTAGACATTTGTGCCAAGTTATTTTAAAATCCTTCAATGCATGACAAAGTTACAGTCCGGACACGAATGTGTGCATATATGCATATATAGAGGAATCCATTACCTTCGAACTCTAAGTATGACCGTGACTTTTGAGCTAGGAACGTGAGTTTGCACGCGACACGTCATCTTTATGTGCTAGACATTTGTGCCAAGTTATTTTAAAATCTTTCAATGTATGAGAAAGTTACAGTCCGGACACGAATGTGTACATATATAGAGGATTCCATATCCTTCAAACTTCAAGTTTGACCTTGACCTTTGAGGTAGGGACGTGGGTCTTGCACGCGACACATCGTCTTGATGTGCTAGACATATGTGCCAAGTTATTTTAAAATCCTTCAATGCATGACAGAGTTACAGTCCGGACACGAATTTGTAAGTGGGGACGCACGGACGGACGGACAGACGGACGGACGGTGCGGTTTTAATATGCCATCCTTCGGGGGCATTAAAAAAGGTGATCAAGTTTTGATAAAGCTAAAGTTTTTATTACAATATTTTTATTATTTTTACTAATTGGAGTAATCATTCTTTTTGACCATTGAATAAACAATATTTTAATTTCATCAATCTTTATTTGATAATTGGATTCTATTATGTCTATTAAGTTAGTATTGAAGATAACACCCAATAGCTTAACACTCTCAGATTCCCACTGTAGGTCAAAGTCTGGACAAAGTGTTATGTTACTGCCTTTCATAGAACCAATCCAAATAACTTTTGTTTTTTATGCCCCCGAAGGGAGGCATATTAAAATCGCACCGTCTGTCCGTCCGTCCGTCTGTCCGTCTGTCCGTCCGTCCGTGCGTCCCCACTTACAAATTCGTGTCCGGACTGTAACTCTGTCATGCATTGAAGGATTTTAAAATAACTTGGCACTGTTACACATGACGACTTGCAAACCCACCACCCAAAGGTGAAGGTCACACTTGGAGTATCATGTTATAACCCAAAGACATTCGTGTTCGGACTGTAACTTTGTCTGCATGAAGGATTTTAAAATAACTAGGCACCACATGTCTAGCACATCAGCGATGTGTCGCTCAAGCCCCCCCCCCCAGCTCAAAGGTCAAGGTCATACTTAGAGTTTGAAGGTAATGGATTCCTCTATATATGCATATATGCACACATTCGTGTCCGGACTGTAACTTTGTAATGCCTTGAAGGATTTTAAAATAATTTGGCACAAATGTCTAGCACATCAAGACGACGTGTCGCGTGCAAGACCCACGTCCGTACCTCAAAGGTCAAGGTAACACTTAGAGTTTGAAGGTCTTGGTTTCCTTTTTTTATGCATATATGCACACTTCGTTCGTTCGGACTGTAACTTTGTCATGCCTTGAAGGATTTTAAAATAATTTGGCACAAATGTCTAGCACATCAAGACGACGTGTCGCGTGCAAGACCCACACCCCTACCACAAAGGTCAAGGTCACACGTAGGTATAGGTAATGGAATCCTGTATATATGCATACATTTGTGTCCGGACTGTAACTTTATTATGCTTTGAAGGATTTTAAAATAACTTGGCACAAATGTCTAGCACATCAAGCGGATGTGTCGCGTGCAAGACTTAAGTCCCTACCTGAAAGGTCAAGGTCACACTTAGTGTTTAAAGTAATGGAATATTGTATGCATGATTATTCTGTCATGCATGGAAGGATTTTAAAATTACATAGCACATTTATTGAGCACATGGAGAGGACACAGACTGTGAGGCACCTTGATTTTTAAACCTGATATTTTTGCATAAAATTCTTAAATATGTAATGTTTGTTTTAAAGATTTTTCAGATCCATCTAACATAATAGATGTATCATCAGCATATTGGGATAGAAGAAATTCTATACCATTTACTTTAATTCCTTTAATATTCTTGTTATTTTTCATAAGTAATGCAAGAATTTCTGCACACAAAATAAAAATATACGGGGAAAGGGGATATCCCTGTCGACAACCTCGTTGTATAATGAACCAGTCTGAAAGATGTCCATTAACAGTTACACATGATTGGATATTATTATAAAAAAGTTTGACCCACTGTTTAAAATTTTCTCTAAAATTAAAATATTGTAACACTTTATGCATAAAGTTCCAAGAGATATAGTTGAAAGCGGTTGCAAAATCAATTAACAACAGCATTCCTGGGACTTGGTTGTCTTCTACATATTGCATAATATCATATGACCAGCGACACGGGAAAATGGGCCTTCGGACAAAATACTTAGAAACTAGCTTTCTTGCATATTTTGAACAAACGATATTTCAATATGATTATTGGAAAATTTCAGCTACGTACGTCCAGTACATACAAAACTACAACACTTTGAACAAGTCTACCTAAGGCGTCATTGTTCATTCTAAAATTGACGTCATATACCACAATTTGACGTCAACACATACTTCAATATACATGGGCAGTAAACTATTCCGGTAATCACTTCCTAACAGCATCATTTATTTTTGGTTGCAACATTATATACTCTTTCAATATATATCATATCTGGTGAACTATTTCATGTCTTCTTTCCACGATATGCCTTTTTCATAGGGTATAGCCAAAATATAAAAAAGAATCCTTTCAAATCGCTCATTGGTTTTGCATTTAAAGAGGGTGACAAAAATGTAAATTTTATGGGTTTTTTTTATCAATTATTGTCGAATAATGTAACAAATGTCCGAAGATACATTTTCGCGCGTCGGCGGTCATATATTAGTCTTATATTACCCCTATATATTTTCCAGGTAAAAAGCCAGTTTGATCTCCACTGATAAGTTTGTCTAGTACTGTTTTAAGACGTTGTGCTATACTAGCTGAGGCAATTTTGTATGATATATATAGCAGTGAAATAGGTCTCCAATTCTTTATGTAAGAGGTTTAGGGTGCTTTATCATGCGAAAAGAACCGCCGTAAGACGACAACGACAATCTGCTGACGTCGGAAGTGGACAAATGAATTAAGTCAATGTCCGCATTTTGCCGAAGTCGGTTCGTACCTGGGTACGAATAACTGTAAGAAATCACATTGATCTACATGTATTAAATACGATTTTATATGTAGACAGAAATGCAATTATCTAAAGGGAAAATCAAATTCATTTCTCTGGATCATGCTGTCATTTACAAAGAACATATATTAACTCAATATATAAATACAAAAGCATTATGTAACAAAACTTTGAAAGTTACCATGATTTTTTTTTTACTAAATTTGCATACATACATTAATTATATCATATCAATATTATTATCTCTCTCTCAATTTTCAATTCATCATCGTTATTATAATTCCCATTATCATTGAAAGTGATTTTTTTCGCCGATTTGACTACAAAAATCGGCTCTTGCAATTGACTATAATGGTAACTTGTCCCAAAATAGGCTTCTAGAGTCTTAAACATGAGTCATAATATTTATGTTTTTTTTCAATGATATTAGCCATGATGTAACCGCAGTGAACTTGTCACCTTTTGTTTATCGCTCTAAAAATTCAACATTTGATTGATACCCAAAATAATGAAAAAATCACTGCATTTAAACTATCATTACTTGTCACATATACTACTTCACTTTAGAGTCTATATTTGCTAATTATGAACATAATAGCCTGATATTAAAAGCATTCAGTTGTCGTTTCAGACAAGGCCTGAAAATTTAAAACATGTCCTGGTAGAGAGGCTGGTAATTACTAGGGGTGCGCAATAGACCCGGTATATTGCAATTCGCAGTATTTTGGAAGCACTCACCGGGATAGTTAATGTAAGCTGCAAGTACTTGTTCTACAATAGGTATATACTGAATCAATTTATAACAAAAGATTGATTTATCCATTTTTAGCTTTTCTATGAAAAAAGAAGAGCCATTGTCATAACCTGCTTAACGTCATTCGGCACTGTCGTTTTAAATCTGGTTAAGCTTTCGTAAAATTCACTTTCTCGGTAACCATAAAAGCCTTGAAAGTTCAGACAATTGCTTGGCATCATACAATGGCATCTGTCGCCGAGTGGTTAAGGTCACTGACTGATGATCACATGCCCCTCACCGCTGTAGGTTGGTGCCCTACTTGGGTCGAATTCTTTTATGTCTGGAAGCTATCTAGGTTCTACCCAGATGCCCGCTCGTGACTGAAATAATGCCCGCATTGGCACCCAGGGTCTTCCTCCATCATGAAAGCTGTAAGTTGCCATATGACCTTAGCTGTTGAGTGTGACGTTAAATCCGAATCAATCAATTGGCACAATGTATCCCATAACTTTTGAATGACATTAAAAGTTGTTCAAACTATGAATTTTCAGTTCAGTTTTGTCAAAATCCACTTCTCATTTACCATTCACAGCTATGATACTCCATAGGGTAGTTAAGCATAGTCACTGAATGCAAAAGGTAAGCACATGGGTTCCTATCTCAAAAGTAAAGTTTACACAAATGGTTAAAGGTCAACATTTGTGGACAGGTGTGTCTCCAGTTTATAACTTTACTCGTGTAAGGGTTGTCCTGATATTTACACATGTATGTGTACAGTCTGTGTTGTCCTGATATTTACACATGTATGTGTGCAGACTGTGTTGTTGAGAGACAATCGATCCTCCAGTACTTTCAGTCCTTTGATTGTACACTGCACTTACTCTCAATGTGCTTGACCATTGTATGAAGTTGTGTTGAAATCCAACCAGCAGTTTTCAACTAATACTTCGGACAAGGAAAAGTAACAAAGGGCAATAACTCTGTAATTATTCAGAATGAGTTACGGTTCTTGTACACTGCACCTCTCATTGTGCTATGCCATTGTATGAAGTTGTATCGAATTCCAACTAATAGTTTTCAAGTTATGCTTTGGAAAAGGAAAAGTAACAAAGGGTAATAACTCTGTAATTAGTCAAGATAGAGTTATGGTTCTTGTACACTGCCCTTCCTCTCAATGTGCTTGACCATTGTATGAAGTTGTATTGAATTCCAAACAGTATAGAGTTTTCAAGTTATGCTCCGGACAAGGAAAATGCAATCGACCGAGCGACCAACCAACCAACCACCAGGTGACTCCTATATACTCCCCCCCCCCACTACAACTTTGTATCGGGGGTATACTCGTAACGAGTGAACCGCAGCCTGAGGGTCATAATTTGAACAATCTTGGTAGCATACCTGTGAACCATTTCTGATAGAAATGATGGAGATTTTCCTAAACATTTTTGCGGGAGATTTTTACGCGTGTATGCGTTTAAAGCTAATAAAGTCACAAATGGCATTGAAAAGCTGCCTTGCTCTGTATTAAATCATAGTGTTTGTAAATTTACTTTCATTTTCTGTTCACAATACTTGGTAGTGAAAGTAGAAATACGCATTTAGAAATAAAAATATATCTAATTAAAATAGTGGCTTAGTAATCTTGAATTTTCATAAAATTATTGTGAATAGAAAATGAAAATCGATTTAGACAAATTGCCAGGTATAAATAGTTACACTATCTTATCAGCCTTGTTTTATATCCTTTGTACGATCTGTTTACATTCTCTGATAAATTAACTTGATGGACTAGGATTTACCCTACTTAGCCATAATACATTACGTAATGACCCCTGATGGGTACAGACACCAATTAACAATTATAATCCCCATCATAATCAAAGCGCTGTGAGCGCTGAAGGCCTGGGGGGCTATAGATTAACTCCCCTAAAAACAACTTTTGACCTTCGTGATTTACGCTGAACCTTACCTAAAGCGCGGATCGAAATGTGCATAGGGCGAAATTTAGTATATGACACAGAATTAATGATTCACAAATATATGGGTGGCAGGTAAGTTTGTTTTATTATAAAACGTACGTTAAATGAAAAATAGTCACATGGTCAACAATATCAATTGTTTGAGAGAACAATAAAAATAATTCAATCTGCGCTTTGTTCAACTTCAAGCGATATCTGATGATGTGGATCGAAAATTATTGTGTACCAAGGACAAGACCTTGAAACAGAAATAAACAAAGCAATACCAACAATGAAATATAAATACAGTACTGTACAATGTGTATAACAGGGAAAACCAAAAATGATTCTTGGTTATCTTGTAGTTGTAATCGGTGAAACTGTTCACTGGGTCTTGACATGCAGCGTCCTTGATAAATGGTGGGTGATTTTGATCACATGAGTTCCTTCTCGGGAATGTACGTAAATTGTATCTTATTTTTATGCCCCCGAAGGAAGGCATATTAAAATCGCACCGTGTGTCCGTCTGTCCGTCCGTGCGTCCCCACTTACAAATTCGTGTCCGGACTGTAACTCTGTCATGCATTGAAGGATTTTAAAATAACTTGGCACACATGTCTAGCACATCAAGACGACGTGTAAATTTTAAAATTACATAGCACATTTATTGAGCACATGGAGAGGACACAGACTGTGAGGCACCTCTTTCGGGGGCATTCGTCACTTGTGAGGAAAGCTCTTGTTTTTTAAAGAAATTTATTTTTAGGTAAATATATATGTAATCGTTGGTAAATAAGAAAGTTGTCAATGAAATAACATCAGAAATTTGAAAATCAAACTACAAACTCTTATATCGAATTCCGTACGTTTCCGTAAATTTCCGTAAATATCCGTACTTTTCCGTGATATGCATATGATTATCTTCCGTAATCAGCTAACAGCGCAGTAATTTCTAAAACAGAAAAAATTGTGTAATGCAGCCCGTAAGCTATAGACCTTTCTGCAATCGTTTGAAGTTGTTTGTACTGTTTTTATTTGTAATATGTTCTTATCGTATGCAACATTTAAACAAAAGATTGATCTGGTCTGTCTTGCACTACTTTCCCAAAGCGCATGTTTACAGTTGTTATTCGCACAAAGCACAGTTAAATTGTCAGCAGTGTTTGAAATGTGGTATGCTAACTTACGCAAAAAGTGTGAAAAACTGACACACGCAAAATGCAATTAACAGCAACAGGAAACTGGTATACGACTGAGCAATTTATTGGAGATATTGATAAACCAGTTTGCACAAATTGGAAAACCAGTCAATAATATGTTTACAGTCTGGGTAGGTCAATTTAATCATAAATGCTCATTTACGGTAGAATGGCACCTCCCGGCGAGAGATTATTTTTCTCTTTGAATCCCGGTAGTATACCGCAAGAAATGGTAGGGTTCACAGGTATGTTTGGTAGAGGTCCACAAGGTTATGTCACAATCATGCTAAATATCTCAGCTCCAGGCCTCGTGGTTTCCGAGAAGAAAATTTTTAATGCTTGTCCTATATCAGCCTATGTAACAAGAGCTGTTAGTAGGACAGTGCGCGTGACTTTTTGCAGTGCATTAAAACTATGTCAGCAAAAAAACACCCCACGGATCTGTATAAACAAGGGCCACAAGTAGCAAGATATAAAGTCAAGAGTTATTAAACTTAATTGTTTGATATTCCTGAACACTACAGCAAAGTTTTAAATTAATACTTCAAGCGGTTAATGATATATGTGCATATGACAGTGCCAGTTGCAAAGAGATTTTCACAGAGATTTCTCCTCTTGCTTACAGATGGTACATAAGTATTTCAACTTTCAAAGTAATATCTCAGATGGTTAAGTCAACAAGTGGACAAGAATGCAAATTTTTACTGAGTTTATAAGTCAAAAAGGGCCATTGTTCAAATGAAATCCTTGACAGAGCTACCATCTTCTGTCTATGTTTGGAGATCATGATGGTAAGCAAGTATTCCAACTTTCAAAGTAATATCTCAATCTCAAACAGTTTAGTAAAATAGAGGGCCAAGATGACCCTATATAGCTCACCTGACTACCGTTGGCTATAATACAAGGGGTCATGATTTTAACCTAATTTGTAGAGATCCTATAAGCAATGCTTAGTATCATTCCAAATAGTTGATCTCTACCTACTTTCAAAGTTATATCTCAGATGGTTAAGTCAACAAGTGGACAAGAATGAAAATTTTAACTGAGTTTCTAAGTCAAAAAGGGCCATTGTTCAAATGAAATCCTTGACAGAGCTACCATCTTCTATCTATGTTGGGGGATCATGATGGTTAGCAAGTATCCCAACTTTCAAAGTCATATCTCAATCTCAAACAGTTTAGTAAACAAGAGGGCCAAGATGGCCCTATATGGCTCACCTGACTACCGTTGGCTATAATACAAGGGGTCATGATTTTAACATAATTTGTAGAGATCCACTAAACAATGCTTAGTAACATTCCAAATATTTAAGCTCTACCTATGGGCCTTGTGTTTTTTTAGTTTTCCCTATATAAACATAAGTTAAATCAAGTGACCCTCTCGGGGACGTTCAGTTTTGACCCAGGGGTCATGATTTTAACAATCTTGGTAGAGGTAGGTAATGCTACATGCCATATATCTAAGCTCTAGGCCTTGTGGTTTCAGAGAAGAAGATTTTTAAAGTTTTTCCTGTATAAGCCTATGTAAAGTCAAGTGACCCCCTGGAGCTAGGTGACGATTTTGATCTGGGGTCATAATTTGAACAGTCTTGGTGGAGGTCCACTAGACAATGCCACATGCTAATCATCAAAGCTCT
This sequence comes from Saxidomus purpurata, assembly GCA_022818135.1. Taxonomy (NCBI): domain Eukaryota; kingdom Metazoa; phylum Mollusca; class Bivalvia; order Venerida; family Veneridae; genus Saxidomus; species Saxidomus purpurata. Next base: position 14,535,769 of record JAFMSR010000011.1, on the reverse strand, counting down.
AGGCCTTGTGGTTTCAGAGAAGAAGATTTTTAAAGTTTTAAGTTTCATCAACATCGGCCCAGTAGTTTCAGAAGAGACCCAGCAAGCATGTGCATATTGGACCAATATCCGTTTTAAGTAGGCTGACTGATATCTGGTTTTGATATTGGTACGATATTCAGCCGATATCAACCGTTTACCAAGAACAACACTTTTTGTATAGTAAGATGAAATATGTTTAAATTAGTTCATAAATCATTTAAGAGTTAACAAATTTACGTTAAATTCTTCTCTAAATAGGTACAAATCTTATTTAACACAGTGGATGTTTCGATATCGGTCCAACCTCGGTTTGATATCAGAAATAGAGAAATGGGGCACGTTTGAGGAATAGATAGGCAGGACAAAATAACTGAATATAAGTTAGTTATTTTCTATATTTTTGCTTAGCGAAGTGCAACGCTTAAAGTCTTAAAACAATAAAGAGAACTTGTTTATATGTTCGGCTAAATAATTCATACTTCATTCAGCTCGGGATATACCGCTATTTTGGATCATATTTGAAATGGACACTTTGTGCAAATTCTCCTAAATTGGGTTATCTTTTGTAAAGGTAAATCATATTTTACTTTAATTCTATTCAAACTGAAATACTACTGAAGTTAACAATGTGTTTTTGTATTTTTTAACTCCCATATGTAGGGAAGGAACGTAGTTAGCTATTATCACAGGTTTTCGCAATTTAAAATGTTGACTGTGGAGCGGATGATAAAAAATCTAGTCTGATCCATATAGCAGGTCAAGGTAATAATCAGAGCCTTCATACATCTGACCTTTTCAGTATATGGTGCGTAGTTTCTTTATGTATAAGAATATAATGTACATTTGTACTGCACAATTCCTACAGTTTTTCATATCAGTATGATAGAGGCCAATAAGGTCCAATATGGTTTTTAAGCCGGTCCAATATCGGGTTGATATCAGAAATGACATCGGCCCGATATTACGTCAACTTTGCAAAACCGAGGTCGGTCCGATATAAAACTCTGGTATTGGGCCGATGTCGGCGTGATGTATTATGCTTGCTGGGGATGTTGTTTGACGGAAATGGTGGACGGACCCCGGACGGTGAGTGACCCTAAGTGATCCTACCGGGTAATAACTCACCCTGACACCTTGTGCCAGGTGAGCTAAAAAGTGGACTAGTACAAAAAATTTAACTGAGATTCTTAGTCGATAAAGGGCCTTGATTTTTAAAGAAATCCTTGACAGAGTAGTATACCTTCTCTTGCATACAGATGGGGGTAATGAAAGTTCCAAAGCAGTATCTCAAAAGGGTTAAGTCAATAAGTGGATTTTACCTATATTCAATGTATTCTCTAAGTAAAAAAGGGGCATACCTCTGACAAAAACCTTCACAGAGTTTTGTACTTTTGTAAGTTTCAAAGCAATATATGCAATGGTTTTGATATAAAGTGGGGTGGTACGAATTTCGTAAGTTGAAAAAACCTTGACAGAGTTATGTACTCTTGTTTGATGTTGGGAGGTTACATGTACTATGGTAAGTTTCACAGTGTCCTAGCGTACAGTAAGCCGAAATGGAAGTTGCTGATCTGTACGCTGATATACAATGAAATATGTGAACACAAAGTCAAATTTTCTCTGGCCGTTTGTCAATTTGACATTGATCAAACTGGGAACGAAGGCCGATTGCAATTATACTACACCTTACTCGAAGCAAACATGATCACAATAACAGGATAAATAACTGGTACACTCACCCCAAAAGTATCTCCTTCAAAAAAGACGATTTGAATAAACTTTCAATACAAAATCTAGACCATGGTGGCCTCAATTTGTGCCAACAACTAACTGATCATCAGCGTACAGATCAGCAACTTCCGTTTCGGCTTACTGTACGTTAGGACACTGTGAGTTTTAAAGCAATATAGCTCCCCTTTCCTTAAAAAATCGAGATAAAAACAAATGACCCATGGGCGGGTTTTGACCCGGGGTCATAATTTGAACAACCTTAGTAGACGTCCGCTAGGTACTACCACATGTCAAATATCTAAGCTCTATACCTTCTTGTTCTAAAGAAGATTTTCTAAGGTTTTCCCTCCATGAAATTATTTGAACAACTATGGGAGGGCTTCACACAAGGAACATCCTGCCAAGTTGCATCATCATTAGCCAAGTGGTTTCAGATGAGATGTTGTTTGAAGGAAAATGTTAACGAACGTACGACGTAAAACATACACCTAACGGTGAGCGATCCTAATAGGTCACTCTGGCACTTTGTGCTAGGTGAGCTAAAATGTTTGTGGACGCTGCTGTAGGGGTTATTATTATAAAACTATGTTGTGTATCATTTCGCTTTTACGAAATGCATCACTCTGTTTTAATGAAACAATTTAATGTTCCTTTAACATTTCATTTTAACAAAAATTTATTTTGTAATTTTTGTAAAAGAAGTAAGATTGTTTTCTTATGATAAACATTTTGTAATGATGAAATAATATTGTTCGTAGGCCTAATTATGAAATAATAATCTGTAATTATGAAATAAATAGTTTTTCAATTTAGGGAGTAAAACAAGAGCTGTCCCTCATAAGTGACGAATGCCCCAGAAACAGGTGTCTCGCAGTCTGTGTCCTCTCCATGTGCTCAACAATTGTTCCATGTAATTCTAAAATCCTTCCATGCATGACAGGGTTACCCAGGGTTGTCATTAATTTTTTTGGGAGAAGGCTTAATTATAATTTGAGGAGGCTGAAGTAATGAGCGCCGCAGGCGCGAGTCATCTAGGGGGATACGGGGGCATGCCCCCACGGAAATTTTTTAAAATATGGCTGCAAAATCGTGGCATCTGAGCAGTTGTGGGCACCTTTATCATCAGAATTTGATCTCTGATTTTTACCACTTTTTGCTTAGTTTTCTGGGTTTGTGATACTGAATAACAAACATGATGTAATGACTTAGCAGGGAGGGTCGGGGAGCATGTCACCCCTGGGAAAATTTGAAAATAATTATAGTTGTAAAAAAATATATGCACATCTGGCATCTGAGCAATTTTGGATACATATACAATAACACTTTTGTTACTGAACTTTACTTAAGAATCACATTTTGTTTTGGTTTAATTAAAAAAGTTCCAACAGTTCTTTAATTAAAACAAAACGTTCTGTTTTTAAGAAAATCGGCGTTCGAGCGTATCCGTTTTTTTTGTCATTTATTGTTTCAGCAACTGTCAAAGCCAACGTTTTTCTACTGTTTATTTTAATGAATAACCTTTGCCAAATAAGTTATTTATACTGCAACCTCTTTTAATCATAAAGATAAAGCCGCAGGTGCCACGAGATCAAAGACCAATCGCCGACGCTGCACTGTACATGTGAGCGTTCTTTGATCTTAGTAAAGCACGCGTGCGCACGTGGCATCAAAAAGACCGAGATATTTGACAGTTTGAGACATGTAAAAGTAGCTCTAAAATAGTATGATAATTTTGGATTATAAAAATTAGAGTTTGGAATAGATAATGTTATGAGTAAGTTTTATTTTTTGGTGATAAAATATATCGAACACGCTATACAAATGTACGTCGGTCGGCAAATATTTTTAGATAAATATGCATACAACACAAAAACAATTCACGTGTAGACACATTTCTACCGAATATAATACATTTTATTTTACAAAAACGAACGAAAATATCATCGTCGTTGCAATTTTAAGTTGGCTTTTTTTTTCTTCCGAGATGTGAGCCGGCGCAAATCTTGATTGAAGCGGTCAATTTGGCCGGCAGCCGGCTCTTAATGACAACCCTGGTTACCATGCATACAGAATTCAATTACCTTCAAACTCTAAGTGTCATACGGCAGAAAAAGTGTCAAGCGTATATCAGCAGGCAATCGATAAGTTTTGGGGATTAGGAGTTTACGGAAACAACTACGGTTCGGTAATATCCGTAAATAACGGTCAGGGTCATAAATCATTGATTATCGATTGTACTGGAATATTGCCTAAGGGAGATATTGAACTTGACGCGTAACTTTTGTGAAAATCTTATGTTTTAATTTTTATCATTTCTACCAGAAGATAAAGAAAATTCAGCATTATCATTCACATTACTTGCAATTAATAATAATAATAATAATAATAGTAGTAATGTTTTAACTAGTGAGCACTATTTCATTACAGTCACATCATCAGTCATAAAAATAGTCACAGAATAATCCAAAAGCTACAAAATTCGTGAATTTTGACATAATAATGAGAATGAATCTAGTGTATACTTGATTTTTCATAATCGGCTAATCCCTTTACACGTGCGTAACGTTTGCTCGTGAGAATTGTTTAAAATTGTAGACCTGTTATTTTCTAGTACAGACGCACACGGCAAGTTTGGTGCAAAAGTATGGTGTGCTTTAGAAACGTAAATAGATGGACCTACATGTCCCCGGTAAAAAGTACGTCAACTTGTTTTATTTTGCGATCTTAAATTCCTAATCAGTGTTATTCCTGATCTGATAAAGACTGACATTTGATTTCGGTAGGCTTTTTTAATTTTAGAAATAGAACAGTTTCCTCTCAGAATATCAAATAGATTTTTCTCATACTCTAGTAAACGCTTGATGTTGAATGCCTTAAAAAGTATGTGATTTTTCATCACATGGCTTGAAAATATAATTAACATTTTAGAAGAAATAAGGATTTATTTTAGGAAAAAAACTTTTCCATTTCTGCAGTAGAATAATACCTGTTACATTTTACAGATTTTGTCATTTAATACTCTGCACACAGATCAAACCTTGCGTGTTTCTTTTTTCTTCTCTTTTTGTTAATTTATCTTCGGGAAGAAATGAAAGACAAAAGATACGAGTAATAAGACCACCTGGTTTTGACCTGTGTATTATGAAAACTAGCTTTGGTCTGGAAGAAAATCTTATGTTGACACCTATAAAATGAAACCAATTTCAGCGGAGCGAATTCTTGCCTTTCACTTGAGACAAAGAGAATTGCACGGGTACTTTATATTTTGTTTTACATTTCTGAAATGTAAAACAAAATATAAAGTACCCGTGCAAGTGTTTCGAAATAAAAATGCATGCATAGTGAATCTTTTATGTGTAGCAAATTAACATAAAAAGCTAAATAATATTATTGATAATTATACTGAAAATTTCATGGAACCTCGCTATAGCGACGATATCATGTATATCCGGTTTCAATGAAAGGTTTTGCCTTTTTATGAACAAAAAACTGAAGATTCTAACCCGGTTTGCATTTTAATGTAAAACAAAACCCAATATACAACTTAAGATCATGGTAAATGTTACGTAATGTCCGGCCATAAAACTTATCGATGGCCTGAAGCAGTTAGATCAATCATTCGGAAGTGTTCGGCCAGCATTACTGAAGCAACCGAGCTCCGATCGTAAAAATGAAATTATATACCTGTTAAACAAAACCTTAAAAAAAGACCATTCTCTTCTTTCTTTATTTTTATATAAAATATATCACTTAAATTGAGAATGATTGTTTTATTCAATCCCGTTTGTGATTCTAAAATAAGTGTTATAGTTTTTGAACAAATTGAAGATAAGCTGCAAAATTTTCACTTAAAATTGTGACATTTTGGGCATTTTACTATATATTATATAGTAAAACGACGGGTAGAGTTTTTAAGTTAAAAAAAGACCAAACAAATAAAGTCTCAGAAAAATAAAAAAATATTCATTAAAAAGGGGAAATGTTATATTTTATCATCCCGTTTGTGATTTTAAAATAACTTGATTAGTTAAAATGTTATCGTGAGTTAATGACAGCGCTCCTATACAAACCTATAGTAAATTTGTGGCGTGTATTGGCCCTGGCTGTGACACTTTTTCTGCCACATGGACTAACCTTGAACTTTGAGGTAGGGACGTTGGTCTTGCACGTGACACATCGTCTTGATGTGTTGAACATTTGTGCCAAGTTATTTTAAAATCCTTCAATGCATGACAAAATTGCAGTCCGGACACGAATGTGTTCATATATACAGGATTCCATTACCTATAAGCACTAAGTGTGACCTTGGCATTTGAGGTAGGGACATGGGTCTTGCACATGACATGCCATCTTGATATGCTAAACATCTGTGTCAAATTATTTAAAATCAATCAATACATGACAAATTTACAGTCCAACACAAATGTGTGCATATGTAACGAGCCGAGGGCCTAAGACGCAGCAGATCCATTCAGTGAAAAGTATACTCAACCCTGAATGGGTCTCTGTGCCTTATATATACTACCCTAATCCCCATCACATGTACATGGGTTTTAAATTTGCATATTATCATCATATGCGACCGAACGTTTTCACTACGTTCACCGATCGTTACACTACTTCCCCCTCCGAGAAGACTCGTCCCGAGTCTTGGCCTGGGAACTTCGTGGGTAAGGCAACCCCTGTCTGGCAGTTGTCTTCATCCCACCGCTGCCACCATTTGTAACGAGCCGAGGGCCTAAGATGCAGCAGATCAATTCAGTGAAAAGTATACTCAACCCTGAATGGGTCTCTGTGCCTTATATATACTACCCTAATCCCCATCACATGTACATGGGTTTTAAATTTGCATAATATTATCATCATATGCGACCGAACGTTTTCACTACGTTCACCGATCGTTACACATATATACAGGATTCTATTAGGTCTACTTTCGAACTCTTTCTTTTCTTCTTTTATTAAAAACCAATAAATGCAAACACTTGCATATTCACATTGCATATTAACAATAAATGTGTGTAAATCCGTGTAAGTACATTAACGTCATTATTGTATTAGAACATGAATGGTTTAAAGTGAACATATAATGAAACAAAAAGAAAAAATAGGAACATTTTTTTCTTTTGAACTGAAAATATTTGTTTACTCTGCTTATTTCGTTAAAAAGATGTATTGGATATACATTGTATTGACTGGTTCGGAGCGTTGCTTACTAAGGAAAAATGTTTTATAAATGCTGAAACCGATTATTGTGGTTAACAAATTCAATTCCCAGTATTTCTGATTTTCGAAATTCTATCCTATCATAACTGTTTTTAGTGAGCAATATTTTTATTTATATCACACATTTGAAGGATGTCCAAATTTGATGTTGGCCAAATTTGTTTAGGTAGTACCTTGGTATTTCTTCCATTTTGCCTCGTTAGAAGAGAGTAGATATGTTACCCACTTAATTTGAAGCATTATTGAGTAGCTTTCGAGATCGACCATGTTTAAACCCCCGTCCTCTAATTTATTTATAACAATTTTTCCTTTGACTTGTTCGCGTGTGCTATTCCAAATAAAATTGTAAAAGATGATATTAATTGCGTTCAATATATGTTTAGGAAGTGTAAGTGACTGTAATAAGTAAGTTAATTAGTTTTGGTAGCACCATTGATTTTATGACAGTAATTTCATCATACAGTGTTAGGTTTCGCTTTTTCCACTGATCAATACTATTTTGGCATGTAATACTATCTTGTTTTGAGGTCCAGCCAAGATTTTCGCATTCATCTTTATTTGTTCCGAAGATGACTCCTAACGCTTTAACACACTTTGACCATTTAATGTTACATATTTCTTCTTTTGAAAAGTTTCCAATCCATAATCCTTCTGTTTTATTTATGTTTAATGATAGACCCGAGTATACACCGAAGGTATTAATTGTTTTAATTGCATTTAGTATATCTTGCTCGTTTCAAATTAGTTGTTTTTCCATTTTTTTAACAGGAATGCCTGAGATATCTTAATTGCTTTGTATTTTATTTGCTAGTATTTCAGCAACTCTTGTAATCAAAGGACTGAAAGTGCTGGAGGATCGATTGTCTCTGAACAACACAGTCTGCACACATACATGTGTAAATATCACGACAACACATACTGTACACATACATGTGTAAATATCAGGACAACCCTTGCACGAGTAAAGTTATAAACTGGAGACACAACTGTCCACAAATTTTGACCTTTAACCATGTGTGTAAACTTTACTTTTGTGATAGGAACCCATGTGCTTACATTTTGTCATTCAGTGACTATGTTCAACTACCCTATGAAGTATTAAGCTGTGAATGGTAACTGAGAAGTGGATTTTGACAAAACTGAACTGAAAATTCATAGTTTGAACAACTTTTAATGTCATTCAAAAGTTATGGGATATGCCCATAGGGTTGATTGTATTGTGCCAATTGATTGATTCGGATTTAACGTGGCACTCAACAGCTAAGGTCATATGGCAACTTCTGGCGGTAAAACTGCATGTGATACATCACAAAATGTTGAGTAATCAAAGGGTTGGCAAGACAACAGGTGTTTCTCTTTGGATGCTTTCCATTTTGTCACTGCATCTCAAAAGTCAACTTTGTCAACAAAGAGAATTTTTCATAAGTGCATTCAACCACACACATTAAACTTTGGTATTATTTGGCACACTGAAACCCCTTTCAACAGTGACAGTCTGATCGAAATTACTACAAAATGATCATTAAAATGACACAGAAAGACATTAAATTTTTTTGTTTCTTCTGTTAATGCTCTATAGACCGTTCCTGGTATGTCTCAATTTTTCATTACCATTATCCTTATTAATTTTACATGAATGAAGATTTTTATGATTATTTGTAAAATATTCTTAAATGGTTAAAAAGCCAAAAATGATTATTAAAACAGCAGAAAAAAAAAATTAAAAAAAATTGGGTGTTGATGGGACCTAGATTCGAACTCGTGGATTCGTAAAAGTACACTACCGCAAAAGTGTATGAGCTAACGGTTTTATCCATTACACCACAGAGACAGACTTGTAAGGGAAGGGAAAAAAATAGCTAACATAATATCATATATCTAAAAAGGCCATCAAAGTAGATTGCGCCTGAAACGTGAAAGCGCTTTTTTCTATTTTTGTCAGCGTAGATTGCGCCTTCTATGAAACGAACGACAACTCAATTACAAACGACAACTCTTGCTTTTAAAAAAAAATTGACTGTGTCTACAGTTTTCATCTCAGAAGTACCTCAATTTTATAATGAAGAGAGACGCATATGTTCGATATAGTGCTTAAGTCTCCATGCATCTTTTACTCACCACGTATTAAATATAGCGCAATAACAAAATTTAAACATGTGATCCAATACTTTATGCCAGTAATTTGGAGCTGAATGACACCACCCCAATTTTTGTGGCAGTTTTAGTGGTCACCGACCAAATATGTCAGTATCTTCAAATACCAAATATTTTGAATACAATTTATATCCAGATTTTTCTCTTCATATTTCATTTGTGATCTATCATCCAGCGATTAATTCAAAATATTTTTTCTTGTATGCATCCACTTAGTTTCAGCCAATCAGCAATCAAACACATAGTGTAGGTCCGCAAGTTCCCTACACAAAATAACCTGCTTCCGGTTTTCACCGATGTAGGCTTCTCATACCTGCATTTCGAAGCGTTTTGAGAGGTTTTGAAATGTTGTTTTTGTAGTAATTTGATCATACACATTTTAATTGCGTCATAGAAGACCCTCTTTGCTATTTCTGTTGATTCATTGACAAAATAAGTGCGTCAAAAATTGGTCTGACTAGAAAACTGTTGTGATCAAAACCACATATGAAAATAGTTCTATACAGAACAGATACCTCGTTGATTTTTAGTTACAAATTATAAGAAAAACAACAATATAATATCATGCTATTCTGAAATGTTTTGATATTATTTAGATCTGTTACTAGATCTATATAATTTTCCCAAAAAAAAATTGGGGGTAAAAAAAGGTTGGGGGGGGGGGGGGGGGGGGGGGGTCCCCCCAAACCCCCCCCCCCCAACCCCCCCCCCCCCCCCCCCCCCCCCCCCCCGCCCCCCCGCCCCCCCCCCCTTAAAACAGAAGACAGTATAATTCGTCACAACTGAATATATGGAACTACTTGTTTGTATGTAAAGCGTTTGGCCTTAAGGAAGCCATACTCTGTTAACATTGGCCCGATTGAAAAATCAATCAATCCTAAAAGGAGAGATGATGTACAACATCCTTATCTTAATCCATGTGTTAAAGTGAATTTATAAAACATCCAACAATTTTTTAAAAAAGAAAAAAAAAAAAAAAAAAAAAAAAAAAAAAAAAAAAAAAAAAAAAAAAAAAAAAAAAAAAAAAAAAAAAAAAAAAAAAAAAAAAAAAAAAAAAAAAAAAAAAAAAAAAAAAAAAAAAAAAAAAAAAAAAAAAAAAAAAAAAAAAAAAAAAAAAAAAAAAAAAAAAAAAATTTTTTATTATAAAAAAAAAAAAAAAAAAAAAAATTTTTTTTTTTTTTTTTTTTTAAATTTTTTTTTTTTTTTTGCAAGTACACGTGTTATATTTTATAATTGGTATTTAATAAAGAAATGGGTCGCCAGTTTTCAATGTTTTGAGGGTCTCGTTTCTTATGCAAGAGCATGATAATGCCTATCTTTTGGGTCACAGACAGTTCTTTCTTATAATATGTCTCGTTATAGCTGTCTATAAGTATGTGTTTTAAAAAACTTTCAAGCTCTTAGTGTGACCTTGACCTTTAAGATATGGACGTGGGTCTTGCACGCGACATGTCATCTTGATGTGCTGAACATTTGTGCCAAGTTATTTTAAAATCCTTCAATGCATGACAAAGTTAAAGTCCGGACACAAATGTGTGCATATATACAGGATTCTATTACTTTCAAACTCTAAGTGTGACCTTGTCCTTTGAGTAGGGACATGGGTATTACACATGACACATCGTCTTGATGTAGTGAACGCTGGTGCCAAATTATTTTAAAATCCTTCAAAGCATGAAAAAGTTACAGCCCAAACACGAAAAAATGTAAGGGCGGACGCACGGAAGGTACAATTTATTACAATTAAGTCTGGGTGATTTTTTTTTCTATCTAGTGTCACTTTATGTGCACCATAGGAACATTAATTATTAATTCATTTTTTTATGTTTGCTTCATACATAAGGGAAGCTTCATACCTAAGGGAACATTCTGAAGAAAAGACACTGAAATGCCCAACAAAACATGAAAGATTTTATCACAATATAAAATAACACCCAGTTTTTACAATTCTGACGCACTTTATTAGAACTATATACAGGCAAATAATCTTCTTTAGCATGAGTATTACAATGTACTTTAAAATCTCAATTCTGTACACTCACTTTACAACAAAAATAACAAAATGTATTTGAAGACTAGTAAGCGAATAAAATGCAAGTTAAAATATGACAGCAATGCAGACTAAAAGGTGCACGGCATAAATTAAATACAAAAAGCTCCCTAAAAGTGTCTAGCCTACTTGACAAATGTGAAGAAAGGAGCTGTGGAGATCAAGGTCAAGTTACACTGACTGTAACAGAGGCAAATGTTTACACGAAACATGTCTTAATATTAGAGATAATGAATAAATCAATAATAAAACTTCTAATTAACTTTCCAGCCCATCATGTTTCTGACTGTTCATGTTAGTAACAGGACCATGGAAGCATGTCAAACTAACTACAAACAAACAACCAAAGGGTAATGATGGTCCAATTTTGCTCAGTAGACTACAAGTGCACTTACCTAAGGACGTCACATGTAGCTTAAGGGAGTCGGTGGTTGCTAAGGAAGTCACTGGTTGCAAGGGAAAGTCAGTGGTTGCTAAAGAAGTCGCTGGTCCATAATGTCACCAGCTACAAGGGGCAGTCAGTGGTTGCTAAAGGAATCACTGGTCACTATGGGAAGTCAGTGATTGTCAAAAACAACTGTTGCTAGTTGCTAAGGATGTCAATTATTGCAAATGAAGTGACTGGTAGTAAGATGATGCTAAAAGTTGTTAAGGAAGTCTTTGGTTGCTAGGGGAAGTCAACCTTTGCTAGAGGAGTTGTGGCTAACAAAATCAATAGTTGCTAAGGAAGTAATTTAATCATACAGGAAGTTGCTGGTTGCTAAGGAAGTCACTTGTTCCAAGGGTAAGTCATTTATTGCTAGGGGAAGTCACTGGTTGCTAAGGTAGTCACTTGTTCAAAGTGAAAGTCACTCTCTGCTAGGGGAAGTCAATGAAAGGAAAACACCGGTTGTTTTGGATGTCAATGGTTGCTTGGTAAATCACCGGTTGCTATAGGAACTCGTTGGAGGATAGGTTTTTCCTATAACTAATTTACAGACAGGGAAACACCCTGTCAATTTTGACCTTTGGGGCATTCTTGGTAGCTCCCTGTCAATTTTGACCTAAGGGGCATTCTTGGCAGAGGACCACTAGACAATGCTACATACCAAATATCTAAGCTCTAGGCCTTGTGGTTTTGGAGAAGAAGATTTTTAAAGGTTTTCCTATATAAGTCTATGCAAAACAAGTGACCTCTGGGCAGGGTCAATATTGACAAAAGGGGAAATGTTTGAACACACTAGACAATACTACATACTAAACATCTAAACTCTAGACCTTGTTGTTTTGCAGAATTAAAAAAAAAAAATTTCTGTATCAAGTGACCCAAAGGGCAAGGGTCAACTTTAGTTTACACTAATTTATTTCAGCTTGATTGTGAACGAAGCTTGAAGCTTATCGAGTCACTCTCGAGCCTGCTTCCTTGAAAAACCAGTAGTGGTGTCAAATGAGGAGGTATGCTTCGGACCCCATAGGGGGCTCGAACCTGCAACCTAGGAATGAGCGGCAGACACCTTAACCTCTATATAACCTTTTATGATCCTAGAGTCATGATATGAACAATATTGGTAGAGGTACACTAGACAATACTTTATTATACCAAATGACTAAGCTCAAGGCCTTGTGGTTTCAGGGATAAAGATTTTTAAAGTTTTTCCTACATAAGCCTTTGAAACATCAAGGGACTCCCCTGGCGGGGTCAATTCTAATCAAGGAATTATGATTTGGACAGTCTTGGTGGAGGTCAACAAGTCAATGCTACACCCTAAATATCTAAGCTCTAGGTGTAGTGGTTTCAGTGAAGAAGATTTTTTAATGTTACTTTTTGTTGCCATAACAACAAGAGTTCTGCATGGATAGGAATTCTTTAAACAACAGCTTCATGGAAGGAATATCACTGCCAAGTTTCATCAAAATTGGCACACTGGTTTCAGAGATGTCGTTTGAAGCAAAATGTTGACAACAACGCACAACAGACAAAGGGTGATCACAAAAGCTCAACTTGAGCACAGGACTGGTGAGCTAAAAATTGCACAGTCATTATTAATAAATAAAATCAGCAACAATAAACAAAATAATTCTCAAATGTCTATGTAGAATAATTATGCAAGCAAAGCAAAACATCCCCTTAAGGGCTTCATTTATGTAACAAGAGGGCCAAGATGGCCCTATATCGCTCACCTTGGTACAAGTCCACTTGCCTGGTGGAAGATCACTAGATAATGTTATATACCAAATAAGTTTTCCTATATACGCCTTTGTAAAACAAATGATCCCCCCCCCCCTCCCCGGGCAAGGTCAATTTTGACCCCAGGGGCATAATTTGAACAAACTTTAAAGAAGTCTACTAGGCAATGCTACATGCCAAATATCTAAGCTCTAGGCCTTGTGGTTTCAGAGAAGAAGATTTTTAAAGTTTTTACTATATAAGCCTATGTAAAACTAAGTGACCCCCGGTGAGGAGTCAATTTTGATCCGGGGCTCATAATTTGAACAATATTGGTAGAGGTCCACTAGCCAATGCTACATGCCAAATATCTAAGCTCTAGGCCTTGTGGTTTCAGAGAAGAAGACTTTTTAAGTTTTTCCTATATATTCCTATGCAAAACTAAGTAACCCCCGGGCGGGGTCAATTTTGACCCGGGGGTCATAATTTGAACAATATTGGCAGAGGTCCACTAGCCAATTATACATGCCAAATATCTAAGCTCTAGGCCTTGTGGTTTCAAAGAAGAAGATTTTTAAAGTTTTTACTATATAAGCCTATGTAAAACTAAGTGACCCCCGGTGCGGGGTCAATTTTGATCCCGGGCTCATAATTTGAACAATCTTGGTAGAAGTCCAATAGCCAATGCTACATGCCAAATATCTAAGCTCTAGGCCTTGTGGTTTCAGAGAAGAAGATTTTTTAAGTTTTTCCTATATATTCCTATGCAAAACTAAGTGACCCCCAGGGGGTCAATTTTGACCCGGGGGTCATAATTTGAACAATCTTGGTAGAGGTCTACTAGACAATGCCACATGCCAAATATCTTAGCTCTAGGCCTTGTGGTTTCAGAGAAGAAGATTTTTAAAGTTTTTCCTATATATGCCTATGCAAAAACTAAGGGCCCACCCGCGCATATCAATTTTGACCTGGGGGTCATAATTTGAACAATCTTGGTAGAGGTCCACTAGACAATGCTACATGCCAAATATCTAAGCTCTAGGCCTTGTGGTTTTGGAGAAGAAGATTTTTAAAGTTTTTCCTATTTGTTGCCATAGCAACTAGAGTTCTGCATGGAATGGAATTCTTTGAACAATTTTGGTAGAGCTTCATGCAAGGAACATTCCTGCATAGTTTTATCAACATTGGCCTAGAGGTTTCAGAGGAGATGTCATTTGAATCAAAATGTTGACGGACGACAGACGACGGACAATCATCGATCAGAAAAGCCAGGTGAGCTAAAAATCCAGTCTCTAAATTTAGAGAATACAACATTGATTATTTGTGCCAAACAAAATCAAATTATGAAAAGACTTTTCAGAAAAAAAAGCATTTTTTATTCTGCATATCACAGTCATACAGAACTCAGTTGTTGTAAGTTAAATTAAATCAGGACTGTAAGTTTCAGAAAACAAAAATTCTTAAGTTTCTATATAGAATATTTGAGAAGTGCTTTAAAACAATAACCCTCCATCATACAAATAAAGACTAGGTATGGAGAGAAAAACAAACAAACTCACAAACAAACAGTTTCAGGCATTGGTTAAAAAAAAGCTGACAAATTTTGATTCAAACATGGAAACTAGAAATACTGTATCATTAATATATTGCAGGTCAAAAGCTATAAGTAAACTCCAGTATATTCAAAATCTTTAGCAACCATGAAAAGGTATATTCTACTTATCTACAAAATGAATTTAAATAACATCACAACAAACTGTTGAAGATTCTTACTCTATATAGACAGAAAAACAA
Source organism: Saxidomus purpurata (assembly GCA_022818135.1). NCBI lineage: Eukaryota > Metazoa > Mollusca > Bivalvia > Venerida > Veneridae > Saxidomus > Saxidomus purpurata. The sequence continues at coordinate 14,520,647 of JAFMSR010000011.1, read as the reverse complement.
GAGGTCCATTATAACCCTATATCGCTCACCCGAGTTCCACTGTAACTCCATATCAACTCGGACCTCTAGGGATGTTACATTATCCTTTCAATTTAACGAATACATTTATAACACCGGCAGACAATATCAGTCTGTTTTTATTGTTATGAATTTGAAATCCAAACTATCCTATCTTCATTATTATCTACATTGTATTAGCCCATTTTATATATGTACTTATTTTACAAACCAAAATCTCTGAAACAATCCTGCTAAGAGGGTCATTTATGGATCCTGCGTATGTATTGTTCAAATGTTTATGAGATTTTATTTCAAAGATTTTCATGAACAGACATGTTTGGATATGATTTGACGATTGTGTGGACACTGAGGTAAATAAGCCATGTATCTTGACAAATAAAAACGGTTTGATGAAATTTGTTATAGGCACAAATGAATTATACCAGTACATGCAATCATTTTAACACCTGACCGATGCTTAGATAAGGAAAACATTTCCGATTGTAGCCATAAAGGTAAAATAGCAGCCATATTTCATGAATCAACATGATTTGAAGGAAATTCATAGAGGAACATCTATAAAACACTTCTGTCATATCATATTGAAATCGAGCCAGTGGTTTGTAAAAGTTTTCTCTTTTGTTTCCATGGCTACCAGTTTTCCACGGCAACCAGACTTTTACCTGAATTAACTTGATTGATAGGTATCTGACAAAGAACTATAGTTAAACTTTGTTTGCTCGAACACGAAGGGTCCGGCGATTTCGGTTCGAGGGATCGGTAGTTCGAGCGATCGAAGTTTGTCAGCATGGTCAGTCTCGGGAGACACCATACATCCTTTATCGAGACCACATCGGGAGTTATTGCGCATACAATGGTACACACATGTAAATGTGCTTGTATATTATAAACTTGTAGCTTACCCTTGATTAAAAGACAAATTTAACAATTTATTCTAAGTGCTGTATCAGAGAATGGGAGCAAAATTTAGGCTGTTGAAGCCCAACGGACAGGAACAAGAATAAAAAATTAAAGTTATATAAAAATCTAAGTCCCCAACCAGAAAATCCTAACCAGGTACAAAATGTCAAAAAACACCAAAAAATTGGAGGTACCATTCATGTTGTACCACAGAAAAGTGGTCTCGGTTTTTCCGTATGCCAATAAAAAAGTTACAAGTATGCTAAGTTTGACCTTGACCTTGAATCCAGCCATCCGGAACATTGCTTCTGCACGTCCTCTCAGTCTGGTAAACATTTGTGTCAGGTTTCTTCGAAATCCTTCAAGGGGTTCAACAGTTACAGAGCGGAAGGGAAACAAAATCATATGACCTTTGACCCCTAAGTATGACCTTGACCTTGAATCCAGCCATCCGGAACATTGCTTCTGCACGCCGTCTCAGTCTGGTTTACATTTGTGTCAGGTTTCTTCGAAATCCTTCAAGGGGTTCAACAGTTACAGAGCAGAAGGGAAACAAAATGATATGACCTTTGACCGCTAAGTATGACCTTGACCTTGAATCCAGCCATCCGGAACATTGCTTCTGCACGTCGTCTCAGTCTGGTTAACTTTGTGTCAGGTTTCTACGAAATCCTTCAAGGGGTTCAACAGTTACAGAGCGGAAGGGAAACAAAATGATATGACCTTTGACCGCTAAGTATGACCTTGACCTTGAATCCAGCCATCCGGAACATTGCTTCTGCACGTCGCCTCAGTCTGGTTAACATTTGTGTCAGGTTTCTTCGAAATCCTTCAAGGGGTTCAACAGTTACAGAGCGGAAGGGAAACAAAATGATATGACCTTTGACCGCTAAGTATGACCTTGACCTTGAATCCAGCCATCCGGAACATTGCTTCTGCACGCCGCCTCAGTCTGGTTAACTTTGTGTCAGGTTTCTTCGAAATCCTTCAAGGGGTTCAACAGTTACAGAGCGGAAGGGAAACAAAATGATATGACCTTTGACCGCTAAGTATGACCCTGACCTTGAATCCAGCCATCCGGAACATTGCTTCTGCACGTCTTCTCAGTCTGGTTAACATTTGTGTCAGGTTTCTTTGAAATCCTTCAAGGGGTTCAAGAGTTACAGAGCGGAAGGGAAATTGCTAACGGACAGACGGACACGGAGGCGACAACATAATACGTCCCTTTGGGCGTATAATAATCAGTTTTCTGAAAAACAAACTTTAAAATAAAGCCTCTTAATTATTGCTATAAACATCATGAGTGACTTGCAGTCTGTTTGTACATCATAACCTTTAATTGCAAATTTAACGAGGTGTGAATAACACACGCCGTTTCACAGCGTTTGTGTCTGACAGCTGATCATCAATGCATTGTTTGCTCGAGATTAACACCTTTTATTGTTCGAGCCAAAGGAGGTACTTTACAATGAAATACATCTGAAATGACCACGGTACAGGTTCGAGAGATTGGTGTTCAAGGTTTTGGTGGTGGAACAATATGATTTATGTAGAGCTTTTGCTGGGACCGCCAGTCAGGTTCGAGTGATTGGTAGTGTTCGAGCAAATGAAGTTCGAGGGAACAAAGTTTAACTATATGTAAGAACAATTGTTTTGATGTTTCAATGCAACTGTCTATGTGGAATCAGAGGAGATATCACATGGCAGTGTGTCAAATGGCCGACACAAGGTGATCACAATAGCTCACACTTCAGTGAGCAAATAAGATAACAACACAGAATAAACAGTGACTGCAAGCAAACTAATTGCACATCTTTCTTTTGACCTGGTGCCACTTTGTTAAAACAAGTCTTGGAATGTATGTAACATCATTACAACACAAAACATACAAATTCATCCATTATCACTTCTACTGAGTTAATTATACAGCTTAATTAATATAACTATGCAGTGATTAGTTACACTAACTGGTAACTTTAAAAGACAACAAAAACAGCCTTACTAGTATATTCAAATACAAATGTGAGATTCGTGGTTGTAGATAAGCTAATTCAGTATACATGTAATACACCTATGTATAAAGTGCTTTATTACATAAATTATAAAACTGGCCATGTTTGGAGTTTAACAATGGTACAAATGAATGGTTGAACTTGACTGCCTTTAGTATAGCAAAACAACTACCGTATATGTACCAGCTAGTATTTTCAAGTTTTGTGTGCTCTAAATTTAAATTAATAATTCAATGAATGACATAATTTTGCAAAGCAAAAACATTTCCAAAATGATTACAGATTCATACACTTCTGATTCCTATTTCATTTAAAGGTGCGCTAATTCATGTCTAAGTCAATATTACAAATCTACGTAATTTATATGCAATGTCCTTAAACGTAACTGCGCCCAATAAAGTATGTTCACAGTAATGACAGCCAAGATTACCCTCTTACTTGCCTTAATCAGAAGAAAACTCGGGCAAGATCTGCTTAGATACATAAATCATGTGCAGATTAGTAATTTTCATTGAATCATTAATTTAAGTTTTGCTGGTCCAGTCTGGCCAAGAGTTTAACATAACTGATATCTTGTGGCCATACACCTTTGTTTCTAGTTCAACTAATACTATAATGTAGAGTTGCTCAAGAAATATCATTTCAAGAGTGCTTACAACAAACGAAACAGTCATTTTTACCAATACAGGGGCAATAACTGTAAGTAATAGTGGTTCAACTCACAATAAAATTTACGATATAGGTCTTACAGTCATTTACATTTTACCTCAGCTTCATCGACCTAGAAAGAAAGTTAATGAGCTCTGCTGCAGGTAATACCAATGGATGGACAACAAAAAAGTCTATGATTTCAAATTCAGTTTCTGGTGTCACTGCTAGATCAATTGCAGATGGAACCATTGCAAAATGCAAAACACTACAACATTAACCAGTCCATGTTGTAAGGCTGTCAAACAAACATGTATGCAACAAAAGTATATAATACAAGCTAGACATTATCTCTACAATTTAATGATGTCTGAAAAACTACAGTAGTTTGTTCTACTGCCGCTCTGCTCTACATAGAATTACAGCAGAGTACATGTATCTAACAAATATACTCCAAAAGGGAGCAAAATAAATACAACTAGAACTATCACTGAATGCGATGAATACCCTCCCGAACACCCCACTGGCACAGTATTTAAAATTTATGTAGTATTTGATGCTTTGATTATTGGACCTGCACAACTTAAGTCTCTGTTAAGTATAATTAAATTTTGACCAGTTGGTTTGGAGATTAAAAGCATACAAGATTTTACTATCTCAAGCCCCTGTGCCCTTTGATCTAGTGACCTGAAACATGGACCATGCACAACTAGGCATGGTGCTCATCACTTTTATGAAGTATCATTAAACTCTGACCTGGGAATTTGGAGATTTAGCGTCCACAAGATTTTACTATCTCAAGCCCCTGTGACCTTGACCTTTAACCTAGTGACTTGAATCATCGACCATGCACGACTAAGCATTGCACTTATCACTTGTGTGAAGTATCATTACATTCTGACCAGGGGTTTTGGAGATTAAGCATCCACAAGATTTAACCATTTTTGAGCCCCTGTGGCCTTTGACCTATAGACCCGAAACATGGACCATGCACAACTAGGCACTGTACTTATCACTTGTGTGAAGTATCATCAGATTCTGACCAGGGATTTTGGAGTTTTAACATCAACAAGATTTTACTACAATGAGCCCCTGTGACCTTGACCTTTGACCTAGTGACCCAAAACATGTACCATGCACAACTAGGCATTGTACTTATCACTTGTGTGAAGTATCATTACATTCTGACCAGGGGTTTTGGAGATTAAGGGTCCACAAGATTTAACCATCTCGAGCCCCTGTGACCTTGACCTTTGATCTAGAGACCCGAAACCTGGACCATGCACAACTAAGCATTGTAATTATAACTTGTGTGAAGTATCATTAAATTCTGACCAGGGATTTTGGAGATTTAGCGTCCACAAGATTTTAACATCTCGAGCCCCTGTGACCTTGACCTATGACCTTGAGATCCAAAACCTAGAGCATGCACAACTAGGCATTGTACTTATCACTTGTGTGAAGTATCATTACATTCTGACCAGGGGTTTTGGAGATTAAGGGTCCACAAGATTAAACCATCTCGAGCCCCTGTGACCTTGACCTTTGATCTAGAGACCCGAAACCTGGACCATGCACAACTAAGCATTGTAATTATAACTGGTGTGAAGTATCATTAAATTCTGACCAGGGATTTTGGAGATTTAGCGTCCACAAGATTTTACTATCTCGAGCCCCTGTGTCCTTGACCTATGACCTTGAGACCCAAAACCTAGAGCATGCACAACTAGGCATTGTACTTATCACTTGTGTGAAGTATCATCAAATTCTGACCAGGGGTTTTGGAGATTTAATGTCCACAAGATTTTACAATCCCGGGCCCCTGTGACCTTGGCCTAGAGACCCGAAACATGGACCATGTACAACTAGGCATTGTACTTATCACTTGTGTGAAGTTTCATTAAATTCTGGCCAGGGGAACTGGAGATCTTGTGTCCACAAGATTCCGTCTACAGATGGACGGACAGAAGGACAAGCTGAATCCAGTATATCCCCCTTAACACTTTGTGTTCGGGGGGTATAATTATATCTTAGATTCACAAATAAAATGATACCCTACAATACAATCTCAATTAATACATTTGCAAGATATTTTGTTTGTTTTCTAAATAATTCCTGTAATTTTAAATGTCTCCTTCATAAACAAAGTAACATATACACTGTGCAGGCACATTTCTTCTGCGGGTATATACATTTTATCATGGAATGCTTTTGTGCTAATATATATTTTTGCTTGTTCGGCTTGTGCAACCAACTTATGATTATCAAATAAAAATCATACCTACTATATATGCACACAGATCTTTTGACAATTGACAATCTACTATGTGCATGAAAGACAGATTGTATGAACCCTGTATACATGCATTTCAAAAATAGAATTTTATGTAAATTCTCTATGTGTATTATCACAACTTCTTTGCTAAGGAACAGACAGGAAAAATATGTATGTGTGCAATAGGCCTATAGTATGACATGTAACTTTTACAAACAGACAGGTTTGTATGATTCTTGTACATGCCATTAGTCATCCACACAGCAAATCACTTTTGCACATGCAGTTAGAAATCTAAAAGTTTTACAAAACTGTCACAACAATGTGTAATCAACAACCAGCATAATAAAATTGTATGGCAGCAATCTCTAGGAAAATTATATTGCACATATAATGCAATACTAGCAATAGGTCCAAGATGGCCATATATTACTAACCTGACAACCATTGGCTATAAACTAGTCATCAACAGCAGAAAGGGTCAATTTCACCTGTTTTTTTTTTATTTAAATAATGTTTATAGAGGTCCACTACATAATGATTTATTTCAAATATTTTAGCTCTGGGCCTAGTGGTTCTAGACTAGGCAATTTTTGAAGTTTTCCCTATATAAGCCTATGTTAAATATAAAACAAGAGGGCCAAGATGGCCCTATATTGCTCACCTGACTACCATTTGCTATAATAAAAGGGATCATGATTCTAACATAATTTGTAGAGGTCCACTACACAATGCTAAGTAACATTTCAAATATCTATTATCTGCCTGTCAGCCTTGTGTTTTTTTTAAAGTTTTCCGTATATAAGCCTACGTGAAATCAAGTGACTCCCCCCCCCCTCCCGAGGAGGGGTTATTTTGACTAGGAGGTCATGATTTGAACAATCTTGGTAGAGGTCCATTAGACAATGCTACATGCTAAATATCTAAGCTTTAGGCCTTGTGGTTTCAGAGAAGAAGATTTTTAAAGTTTTTCCTATATATGTCTATGTAAAACTAATTATGTTGTGAACCAGTATGTCCAATTTTGACCCAGGGCTCATACTTTATACAATCTTGGTAGAGGTCCACTAGACAATGCCACATGCTAAATATCTAAGCTCTAGGCCTTGTGGTTTTAGAGAAGAAGATTTTTAAAGTTTTTCCTATATATGTCTATGTAAAACTAATTATGTTGTGAACCAGTATGTCCAATTTTGACCCGGGGCTCATAATTTGAACAATCTTGGTAGAGGTCCACTAGACAATGCTTCATGCCAAATATCTAAGCTGTAGGCCTTGTGGTTTTAGAGAAGAAGATTTTTAAAGTTTTTCCTATTTGTTGCCATAGCAACCAGAGTTCTGCATGGAATGGAATTCTTTGAACAACTTTGATAGAGCTTCATGCAAGGAACATCCCTGCAAAGTTTCATCAACATTGGCCCAGTGGTTTCAGAGGAGATGTCGTTTGAAGGAAATGGTGGACTGACAGACGACATACGACGGACCCCGGATGGAGCGTGATACTAATAAAAACTTGTGCATGGTCAATTTTGACCTGGGGGTCATGATTTGAACAATCTTGGTAGAGGTTAAGTAGGCAATGTCATGCCAATTATCTAAGCTCTAGGTTTCAGAGATAAAGATTCTTTTAAAAAGCTTTTGCTATTTAGGCCTATGTAAAAACAAGTGACCCCTGGGCAGGGTAAATTTTGACCCACAGCTCATAATTTGAAAAGTCTTGGTAGAGGTCCACTAGGCAATGTTTCATGCTAAATGTCTAAGCTTTTGGCCTTGTGGTTTCAGATAAGCCTATGTAAAAACAAGTGACCTCTGAGGCAGGGTCAATTTTGACCTGAGGGTCATAATTTGAACAATCTAAGAGCATGTGCGTCGTATAAGGTATGTTGATGGTGAGCGATCCTAATAGCTCACTCTGGCACGTTGTTCAAGGTGAGCTAAAAAATGGCATTTTGTGTGTATTTGTCAATGACAGATAGGAACAGGTTTTATACAGCTACCACATTGTAGACACATTTTGTAAATCTTACATGCTAGGGGCTCCACCAGGTGCTTACACTCTAGGAATATAACAATTTACCTAGTTTTAGTATGCCAATATGTACATGTACATTGTTTTGAATTTCAAGGATCAAACTCCTAATCCAGCCAAATGGAGCCCAAGTGCAAATTTGTTTTGACTGCTATTTGTATTATCCTCACATGTTTCTTGGATACACAGTGTGCAGAAATTCAGAATCATTCAATAAATAAGGTATTTTTTTATACCCAGTAAATTTTAAATCACACTACAAATATTATCTCAAGGTTACATTTACTTGAACACAAATTTTAACTTTTGCAGAAAAAATAATATTACTGTGAGTTGTTTGACTAGCAAGCTGAGTGTTTATGATACAGTAGTACCATTCACGAGCTAAAAATCTTTTCACTTCAATGACATGTAAGCAAAATTCATCAAGGAATGACTTTTCCAGCAATGTCAAGATGTACAAGTTTCTCAGGCAGCTGTTCATATTCTGGTTTCCACTCTGCTAGTAACTTGTTTGTTGCTTTCCCATTCTGTGAATAGTGCAGCCCTGCCTCCTGCCAGTTTGTGGTAAGTCCAGCATTTCCTGAAGCAAAAAAAACCTAATCTCTGAGATCTGTTGAACAAAATGTAAATTTGTAGCTTTATACAGTAAACTCTGTGTACAACAAACTCCCTGGGACCATTTTATCTGGAAGCATGTTATATCCATTTCAGCATTTTCATATAAAAAAGTGAGAAAAATCGGTCCCAGAAAATTTGCTGGGATTTTGCTGTATCTGGAGTTGTTATAATAGTATGGAATTTAAAGCGACTGCACTCCAGATGGACAAGTTACGACAAAAAAAGAAAATTTTCAATTTCAAGAAAAGAATTGTCATTACTGTATCAGGGGCATTGTATTATGATAACGTGACAAGTTTTCTAACAAAAGAAACAATTAAAATGTGTTGTTTTGCTTACTTTTATTGTAGAAAATATCACCCCGTGACTAACGGGTGGGCTCTTTGGTATATCAATATTTTTAACTCGCATCAAATCAGCTGACTCCGTAGTGTAGTAGGTTAAGCCTCTGTAATTTTTTTGTAAGCGCAAAGATCCGAGTTCAAAACCTGGCTCGGGTAAATATTTTTTTTCTACCTTTATTTTTAGCTCTTACACAAAGAAAATAATCTTGATGCTGACAAATTGAATATATATTGATTTTACCAAAAAATTAAAATTTACTAAGAATTTGGAGTGCAGTCGCTTTAATATATCCATAGTCAATATATACAAAGTTTTCCTTTTCCCCTATACCAATCTCCCCCCCCCCCCCCCATGGTCAATATATACAAAGTTTCGCTATATCCATGTATTTAGTTTCCACATGTTTTAAAGCTATATCCATAGTCAATATATACGAAGTTTCGCTATATCCATAGTCGATATATCTATTACATAGTCATATATACAAAGTTTCGCTATATCCATAGTCCATAGGCTCAATATATACAAAGTTTCGCTATATCCATAGTCAATATTTTTTTTATACAAAGTTTCGCTATATCCATAGTCAATATATACAAAGTTTCGCTATATCCATAGTCAATATATACAAAGTTTTGCTATATACAAAGTTTCGCTATATCCATAGTCGATATATACAAAGTTTCGCTATATCCATAGTTGATATATACAAAGTTTCGCTATATCCATAGTCAATATATACAAGTTTCGCTATATCCATAGTCGATATATACTTTCCTATCATAGTATATACAAAGTTTCACTATATCCATAGTCGATATATACAAAGTTTCGCTATATCCATAGTCGTTGTATACGAAGTTTTGCTAAATCTGGAATCATTTCGTTGTATCTGGAGTTGTAATGTACTTTCTAACCGGTTTTTAGGAATGCCCCCCCTCCTTTTTAAAAGCCCCCCTATAAAAAAAAAAAAAAAAAAAAAAAAAAAAAAAAAAAAAAACACCCCCCCCCGTTTACTGTAACCTTTGACACATTGTCAAATTTTTCCCCCTTTCCCCTTTTTTTTTTTTTTCCAACCCTTTTCCCCCCCCCCCCCCCCCCCCCCCCCAAAAAAAAACCCCCCCCCCCCCCCCAAAAGTAAACTCTGTTTATTACATGTATAACAATTTTGTATACGCATCAAATTACAAATTCAATATTGTTACTTATATTGTGTCAGATAAATGAACAGTATAGATTACTATCAGACTGTACAGATTGCAAAAGCATTGACTTAGTGCCCAGACACTTTGACAGACATCAAAACATCATAACCATTCATAAACAGTAAGGTCAAATTTAATTATAATACATGTACATTTCAACAACTGCTCAACTTTCTGGCTGCCTTTGAGACAAGTGCAGATCATGATCAGTCTGCATCCATACAGTCTGACCAGGACTTGTTCTCCTCACTCTTTGCACTGTTCACTGTTCAGTAAGTCATTTTCATTGAGCACCCCTTTGAAAAACTAGAGCTATCACTAAATGTGATTAATACCCCCAAAAGACTGCTTTATAAACTGAGGAAGTTCGTAGTAACAGAATACCTTGCAAACAAACTAAAAAGAGTTATTGTTCTTGGCAAAAACTCTGTAATTTTTCAAGATAGAGTTATGGTTCTTGTACACTGCACTTCCTCTCAATGTGCTTGACCATTGTATGAAGTGGTATTGAATTCCAACCAATAGTTTTCGAATTATGCTCCGGACAAGTAAAAGTAACAAAGAGTAATAACTCTGAAATGAGTTAAGATAGAGTTATTGTTCTTTTTCACTGCACTTCCTCTTATTGTGCTTGACCATTGTATGAAGTTGTATTGAATTCCTACTAGTAGTTTTCGAATAATGCTCCGGACAAGGAAAAGTAACAAATGGCAATAACTCTTTAATTAGTCAAGATGGAGTTATTGTTCCTGTGCATTGCACTTTGTCTCAATGTGCTTGACCATTGTACGAAGTTGTATTGAATTCCAACCAGTAGTTTTTGAATTATGCTCCGGACAAGGAAAAGTAACAAAGGGCAATAACTCTGTAATGAGTAAATATAGAGTTATGGTTCCTGTGCACTGCACTTTCTCTCAATGTACTTGACCATTGTATGAAGTTGTATTGAATTCCAACCAGTAGTTTTTAAGTTATGCTCCCGACAAGGAAAAGTAACAAAGGGCAATAACTCTGTAATTAGTCAAGATGGAGTTATAGTTCTTGTGCACTGCACTTCCTCTCAATGTGCTTGATCATTGTATGAAGTTGTATTGAATTCCAACATGTAGTTTTCAAGTTATGCTCCGGACAAGGAAAATGCAACAGACCGCCCGACCGACCAACCACCGGGGGACTCCTATATACCCCCCTAAACTTCGTTTTTGTGGGGTATAATTAAAGGTATTGTTCAAATTGAAAGACAGACATGTTATTTTAGAAATTCAGGGTCAAAGTACATGTATAACCCTCATCCTTGAAAGACTCAAAATAAATAACATTCTGTCTGCACTTGTGAATAATTATTAGTTAACAGAAACTTACCTTCAAAATTACTATATAATGTGAACTCATGGTTTTTCCAGGAATAGTGTATATGCCAAATTGACCATATACTCATTGTTCTACCCTCCTTTTGAAACTGTTTGTACCAGTCTGTGACAATATTACCTGGAACATATGGTTGATAGTCTCTGTTGGCATAAGCAACAGAAAACCATGCAAGAAACTTCATCCAATTATTTCTATTTGGAGAAAACCCCCAAGTTCCAAGAACTGGATAAAGAAACACTAAATTGTCTTTTGGCCCTTGTAACTTTGACGAGTCCTTATTAGAATGTTTAATTGTCGACCCCTGTAAAGCATAACCGTTGATTTCCGGGTGTTTATCATAGCGGCTGTGGACAAGTTTTAAATACTTGTAGAAAAATGGTGAAACAGTCAGATCATCCTCCAAGACCACCGCTATTTCTGAACTATTTGCTTTTGGTTTCCATGTTGATAGCCACTGTCCATAAATACCGACATGATGAGGGTGTGCAATAACACTGTACTGCCCATGCTTGAATGTAAAACCTTTTGCACTGTCTAAAGTCACTGAGTCAATTGTCCCATCTTTTGACCTATCAATCCAAACTTCAAGCTTCACTGAATCGTAACCATATTCTGCCTCATTTAAGGATTTCAATAATCTTAGAAGTGACGTAGCTCTATTATACACAACAACGATGATTCTCAAGTCATATTCTCTATCTGGAGTACTATATGTTTTCATATCTTGCCCATTGTTACCACTCATATTACTTTCTGGCACTAACTGAATATAATCATATGTCCTAATGGCTGTGAAATTAACACGAGAAATTAGTTTCGGCACCATCTCCCAATTCCAGTAAATAAAAAAACATGAACAAATCAGCACTATTGAACCAATCTTAAGGCAAATCTGTCCAGACTTCTTCATTTTCTTGAAGTTTCTTTTTGTGATTCTGAAAAAAAAACTTTACTGTTACTATTTCTGTATCATTTACTGAGGTATTATATGGCATGAACGACCATATCTTTGTAAATGTACTATTTATGCATCCCATGTCTAGTCAACCATCATTCTGTAGTTGGGTATTGCATAGAAGCAAAGTAACATATTACGAAATAGTGTATTTCACAGAAGCGAAGTGACAAACTACTAAGCATTGCAAAACATCAATCTGTTACCCCCAGGACTGGATGTTCGCTGTATAATTCCTCAAGTCACAATGATTATTTTCAGATTCTAAGTATACAATGTACATGTACTTCCTTGTGTCACATTGTTTTCTCAATTCATGCAGTTATTTCTTGAATTATATGTACAATATCTCACTTTTATAATGACCGTTTGTCTTAATGATAAGGCTTCCAAATCTCATCAATGTATTTGTTCCAATAATTTATTGCTTTGGTAACTTGTGCAGGTCTGTGCATCTTCATTGATTCATAAATAAGCATGCATACCTACCGGGGTACATGTTTTGCATGTTTACCATTCTGTAAAAAATGCAAACCACAGGGTATTAGTCATATGAATGTTATATTTTCTAGAAAGTTGAACATTTATCTAGATTGAGTGAATCACGAGTATGCAAATGAAAATATTTCCAATATTTCCATGATGTATTAAAATTTCAGTTTTAGTTCATATCTACCTGTCTATACTGGATATGGTAAATTAGTATTTATTGACAAGTTCAAATGTAGTTTCTACATGGCCTTTTTAAACATTACCAGCTAAAACTGCATTTTAACTACTTCAGCAGCTAGCCTGCAGGGTAAAATTTAACATTTGAACATCTTAAGAACAAATAACTTGAAAGTTTTAGATGTAACAAAAAGAACAGTTTTTGGTAATTTCAACAAACATGGAGGCTATTTTAACAGCTGATAACTACAGACTTTGTTGATCTTTCTAATTTATGCTAGGGATTCAGCTTTACGTACAAAACTGTTGTTCTCATCCATTTGCATTCTACGTCTATAATTTTCATGTATTTCTACTATCATGGCCACCATACATTCATACTGTAGCTTTAAACTTTTCAACTGCTATCATTACTTCCTGTTTCAAATTTATCTGCTGTCTCATGGTAATTTGTTTATTTCAAGAAGCTAGTTGTTCTCACCTCTGCTTAAATAATTCCCAGCATGTTCTATTATCTTTTTTCAATGTCCAATATCGTTGTCTACGTCCATTTGTGCACCAGGCGGTCTGAAAATAAACAAGAACATTTGAGTTGTTTGTCAGTATGGAGTCACTATGGGTGGGTGCACATTTCATTTTTTTTTTTATTAAACCATAAACAGCAAACATAAGTGTCCTGATTGTACTATTTTTTATTTGGTCAGGATGTTTGAAACAAGACCCGAAGGATGGCAAATATAATCATTTTTACTATATACATTGTACATGTATAACATCAAGCATTGATTCACATAACCTTCATACATAACAAGAGCTGTCCATAAGACAGCACGCTCGACTATTGTGGGTGTTTGCTAATAAAACAAAACTTTTATCAGACAAAATTCTGCTAACTATTAAGTATAAACTAGGAAAGTTGAATCATAAAAAAGTCAAAATCTATAACTATAGATTTAATTTTTGGTAAATTAATTGTTTGATACAAAATTTACCCTGAACACTATTGCAAGGTTTGATATAACTACCATAAGTGGTTACTGTGATATGTGCATGATAGTACCTTACATGCAAAACTTTACCAAATTTTCAAAGTCAAACAAGGGCCATAATTTGCACTAAATTTAAACAAGAGTTATCTGTCTTGACTGTGTGACACCTCTTAAGACATTAAAAAAGTTTCAAGTCAATATCATAAGTGGTTACTGAAATATGTGCATGATAGTACCTAGCAGGCAAAACTTTAACCAAATTTTCAAAGTCAAACAAGGGCCATAATTAGTACTAAATTTATACAAGAGTTATCTGACTTGACTGTATAACACCCCTCGAGACATTAACGAAGTTTCAAGTCAATATCATAAGTGGTTACTGGGATATGTGCATGATAGTACCTAGCAGGCAAAAGTTTAACCAAATATTCAAAGTCAAACAAGGGCCATAATTTGTACTAAATTTTTTCAAGAGTTATCTGACTTGATTGTATGACACCCCTAAAGACATGAACAAAGTTTCAAGTCAATATTATAAGCGGTTACTGAGATATGTGCATGATAGTACCTAGCAGGCAAAACTTTAACCAAATTTTCAAAGTCAAACAAGGGCCATAATTTGTACTAAATTTTTTCAAGAGTTATCTGCCTTGATTGTATGACACCCCTAAAGACATGAACAAAGTTTCAAGTCAATATTATAAGCGGTTACTGAGATATGTGCATGATAGTACCTAGCAGGCAAAACTTTAACAAATTTTCAAAGTCAAACAAGGGCCATAATTTGTACTAAATTTTTTCAAGAGTTATCTGCCTTGATTGTATGACACCCCTAAAGACATGAACAAAGTTTCAAGTCAATATCATAAGTGGTTACTGAGATATGTGCATGATAGTACCTAGCAGGCAAAACTTTAACCAAATTTTCAAAGTCAAACAAGGGCCATAATTTGTACTAAATTTATACAAGAGTTATCTGACTTGACTGTGTGACACCCCTAGAGACATTAACGAAGTTTCAAGTCAATATCACAAGTGGTTACTGAGATATGTGCATGATAGTACCTAGCAGGCAAAACTTTAACCAAATTTTCAAAGTCAAACAAGGGCCATAATTTGTACTAAATTTTTTCAAGAGTTATCTGCCTTGATTGTATGACACCCCTAAAGACATGAACAAAGTTTCAAGTCAATATCATAAGTGGTTACTGAGATATGTGCATGATAGTACTTAGCAGGCAAAACTTTAACCAAAGAAGCAACGCCGAGCCGACGCCGCGACACACAAGTGACTGTAATAGCTCTCCATATTCTCCGAATAGTCGAGCTAAAAAGAAAAAAAAAATATTACAAATACTTTTTCTGTAAAACTTTGTCAGTGGGTAAAATTATCTTGCATCAAATAATCTTGGGAAAAAAATTAAGTCACGTGCCCCTCCACATAAAAAAATCCCATTCCAGGCAGAACGCCGCACTTTAGTGCAGCGACAATAAGAGAGGCGGAGCTACACTGTAAAGGGGGGGATTTACTCTCTACTACAATCACGACCTTGTGTTGTTCACTTAAGTTTTATGGTAGCTGTTTGACCTCACTGGGATGTCACACTTCAACATATTAATGCAGGTTATAGTGATGTGTTACAGGGTGAAAAAAATGTGCTGCCTGATCGGGTTTGAACTTCTGACCCTTCGCTTACATGGTGAATGATCTACCAACTGAGCTATCTGGCTTGCCTACACATTGTCTCAACAATTCATAATGACCTTAACCATAACATTAGTTGAAATTCATCCTCAAATTTCAGTGAGTCCTATCAAATTAAGCAATTACAGGTGTTGAAGACAGACCTTGTTATGCTGTCACTGCCTTACGTTTGACGCAAAATGCTGTAAGGTGAGAAAAATGTGAAGCCTGACCAGGACTCAAACCTTGGAACCTTAGCTTACAGGGCAAATGCTCTACCAACTGAGCTATCCAACAGCCTACAATCTTTTTTTTGAATTGATAATTAAATCCATAACCGTGACAGATGCTCAAAAAATCTAACTACATGTATTCATTTCTAAGTAGATTTCTTTTCCCTATCTTCCCTCTACATTTATATAATGAAATTTGTCACACTGAACTGGAACATACTGATAATATGCACATTTTTCTTTTTAGTGAAGCATTCTATGAAATCTCAGTGAATTCAAATCAGACTGAATTGGTAGACGGTCATTGGCTAATCATGTCTGTCAAATATTTCCCAGGGATGCAACAATACCCTCACTCATTTTCGTGGCAACTGACACTTCAGATTAAGACATAGGTCAAGATAGGAACCTGTAATATGGACTAATATCAACTGCAGTGTATCTCTTTAACAACTGAAAGACTGAATATCAAACAAAAGAAAAACTTGCATGAAAATGCCCTTTTAAACACAGAAGGAAATGGCACTACATGTTCATATTAAAATGGGCTAGGGAAGAACACCAATGATTTCACCAAATGTGACCAGTTGCTCTTGTGGGTCTCTTCACTGTGTGGCAATCCTAATTTTTTTTACTTGGTGGTTCTCTGCATAATTGTAGGTACTAGTTCTTGGTCAGTTGTGTCTAAGTTGTTGCAAAATTAACTGAAGCTGCTATGTGAAGATACCGATGAAAATGAACAACAGTTTATTTTGCGACAATTTAGACACGACACCCAGAACTAGTACCTACAATTACGCAGACAGCCACCAAGGGAAACTCTAAAAAAATATTTAAAAAGAATCCAAACTCAAAGTCTTATCTGTTAATTACAAGTGTTTTCACCAAAAGAAAAAAATACTAAAAATTAAGACAACTATTTTAACTTCAAAATTTCTGTATAATACATATGCATGCGCAACAGTGAAAAATACAGTCTTAGGATAAGACCTAAAAAACGAGGTCCCATTGTACCGGTGCTGCACATTGGGCATGTTACAGAACCAGGGGTGTCTCTGGAACACAACACGTTATGTATCTTGCACTATCTCCCCGAAAACCTAAAATAGAAACTAAACTCTTCTGGGGGCGTTGGTCATTATATTATCCGATACCAACCATAAAACTCTACAATACATACGTATCAGGGATCAGGAAAACCGAAAATTTGCCGGTCTGGACCGATTTTCAACTTGCTGGACCGATTCACGTCACCAAAAGTTGCTTAAAAATCGGTCCGAGATTTTTTTTTAAAAAGTCCAATACCCCAATAAACGTGTCATGTTAATAACCCGCGGCGGTCTTTACCTAATTGGTCCTCGGGCGTCGCTAACACGTTATTGATTAAAGGATTTTATTAATGTGTTTGCAGCTCCGATTGACTCTATGCCAGACCGATTGTCTTCAGGCCGCTAATCATTACCTACACTTTGCCAACATTACTTGTCATTATGTGTTATTATGGTTTAATTAAAAACGATTCGGTCCACGTGTACTTTTGACCGGTAAGAAAACAGATGAAAGAAATTGTTAAAAAATAAAACCTAAGAGTTAATTTTATTACTCAAATAGTGCCGGCTATATAATGTATCATGTTCGGGTATTCAATGCATTTCGATTTAATGTTGAAATGGCACAACGCAACATATTTGCGATGTTCAAAAAATCAAATGACCGAAATGGCAAACCAGCTTATGATAATCGGGAGAATTATAACGAAACAAATAACCTGACCGGCAACCGGTAGTAAATGCTTCCGAAAGTCGGATGGGCAAGCCGACAGATAATGTTAATCGGTCTGGCAACCCGAGAGGCATAAAATAATTATTCAATACGAAACCAGACGACAAAAATTTAATAGCCTATAACTGACACATGGATTATTACAAAACTTTGTGGGGGTGACTTTGAACGTAATCAGTTCTAATCAAAATTGAACACACTTTCAATGATAAAATCACATGGAAATTATTATATTTATTTATTTATGAAAACTGGCTCGATATTTTTCTTATTACTTAGAAATTCCGTTTCTTATTCTTTTATGGCGAAAATTATGTAAAGTTTATCCCTTAGAAAATGGAACGCTCCACGTGAACGGCGCATTTATTTTATCGACTCGTGAGATTTACTAATCAATAATGAAAGTAGATAAACATTTTCGTTTTTGGAAACATTTTGGAATCCAAAGGAGGCAACATAATACTGTTCCATGATCATGCACAACAATGGAAAGCTGGTTGAAAAATACATTCATTTTTTTCCATCCTTTTTTTTTTTTTTTTTTTACGTTTTTGTAACTTTTTTTCGGGCGGGGGCGGGGTGGGGGGTTGACGATGTACCCTCGACGTATTACGTATAGTGAAAATTAGTGTATTTAACTATGTCTTTGTATTGAAAATTATAATTAAATATATTTAAGATGGAATTAATTTCAGTGTTCACAGTATGATTTACACAGACCAATAAAGTGGTCACACCTATCTAGGGTAAATGTTGCAATACGCCAAAAAAAAAAAATCATAAGTGGCGAAAAAGTCTACTCTGGTTACCTATATCATCAAGTCATATAATCCGTCCAGTAATTGTATAACTGGTCGCCCGGAAATAGCAATATACAACCTAATTGGTGAACATGTTGTGTTACCTAATTGATAGTTGATTTTTTAGTTTATCATTGCCTGAAGACATCTCAAGCTGTCAAAATAATTGATGCTTGCATAATCGCCAATCATTGGCGCATTACCACCCTCGTGTGGGTGGACCAAAGTTTTCACAAAAATGGTGCCGATAATTAATAAGCTTGCATTTATTTAATTGTGTCTCGGCAGTTTCTCACAGTCGGATTGTCTGAACAATGAATTTCCACGGACGTCCAAATATCAATAGTAAATTACGACTGAAATAAAAGTTCAGATGTTGGCAACGGGCATTGTCTTGGTATAATCAAAACAATTAAAATGTTGTAAAGTTTTAAATATGTTTTGTATCTATCACTGTTCAAACACCAATCTATTTTTTCTTTGATTGTTTTATAAGTCCCAGCCGACCCTTGCACTTCTCCCTGGGTGAGCTTGCCAAGACTCCTGACGTAGCAGGTTGAAGAGAGACAGGTGCAGATACAAGAGAATCCGGGTACCAGACCCTAGCTCTTTTATGAATAGACCCCTTGGTTTTTTTACATGCCCGATGTATGGCACCAATACACGTTAGACTACCTCTGGGTTTCTAACCATTTCATCTCTAGATGGGTGGGAAACACTCAAAAGCATTCCTGAAATTGTCAGTGCCCCATCGGGATTCGAACTGGGGACCTCCGGATTAGTAGTCCAGAGCGGTAATCACTAGACAACCGCAACACCCATACACCAGTCTGTTTTGTAAACCAAGCAATCAAGACTATGTTTTGGACAATTAGTGCTCATCCGATTATAGCCTGAGGTCATCAAAATGTACTACTGTAACAAGGCAGGAAAACAGCTGTTATTTAAGACATGTCATGCGTCATAATGAATATTGTCAAAATTTCACAAAAGGCAACAGTTATCTAATGAAAAGGGCACTGTTAAAAAAGGCAGGGCACTGAGGAATAAGGGCAGGGCACCGTGCCCTGTTATTTAGGTCTAGCTGGAACACTAATATGGCATGAATTTCTCGCTAATAGCCACAGGTATGTCACATAATGTTGCAGGGCTTGCATATATTAGACCTAAATGTCAGAGGTTTATCTTTTTTTCAGTACCACAAGACCGGTGGGGAGCAAGGTTGGCAAAAACCCGGGTAATACTCCTAAAACCCAGGATGGCGGGTTTTACTGGGAAAACCCGGGTTTTACTATCAGTAATTCTCTGCAATACTGGGCGATACTGGGTAATTTGTTTGATGCTTAGAAAGTCACATAAAATACACCTAAACATTGCAGTCAAATACTAGATATGATATAACTGATCTAATGCTGATAAAGATTGTGTTAAGTAAACTAAAAATAATGAAAATTAAATACAAAAAAACAAAACTAAGACAAACGGCATTTGAACAAAATGAGATCAACAATTTTACAGTATTTACTTACTGTTTTGGTATTAACTTGGGAAATTATCACCAATGAGAGCAAAATCACTAAATTATTACATGTATGCCTAAACCAGGAACTGTAATACAATAGGGATGTAATACAATGGAGAAAAGGTTCTATTGTGTTTTACTCCTATCAAACATGTAGATTAAAACATCTCACATACATGTACATTTCTCTTTGCTTAGTGAACACTGATAGTTTGTTCTGTCCACATTCTGTTCAAAGTCTGTGCAGTTACAATAATGAAATGGTTCAAACCCAAGGATCCAGTTTGGAGTTTCTTTAATTTAATTGAAGATGGAACTAAGAAAATTGCAAAATGCATGAACTGTGATACTGCTGTTAGCTATAAAGTTGAAAGACTATCATGGAGTACTGACTATGATAGTATTAAAAGTTTCCTTGATACATTTCAGATTGTTTATATGTTGATGTATTATGTTTTTAACCAAAATGTACTGCCGATATTGAAAGTCAAACATTATTACCCACTATTGCCCATTTTAGGGATTATTGCCCGGGACAGGTTTCCCCACTGGGTTTTCCCACCCCGGGTTATTCCTTGCCAACCTTGGTGGGCAAAGTGATGGATAACTTGGCGTCTGGTCAAGTGCCTCTTACTTAAGTATTTAAATCGAGTTACATGTAGAGAATTTGATTGACTTGTTTTTTCCAATCTTGTCTAAATTATTTAAGATTTTGTATACCTGTACCATGTCTGCTCGTTCTCTACTATACTCAAGGTAAGGTAATCCTAGTGTTTTTCGCCTGTCTTGGTATGAAAAATACCCACATTTCTGGTGGCTCTATGCTGAACATATTCATTCTGTACATCATGTACATGCAATTTGTCAAATGATTTTGGGTTTTATACATCTTCCAGAGTAAGAGGGATAATAGGTTATTGTATGCTATTCTGTGTATGATAAATTAGATGATTCTAAAAAAATGGCAATGTCATCAATATGTATCACTTGTAGGCTGACATTCAACAATACAATTATAATTTAGGCAGTGGCTAGAGTTACAGTACCGTAACTCTAGCCTCCCAAGTCTAGAGTTACGGAAGTTCCGTATCTCTAGAAAACCCTATGAGGATTGGCTAGAGTTACGGAAGTTTATAAAGGCATATGTATATTGCTTTAAATATGCATGGTAATGTATTGTAAACTTAACTATTTCACCAGTAATAGTGTATAAACCGATCTGTCGGCAAATGCAGCGACTTCGTAGTTGTTATCTCCGTCTTTACTTGAGCAACAATTTTTTTTTTTGTCATTTATTTCCATTGTATAACCTTATACATCAATTTAAAGGTACATACACATAAAGTACTTTCATATTGCATTATGCATTTCATAGATTATTGTTACTCTTGCTAACAAATCACTAGGTATACAATGGTTGCTAGAAGAAGTAGAGAGAGAGAGAGAGAGAGAGAGAGAGAGAGAGAGAGAGAGAGAGAGAGAGAGAAAACAAAGAAGAAAGAGCGAGGAGTGATTTGTGGATCATGGATAGATTCTACATACTGTCTTTACTGTATTAGAAGTTCAGAAGTGACCATTTTAATACATGTTGGTTAACTTTGTTTTTCATAAGTGCTACCTGGTACTTGATGTCTTTTCTAACCTTTAGGAAGTAACTGAAATTTACCCAATTGGGGATAGATTTTTCTAATTTAGACTTGTATATGTAATATTTACACACTATAATTAAAAAGTTAAAAGCATTATTTTTTACGTTGTTGTTAGTTAACCCTAAGGATATTACTCTAAAGGACAAAGTTATGTCGATATTATTTCTTTGAAAGAACTTGTTTACTTCTGACCAGAAATGTTGACTAACATTACATTCCCAGAAAAAGATGGATGACCGATTCATTACACAATACACATACAACAAAAATCACATAATGCTGATGTTTGAATGTTACATGTATATAAATACTTATTTGTTGCAATTATGTTCATTAAATATTTATACTGAAATATTCTTAATTTTGAGTCTATTGTACAAATAAAGGGTATTTTTTTGAGCAACAATTATATCACATTTTGTGCAAAGCATGATAGACGTTAAGTAAAATATGTTGTTGACATATATAACATAATGTTGTTTTTGTATTTAATTGCAGAAGGCACTCAAACCGTGACCAAAAAGACTGATTTTAATTGCGATCGAAAGTACAGCAGCTGCTGTGAAATTTAAAAATAAATCTTAATTTCGTTTTTTTCAGTTTACGTTTTTCGTTCTCTTAAAATTCTAATATTCTTCTTTTCTTGATCTTACGATTATTATATTAACGTTGTTTGTAAACAGTTCATGTAACTATGTGCAAGAGTATACAGCATGACAATGATAGTTCCGATATTAGCAACAAGTATAACCAAAATGGCGCCTGTGAAATTGTCGTATAACAACAGATCAGTTTATTCACGAGTGGTGGTAAAATATGTAAGTTTACAACACATTATCATGCATATATTAAAGCAATATTCATACCTTTATAAGCTTCCGTTACTCTAGCCTTTCCTTATAGGGTTTTGCTAGAGATACGGAACTTCCGTAACTCTAGACTGCCTATAATTTAACCAGATCTGGACTATCCGAAATAGTGTATTTTGGTTGGTAACCAGTCAACTCGTACCTAAGTCAACTCGTACCTTAGTCATCTCGTACCTGAATTGGTCAACTCGTACCTGATTTTTTTCTGGAAAAAGTCAACTCGTACCTTAAACTTTTTTATGCAATATCTTTGAGATAATAGTATTTCTTTATCAATTATCATTAAATATTTGCATTGAAATACTTTATTTTGCTCTTATTTTGCAAAATTGTATCAGAAAATGGAAGAAATGAAGAGAATGTTTGAAAAAAAGTCAACTCGTACCCTACGTAATCATTCGTTTTTAGCGTTACTAAAATAATAAATAACGGGACTTTCGAAAATTGTATTATTTTCATCATGTTAATGACGAAAATACGTTTTATTTAAGTTCAACTTCGGTTTTTTAAGATACAATAGGCCCTCGGACACGAAATTAGGTTTGTAGACACGCTCATAAAATTTGTTAATTTGCTTCCTGTTTTACTTTTGTACCGATTTATGTACAAACTTTAATTTTCTGTGTGCATTTATCAGGCTGATGAAATTGCCCAATCGGGCTTTCCAAAATCAGTTTTTTTTAAAAAATGAATAATTTCATACAATTTACATTCCATAACAAAGTTCAGATGTAGGGAATAAATTAAAAAGTGAATAAAAGTCATCTTGAGATTTTTTAACATAATTAAGGTAACTTGCCCCGGAACAAAATGGCCACCAGTGAAAACATGATGATATCACTAAAATGTAGTCTGGTGGTCTTTTGACATAAGACACAATCAAATTACTGTTATATAAGCTTTTAGAACCTGTATTAGTGTGTTTTGTTGCAAATATTGTTAAAACATGTCATTTCAGTTCTTGGGTTACTTACATGAAAAATATCCAATTTTTGTGCAAGTTTCCTGACAAAGTCAAATGATGAAATTATTCAAACTGGCACTTATTTACTAGTTCAATGTCTCCTCCAGATGCTCGACCATAGAAATAGTTGAGCAGTTCTTTCAATCTTACACATCAACAGTTTATAACACATCACTAAATTGTGAAGTCCACATGCTTGAGTTATGGTTTAAGGTAGAGCGCTATTGTCTTTGGTGGGTGGGGTGCATGCTTTTTCAATTTTTATTTTTCCCTTTAATGTATACTGTGTTTGTTTTGGTCGGGATGTCATAATATTGTAGTATACTGACACTAATAATTCATGTAAAGAGAACTATAAATCAGTGAATTATTATAAAGAACGGATACATTTTGAAACATGTTCTTTCTAGTTGACGAACAAAGACTCTGTGATATTATTTTTGTTTTTCTGTGACACATTCAGTGGAAATAAAGAAACTAAAACATAGTTAACACCATTATTAACATAATTTTGTTTAATTTTTCTGTATCAAATACATAATTTGAAAAAATATGTAAAGACAATAAGAGCGTCTTGCAATATTTTATATGGCTTGGTAAACAAAAATTTTTACAACAAGAGTATGTTGATTATATGGTATAAACTATGTTTTAGTTTCTTTATTTCCACTGAATCTGTCACAGAGTCTTTGTTCGTCAACTAGCAAGAATATGTTTCAAAATGTATCCGTTCTTTATAATAATTCACTGATTTATAGTTCTCTTTACATGAATTATTAGTGTCAGTATACTACAATATTATGACATCCCGACCAAAACAAACACAGTATACATTAAAGGGAAAAATAAAAATTGAAAAAAGCATGCACCCCACCCACCAAAGACAATAGCGCTCTACCTTAAACCATAACTCAAGCATGTGGACTTCACAATTTAGTGATGTGTTATAAACTGTTGATGTGTAAGATTGAAAGAACTGCTCAACTATTTCTATGGTCGAGCATCTGGAGGAGACATTGAACTAATAAACAAGTGCCAGTTTGAATAATTTCATCATTTGACTTTGTCAGGAAACTTGCACAAAAATTGGATATTTTTCATGTAAGTAACCCAAGAACTGAAATGACATGTTTTAACAATATTTGCAACAAAACACACTAATACAGGTTCTAAAAGCTTATATAACAGTAATTTGATTGTGTCTTATGTCAAAAGACCACCAGACTACATTTTAGTGATATCATCATGTTTTCACTGGTGGCCATTTTGTTCGGGGCAAGTTACCTTAAAATAAGTTTGAAATCACTGAAAAACACATTTTTTAAGATTTTCAGTGCAAATCTTCATGAATGTTTCTGAAACAGCTAGGGAATGGTATTTGCATTAGTAGGGTATGAAAAAACTCTACATCGCATAAATCCATTCAGCCATGTCTTGCGCCAGGATTTTGGCACTTCTACTTTCAGTTTCCATATATGTTATATGTGAAATCAGAAAAAGGACCGGCGCAACAAACTATACCTTTGTGTATCTTAACTTGGGTTTCTTTATAATTATGTGTGCATTTTCTATGAATTTGAGCTGTTTTAGAACTTTCTGTTGATAAGTTTTAAAGAAAATGCCAAAAATGTCTTTTCTTGACAATTTGGAGACAAATTTTTGCAGGAAAACATGAACAATTCTGTACTTTTAAACTCTTTTTCAGATGTTTTTATCATACTCAATATGTTCACACCTTTTCTAAGTGAAGAAATTCAGTTTTAAAGAAGCTGATTTTCGAAAGCCCGATTGGGCAATTTCATCAGCTTGTTTATTTATCATGGCGATGGAATTTCAGATCAAGAGACAGTAACAGTTAACTGAATTTTGAGAAGACTAGTTACTTCTCGAATGAAAATACCCTTCCAAGTAATTTATTTTCTTGCATGCAACAGAGAAAGTTAAAAAAAATATACATAACTTAATATAACATTCCAATCATACAGTCAATTAACCAGTTCCGATCCACTTCTTATTTGATTGCTGCATGTTTTTGAACTGACAGGTAAACATGCAAGTTGTGATATGGTTGGAAAGAGAAATTATTCAGCATCCATTTAAACCTAACTTTAATTAAAACTACCTCTTAAAAGTGTTAAAACATCGTCTGCTTACAATGCACATCATTCAACCAGTTTTGACCCAGTTGGACCAGTTCCGGTCATCATACCTATTTATAGCCTAACAGGTTAAGGGGTAGTCTCCAAACGTTTTATAACTGTCAAAATGTCTTAATGTGTTGGATTTATTTTTTTACCAAACTAAATTAGAATCTGAATAGTTGGTAGAGGTAAAGGATGGAGAAAAGAAAAACAACAACATCTTATAACTCAGTATTCTGCCTGAACACTTTATTATATATAATATTATTCCCATAGATTATCATGTATGTGGCAATAAATATTAAATGACGTAGTACAGTATATTCTCCCTGAGCACCTTAATTGAGCCATCCCACAAGATCAACTAGTGTGTTTATGACAGGTATGGATCCATATTAGTCCATATTAGTCTGCACATTCTTGCACTCTGATCAGGCTATCCTATTTGCTTGTAGTCTGGACTATGTAGACTTAATCTAGTGTAACTGGTAATTTTAGCTGTAAATAGAACATAAAAATGCATTATGTCAACATTCATGGCCAAAACATTTGATGCAATTAATTGCTTTGAAAAAAAAAGAATATAAAGCTTTAAATGATAATTTTCAGTAATGGAAATTTTTTTTATAAAAAAAAATGTTAAAATGTAAACAAAATAATATTATTTATTCTTTGAATATCTAGATGAGCATGTCCAGTCGACAGATACTACCTTCCGAGTACAATATTTGACAGTTCATGAACACTTCGAAACGGCCCCAAAACACGCTCGTGTGGACCGGAAGTGGTTGATAACTTCCATTGTAATAAATTAGCTCTCCTCTATAAATACACAGTGTCATTCTTAATGAAGACACACAAGTAAGGACAACATATTTACGCACATTTTAGTACCAAATGTGCCTTTCTTACCTTGTTATTTTGTATAGAAATCGTTGTCAAAAGTTTTGTGTGTCCGCTGGAAGTCGCGAAATTTATCGAGTGACGGGAATGCTTGTTTAAAAAATGAAGCGTCTACTGACCTAGAATGTTTACACTGATTCTTAAAAATGGTCATTTTGCGTAAAAATGTTTGTTTTTCCATACTCAATGTTCATTTTTTTCTTTAATGATCTTAATCTTTATTTTTCAAACGAATTTTGCGAAAGTGTGACGGAACTGGTTGAATGTCGGAACTGGTTAATTGACTGTAAATCTTATTTTTTTCAATTTAACATACATGTATGTTTTATGATAAAAGCAGCTTACTAACAATTGACAATAACTGACTTTCACCTGAAATATCAGTTTTGAAACAAAAGGTACGAGTGGACTTTTTTAACCGTACGAGTTGACCAATTCAGGTACGAGATGACTAAGGTGCGAGTTGACTAAGGTACGAATTGACCCGGAAGCTTTTGGTCATGCACATACTATGTCGCTCTCTTTCATTAAAATTAAGATTGAATAAATAAAATCAAATGAAAATATCAACGTATATTATATGTTTACCGTATAAAGGCTTGCATTTAAAAAGTTCTTACCTCGATTTCAACAGTTTCTTGTTGTTTCTCCACCTGTCAAAAAATACCGGTGCATAATAAGCATTATGTTGTGACAATCACTTTCTTTTTGTCACATGACAAAACAGCAGTAGGAAGTATGGAATGATCATGAATTCGTAGGAAGTATGGAGGAAGAAAGCAATGAGCATTATGATTCTGGTGACTATTCTAGATTTGGTATCCCGGACGCCCCGAAAACAACAGTGACAACACCTTTTGGAAAGGTACTCCACTAGTAAAGTGTACAGTACAGTGTCAGTGGTATCATTTGACTTCTAGCTGTTATACTTAGTAGAAAAGTATCAAAATAAGATGTTAGGAGAACAGTATGGCATCAGTTCATGTCTTGAATTACAGCCTTAAAAATAATGCAGCCTTTGAATTAAGGCAAGCTTGAATGGTCTAACCAGGCAGCGGGCATTTTCATGGTTTTGCTTACACTCGTATCTATCTTTCAATACTGTCACGACTCTCTTTTGAGTGTTATGAACATGAGTATGTGCCATAAAATTAGAGGGAGGAAACCATTAAATTACTACAGGGAAAGTTCCCTATAGATAGGGTTATAATATAGTATAGAAGAATGGAGAGAAAGATAACAGTGGTAAAAACATCCTTAACATTCATCACAACCTGACACCCGGTGAATGCTGAAATAAAACCTTTATTGACGACTTACCCATTTGCTCCACATTTGCTTTCCTTTCTATTTTTCAGTTCAGTAAATGTGATAAGTGTTGTAGTAGTCTCACTATTTCCATTTTGAAGACAAACCGATTTTACAGGTTGACATTTTAGAGGTGTTTGCCTTTTACAAAGATGTGTCAGTTATAAAATGTCAGGTCTATGAAAGGGGTCACACTACAATGCCAAATTAATAAGGCTAGTGCTGTATGCTTAAAGTGGTGACCCTGTGCTCACAAGTCACTGCTAGGATAAAGCATATCATACATGTATATATTTCCTAATGTAAACCATAAAACAAGTGAAGGTGCCAAGATTCCACTGTAATCTCATGTTTTTATTTTTATACTGAATGGGCCACATTATTTTAGCGATATGCACGTGTACATATGTTCTGACTTTATAGTAAATTGTCATTTAACTAGCTAAAGTAAAATAACTGTTACTTTTATATAAACGATTTCAGACAAGAACATGTGCAGACTTACTTCCTAAAGAAAAGTGGTTCCTGGTGTTGAGTATTCTCAATATTTTGGCAGCGATTGGACTAACAGCGTACAGACTTGTCATTGTTGCAAGGGATAAACCAACAGACTCAGATTTCACCTTTACCATTTTGATTATTGTTAATGCTGGTTAGTCTTCCTTATTTGTATGATATACAGAGACAGATTATCACTTGATCAGACAGCACCTGTCTCTGTAGTGTAATCACTAAGTATTTATGGATTGTCCTAGATTCTGGTCAAGCTACCAACTTGACTCATGTGTGACACAGTTGGCAGTTTTTTATAAAGAGTGCAATTGGGAGTCTACTACTGGTCAGTCCCAGGCGGTATGGCTATGATACCCTAATAGGAATATTTTGTTTAATATCCATTTCATGTCTTTCTTCTATTTCAAGATATACCTTTAGAAAGCACAATGTACTGTTTAAGGACCATATTAACTTTCAGTATACATGTATGTACTGACTGCCTTAGCATAACTGAAATACATGTATTCCTGAAACTTGCTTAATTTACAACATATAAAACATGTAATATTCTCAACCTTCCAAATTAGTGTCTTTTAAAGCTAAACTTGACAAAAATTGTTTATTGGATATGATAAAATTTATGGTTTTTATTTCAGCTTTTGTTGCCTTTTATGTTCTGCATGGCGTGCTGAGAGAGAGGAAGTACGAACTGTATGTACAGATTGTGGCCATTCTGGTCATTCTGATTTATTGTATTGTTGAATATGCTGTAAAATCAGAAAAAAGAACTACTGTGAAACTGGTGAGCTTTACAGAATCATTTAACTTGATTTAGCTGAGTTGTGAAGTAATTTCTCTGAACTGATACACACTTCGTAAATCACTTGTAACCACACATAAATTGGTCCACTCATTTATGAGAGAAAGATCAAGTGACCTTCATTTCTGGTACTCTTCACATCTGTGTGTAAGATGCCTGACTGGGGATTGGACCCCTGTACTATGAAGTGAATGCTGGAACTGCGAGATCTCAGACACAAACTCACTGGCTATACTTCAAACTACATGTACTTTTAAAAGACAACATGCTGTTCTGATTCTTAAAGAGCAGATTGGCTGAAATTAGAGTTACTGTGTTCATATAACAAGTAAACTTGATTTAAATTTTCATACTAACATTTGGTGATCTGTAGCCTGTCACTGTGTCAGAGTGTGAAATCAGTTTAAGGTGATATATAGAAAACTTTTTATGACTGAACAGGAGGCTTCATGTCCATAAGTGGTTCAGTATCCACAGGAGGCTAGATGTCCATAAGTGGTTCCATGTCTCTAGGGGACTCCATGACCATAGGTGGTTCCATGTCCTTAGGGAGCTCCATGTCCACAGGAGGCTCCATGTCCATAGGTTGTTTCATATCAATAGGGGGCTCCATGTCCATAGTTGGTTCTGTATCCATTAGGGGCTCCATGGCCATAAGTGGTTCTGTGTCCATAAGTGGTTTCATATCCACACAGTGGTTCCATGTCTGTAGGTTGTTCCATGTCCATAGGAAGCTCCATGCCAATAGGTGGTTCCATATCTGCAGGAGGCTCAATGTCCATAGGTTGTTCCATATTCATAGGAAGCTCCATATATGGAACAACCTATGGACATGGAGCCTTTTATGGATATGAAACCATCTTCTGATAAGGAGCATCCTATGGATATGGAAAAACCTATTGATACAGAGCCTCCAGTTCCACAGGTTCCATATCTGCAGGAGGCTCCATGTCCATAGGTGATTTTATATCCACAGGAGGCTCCATGTCCATAGGGAGTTCCATATCCTCAGAAGGCTCCATGTCCATAGTCGGTTTCATATCCATAGGGGGCCCCATGTCCATAAGTGGTTCCATTTTTGCAGGAGGTTCCATGTCCATAGGTGGTTCCATTTCTGTAAGTTGTTCCATAGCCCCAGGAGGCTCCATATCCATAGATGGGTTCATGTCCATAAAAGGCTGCATGTCCATAGGTTGTTCCATATCAACAGGAGGCTCCATGTCCATAGATGGTTCCATATCCATAGGAGGCTCTGTACAAATAGGTGCTTTCATATCCATAGGAGGCTCCGTATACATTGGTGGTTCCATATCCACAGGAGGCTCCATGTCCATAGGTTGTTCCATATCCATAAAAGGCTCCATGTCCATAGGTTGTTCCATATCCACAGGAGGTTCCTTTTCCATAGGTGGTTCCATATCCACAGGAGGTTCCATGTCCATAGGGGGTTCCATATCAATAGGTGGTTACATATCCATAGGAGGCTCCTTATCAGTAGATGGTTTCAAATCCATAAAAGGCTCCATGTCCATAGGTTGTTCCATATCCACAGGAGGCTCCATGTCCATAGTTGGCTCCATTTTCACAGGAGGCTCTGTACAAATAGGTGCTTTCATATCCATAGGCGCCGTATCAATAGGTGGTTTTATATCCACAGGTGGCTCCATGTCCATAGGTTGTTCCATATCCACAGGAGGCTCCATGTCCATAGTTGGCTCCATTTCCACAGGAGGCTCTGTACAAATAGGTGCTTTCATATCCATAGGAGGCTCCGTATCAATAGGTGGTTTCATATCCACAGGTGGCTCCATGTCCATAGGTTGTTCCATATCCACAGGAGGTTCCATGTCCATAGTTGGCTCCATTTCCACAGGAGGCTCTGTACGAATAGGTGCTTTCATATCCATAGGAGGCTCCGTATCAATAGGTGGTTTCATATCCACAGGTGGCTCCATGTCCATAGGTGGTTCCATGTCTTCAGGAGGCTCCATGTCCATAGATGGTTCCATGTCCACAGGAGGCTCTATGTCCATATTTTGTTTCATATCCATAGGAGGTTCCATTTCCATAGGGGGTTCCATATCCACAGGAGGTTCCATGTCCGTAGGGGGTTCCATATCCACAGAAGATCCATGTCGATACATGGTTCCATGTCCACAGAAGATCCATGTCGATAGATGGTTCCATGTCCACAGAAGATCCATGTCGATAGATGGTTCCATGTCCACAGGAGGCTCTATGTCCTTAGGTTGTTTCATATCCATAGGAGGTTCCATGTCAATAAGTGGTTCCATATCCTCAGGAGGCTCCATGTCCATAAGTGGTTTCATATCTATAGGGGGCTCCATGCTCATAGGTTGTTCCATATTCATAGGTGGCTCTGTATCCATTTGTGGTTCCATATCCATAGGAGGCTCTATGTCTATAGGTGGCTCCATGTTTGTAGGGGGCTCAATGTCCGTAGGCAAGATGTTTTATTGCAGATCTTTTGTTGAAAACTGATGCAGTATATTGAATTTGTGTCAAATTTCAGGTCAGATTGATAATAGCATGTGTATTGGCTCCGCCCAATATCGTACTGTCAGTGCTTGTGGCACGTGATTTTGGAGAACTGGAGTTCAGAATTGCCGGTGCTTCGGGTCTTTTACAGCGTAAGTATTTACAAATGTATGTCTCCTTGTTACATGATGTCTTTCACTGATAATATGAAAAAAAACAACTGAAATATGAATTTTATGTAAAGATGCTTGTAATGCTTTTAAAAGACATAAAGAAAAACATTGAAAATGTGGATTTTTCCTCCATTCCCAGAAGAGCTTTGATTCCAACTTCTGGTTTGATTTCTTTTCTTATTTTTTTTATGGTATTAACAGGAATCTATAATGAAGCTGCCATATTTTCCTGCTGGTTGAAATTTGATTTTCAAGTAACAGTAAGTATACCTGATTATTTGAGCATCAAATAGAATCTTCCTGTTCTAATAAATTCTGTGTTGAAATAATTTTTAGTTTGACTTTTAAAGATTTTTCTCACTGTGAAAATTGCTGTAAACAAGTACATATATGTTTGTATAAAGAGATTTATAAAAGGGCTGACTGATTTCTTGATATTTGGATTATGTATAAATTTAATGAATATAGAGGACATTATAAATTTACTGAGAAAGCTATATCAATAACGCAGCAAGTCTTAAGTTCTGTTTTGCAATGTTATATATTAACTACATAATTTCTTTCATTATTATTCCCCGCCATAGGCGGAGAGATATTGTTTAAGTCATGTCTGTCAGTCCATCAGTCTGTACCAAAAAAGTGCTGGTTAAGTGGCTATGGCAACAATAGGTAACAGTAAATTCTCTTTGATGTCATTCATTCAGTAACTTACAACAACTGAGTTCTGTTTGACTGTAAGATGCATCAAAACGAATTACCTTTCAGAGATGAGGCCCTAATGGGGTGGTAAAATTTTAAAAATGCTTTTTTTTAATTCACCTGGCACTTTTTGTTAGGGTGAGCTTTTAGGAAAGATGATTGTCTGTCGTCCATCTGTCTGTCAGCGCCCAAAAATGCAGGTTAGTGGCTATGGCAACAGTTAATTCTCTTTGATGTCATTCATTCTGTGTCTTATGTGGCTATTTTTTGGCTTATATGGCTTAATAGTACAATAGAGAGAACAAAAGAATAGCCACATCTGCCAATTTTTAGAATGTCCAATGTTGATGAAACTTGGCAGGGATGTTCCTTGCTCTACTTAAATTGTTCAAAGAATTTCATTCCATGCAGAGCTCTGGTTGCTATGTCAACAAATTTGAAAAAGTTTAAAGGGGGGGGGGGAGGGGTGTTATTTCTGCAAAACCACAAGGTCTAGAGTTTAGAAGTTTAGTATGCAGTATTTATTGTCTAGTGTGTTAAAAGTTTCCTCTGGGGTTAACATTGACCCTGCCCTGGGGTCACTTGTTTTACATAGAATTATATAGGAAAAACTTTAAAAACCTTCTTCTCCAAAGCCACAAGGCCTAGAGCTTAGATATTTGGTGTATAACATTGTCTAGTGGTTCTCTATATTGGTGTTTGTGTGGGGGGAGAGGGGGGTAGGGCTTCTCTTTAAACAGAGTTATAGGAGAGACCTAGCTTCCAATGATTTCCTATAGCAACCACTGACTTACCAAGCAACCACTGACTTCCTTAGCAACCTGTGTTGTTCTGGTCTAAAACTAGTAGAACTGATTCAATTTAACATACAACAACTAATTTCTTTGTGACGTTGACATGAAGGAAAAAAATCTGCTTGGAGATGAGGCCCCAGTGGGGTTTATAAATTTTAAAAATTCTTCTTTTTTTTTTAAAAGTCACCCGAATAAGCTTTTCAGTTGTTCTTTGTTAGTTATTGGTTTCTTTTGGTGGGGGATATATATTCACTGAATTTGCTTGTTTCAGGTAAGTTTGGTAGTTCTAGCTCTACAGGATGGCACAGATGTCCATACAGTTGAAATTATCACACTGGCTGTTGGTATTCCTTACACTTTCCTGTGGGATGTGTTTGGATGGCTTGTAGTAAGTTGTTTTACCAACTTTGAGTATAACGAATTTTGGCGAATTTTATTATTGTTTTCTGAGTACTCTGTTAACATTTTGCTAACTGAATACTTGGATGCTCAGTCAAGTAATTGGTTAAGTGGTGACTAGTTGCAATCCCTAGTATATAAACTTGTCACTGCACATTTTGTAATTGTTTTGACAATGGAAACAGAAGGCATGATGTTTCATTTTGTAATTGTTTTGACAATGGAAACAGAAGGCATGATGTTTCATTTTGTAATTGTTTTGACAATGGAAACGGAAGGCATGATGTTTCATTTTGTAATTGTTTTGACGATGGAAACGGAAGGCATGATGTTTCATTTTGTAATTGTTTTGACAATGGAAACAGAAGGCATGA
Organism: Saxidomus purpurata; assembly: GCA_022818135.1. Classification (NCBI taxonomy): domain Eukaryota; kingdom Metazoa; phylum Mollusca; class Bivalvia; order Venerida; family Veneridae; genus Saxidomus; species Saxidomus purpurata. The sequence goes on along the minus strand of JAFMSR010000011.1, from coordinate 14,486,499 downwards.
TGTTTCATTTTGTAATTGTTTTGACAATGGAAACGGAAGGCATGATGTTTCATTTTGTAATTGTTTTGACGATGGAAACGGAAGGCATGATGTTTCATTTTGTAATTGTTTTGACAATGGAAACAGAAGGCATGATGTTTCATTTTGTAATTGTTTTGACGATGGAAACGGAAGGCATGATGTTTCATTTTGTAATTGTTTTGACGATGGAAACGGAAGGCATGATGTTTCATTTTGTAATTGTTTTGACAATGGAAACAGAAGGCATGATGTTTCATTTTGTAATTGTTTTGATGATGGAAACGGAAGGCATGATGTTTCATTTTGTAATTGTTTTGACAATGGAAACAGAAGGCATGATGTTTCATTTTGTAATTGTTTTGACAATGGAAACGGAAGGCATGATGTTTCATTTTGTAATTGTTTTGACGATGGAAACGGAAGGCATGATGTTTCATTTTGTAATTGTTTTGACAATGGAAACAGAAGGCATGATGTTTCATTTTGTAATTGTTTTGACAATGGAAACAGAAGGCATGATGTTTCATTTTGTAATTGTTTTGACAATGGAAACAGAAGGCATGATGTTTCATTTTGTAATTGTTTTGACAATGGAAACAGAAGGCATGATGTTTCATTTTGTAATTGTTTTGACGATGGAAACGGAAGGCATGATGTTTGCAGAGAAGTGACTCTAAAATGGGCGGTAATTACCACCATATTTTGCAACCATGTACAGGTGAAAGAGATATAATCAGCACCTTGAGGTAGAAACTGAAAAATAAAGAAAAATGGCAGACAAAAGATCAATTAATCAAAATTCAAATAGGAGCGTGGGAGCATTTTTCACTGTAAAGGAAAGAAAGTCAGATCAATTGTTTTTTTAACATGTTATAGTTAGGAAAAGAGAGGAGTTATTTAAGTTTTTTTGTTAAACAAAATGTCCTTCATGATATATTGCAATTCAGTTTGTGGTGTCCTTACAGCCCTAGTAGTTCTTAGGTAATGAATATTTTGACATATTTTCAGCTACGTCTAGAATTACATTTTGGAGCATTTGTGTTTGCTGCCCTAGGCCTTGCTAAACCAGCTTATTATGTGTATAAATTTGTAGAGGTAAGAGAAAAATATACATGAGTTTGTTAAATTTTTGTTTTCATTAATTTGAAATTAAGTTAAATTTGTTTTTCACTGAAGCACATTCCTTAATGGTTGAATTTTGAAATGTTCGATATTAAGTATCAATTAAAGGAGCCGTTATGGCGCAGTTCTCCTCAGGATCGAAGGGTCCCGGGTTTGATCCCTACTATAGCCATGTTGGTAGTGTCCTTAGGCAAGACATAAATAGTTCTACATTGCCTCTCTCTCTTTGAGGTTAATTCCATCTGAGTCTTGAGAGTGATTTATATAAGTACATGTAGTATGAACTTGTTTGCTTGAGAGTGATTTATATAAATACATATAGTATGAACTTGTTTGCAATGGAGAATAAATAAATTAGTATAAATCAAAGTGTTTGTCTATAGATTTTTGAAAAAGTTATACAGTCAAATCCTGTGAACAAAAACCACTTATTGAAAGAAGCTAAATCAGTCTGTGCTGATGGGTTGTCTCCAGTTACAGGTGTTCTACTGCAGATGATGAATGCACAGTATTCCTGCTGGTGTGTGTTCACAGGGGGTTCTGTATTCCTGTTAGTGTGTGTTCACAGGGGGTTCTGTATTCCTGCTGGTGTGTGTTCACAGGGGGTTCTCTCTTCCTGTTAGTGTGTGTTCACAGGGGGTTCTGTATTCTGGATATGGTCCTTTACATGGGTTTGAGTCCGTTTAACTATAAAAAGTTTAACACGTATAAATTTGTTTTCAGTTGTACGATGACATTGAGAAAGATGATCACAAGGACATCATAACATACTGTGTCATAGTTAGTGGTAAGCTCAGATATGTTTTAAAAATGTTTGATGCGTAGAGCACTGAAGGTCCTATTGTCTGAAGACCTGATTATAAGATACTCTGAGGGTATGAGTCACCCGTGCCAAAACATTGTACCCCTTTAATATAGTTTATAACCCGAGCAGGTTCAGTGGTGTAGGGTTCCTCACAGTGCCTTCTTTCAGAGAGAGTACTGGTCAGAACCTAAGTCAACAATCATTTAGAGTAGTCTATTGAAGTCACCAGACTAACTTGAGCGTACAAGAGATGACAATAGATGTAAACTTAATAAGTTTAAACTATTAACTTATTCTAAAAGCTAAGGATATCTAAAACCTACCATTAGCTTTAAATATTTGAGACATAAGCCTTTTGTGGCCATTTTGCTTTCAGATTTCTGGATTTACACCAACAAAACAATGCTTTGCAATTTCTCTGTGTTTGCATTCATTCTGTATATAGCATTTCCCTATTGAGACCATTTTCAAGTCAAATAATGTTTTGATATTAATCAGACTGAGAACATTTGTGCTGATTTCAAGATAATATCACCTTTATAAAAGATGACATTTGTGCTTGATTTTATTCAGGTGCATTGGCTGTACTCGTTTGGTTGATACTGATGATTGAATTAATTCGTGTCTACAGAAATTTTGGCAAAGGGCTGAAAGAAAGAGGTAAAATATATTATGCCATGTTTTAATTATGACTTTGATATCAGTTTTTGGGCTTGCATAAACAGTAAACTCCACTTGTTATGATGTAGTTTGTTACGTCCCTGCATATTCCTGATTAGATTCAGTTAAACACAATCCATGTGTTAATATATCTGATGTTACCATAATCCGGGTATAACCATACATTTTTTTTGGTCCTTAGGTCAATTTACTAACCTTTAATATGATAATTGCAGTGTTGGCGAGCCCACCAGCAGATTTCACACCTTTTTACTTTATTAGATTGCAACAGCAGAACAAGTTCAGTGTTACTTTTGTTTGATATGATTACACATGTCAGTTAGATTTCGTGCACGCATTATTTGTAATATTTGAAAATGTATGTTAGTTTGTGAGCAAATTTATGAAGATAGGTCAATAAAAAATGAATTCATGTGAATATCTCAATAAACTTAAAACAGTGGACATTTTCATTGCAATTTCTTTATGTTTTATTTGTACTGATGTACATCAACAGAAGGGACTTTAAATGCATTAGTAGTGAATTGTTCTTACATGTTTCTTTCTTTAAGGTATTAAGAATACTCTAGATGTATCTTATGTATCTTTCACTTCCATGCATGATTTATAAATATCTTGCTTTTTAATGATGCTTTATTAATATTTTACGGATTTAGGACAGAATATTTGTAATGGTTTTATCCTTCATTGGTACTTTACATCCGCATACAGTAACATCACTTTAGGTCAAAGCTCGTACTTTGAAAATGAGGTCTGTTGTCTCAAATGTTAAGATGCCTGCCAGGAGCAGACTTAGTGGTATTAGGGTGATTTAGGCATTGTTTCACTCAGGTCAGAGTAATTTAAATGATTGACATTGACAACTGATCATATATAACAAAAATTGCAGAAATTATATAAAAGGGCAGCGCAAGTGCCAGGTCTGTTGCCTGAAAGGACATCATGCCATTCTATTTCAAATTAGATTGTCTTTCACAGATAAGAAAAGCATGTACCGTTAGTAAAGAGCGTTTTATACATCTGAAAAGCTTGTCATAATTGTTTCTGTTTCAGGAAAAATCAGTTTTGGAGCATTCACTGTTGGACAAGCCTTAGGGAGACCGAACTGATCAGTGTAGACATGCCAGAAATATGAGAATATAATCAAAATGATGTGTTCAAGTTTTTTAGTTCTTTTTAAGCATAATTGTCGTTTATAGTGCTGAAGTTTGCAAACTGTTGTATGGTCTATCAGTCTACAGCTATCTTTTCTCAAGTCTGTCACCCAGACTCAGCCCTTGTCAGGATATCAAATGCAATACAGTTGTACTTTATATACAGTAGAGAAAATCTTATAACCGTTTGTCTGAAAGTCTCAGACTATGACTTTCTTATACATATATAAAACTAGGTTGTATACACTTATCTCATAAATTCAATTGTGTTGGCTGAATTAATTAAAAGGCTACTTTTGTATTGTGCCATATTGTCTGTTAGTTTAGGTGATTGTTTGAGAAAGCCACTTGTAGGTCTGCAGATATCTATGACTATTGGGGAAAGCTAGTTTTTAACACCGATTGATCTATGTACAGTCTTGATTACAATTTGTCTGCGTACAGCTTTGATTGTTCAGTGAGGCCATTGGCTTTTACCCAAATACCAGTGGGTCTATTTACAGCTATGATTTTAGGGATAGGCCCTTGTGTATACTCTGGTGGGTCTATATACAGGTAGATCTATGTGATTTTCTGCTCCTTTTTTACCCTATTAGTCTATGTACAGCCGTATTTGTCAATGTACAGCCATGATTGTTTGGAAAAGCCTCTTGTTTTTAATGTGATTTGTCACTGAACAGCCATGATTGTTTGGGAAAGTCCTTTGTTTTTTTAATGTGATTTGTCAATGAACAGTCATGATTGTTTGGGAAAGCCCCTTGTTTTTTTAATGTGATTTGTCAATGTACAGCCATGATTGTTTGGAAAAGCCCCTTGTTTTTAATGTGATTTGTCAATGAACAGCCATGATTTTTTAGAAAAGCCCCTTGTTTTTAAATTGTTTTGTCAATGTACAGCCATGATTATTTGGAAAAGCCCCTTGTATTTAGTGTGATTTGTCAATGAACAGCCATGATTGTTTGGGAAAGCCCCTCGTTTTTTTAATGTGATTTGTCAATGTACAGCCATGATTGTTTGGAAAAGCCCCTTGTTTTTAATGTGATTTGTCAATGAACAGCCATGATTTTTTGGAAAAGCCTCTTGTTTTTAAATTGTTTTGTCAATGTACAGCCATGATTGTTTGGAAAAGCCCCTTGTATTTAATGTGATTTGTCAATGAACAGCAATGATTGTTTGGGAAAGTCCCTTGTTTTTATACCCCCAAAACGAAGTTTAGGGGGGTATATAGGAGTCACCCGGTGGTTGGTTGGTCGGTCGGTCGGTCGGTCGGTCTGTTGCATTTTCCTTGTCCGGAGCATAACTTGAAAACTACTTGTTGGAATTCAATACAACTTCATACAATGATCAAGCACATTGAGAGGAAGTGCAGTGCAGAAGAACCATAACTCCATCTTGACTAATTACAGAGTTATTGCCCTTTGTTGCTTTTCCTTGTCCGGAGCATAACTTGAAAACTACTGGTTGGAATTCAATACAACTTCATACAATGTTCAAGCACATTGAGAGGAAGTGCAGTGCACAAGAACTATAACTCCATCTTGACTAATTACAGAGTTATTGCCCTTTGTTAGTTTTCCTTGTCCGGAGCATAACTTGAAAACTACTGGTTGGAATTCAATACAACTTCATACAATGGTCAAGCACATTGAGAGGAAGTGCAGTGCAGAAGAACCATAACTCCATCTTGACTAATTACAGAGTTATTGCCCTTTGTTACTTTTCCTTGTCCGGAGCATAACTTGAAAACTACTGGTTGGAATTCAATACAATTTCATACAATGATGAAGCACAATAAGAGGAAGTGCAGTGTACAAGAACCATAACTCTATCTAGAGTATTTTCAGAGTTATTGCCCTTTGTTAGTTTTTCTTCTCCAGAGCATTACTTGAAAACTACTGGTTTGAATTCAATATAACCTCATACAATGGTCAAGTACATTGAGAGGAAGTGCAGTGCACAAGAACCATAACTCCATCTTGACTAATTACAGAGTTATTGCCCTTTGTTACTTTTCCTTGTCCGGAGCATAATTTGAAAAGTACTAGTTGGAATTCAAAACAACTTCATACAATGGTCAAGTACAATGAGAGGAAGTGCAGTGCACAGGAACCATAACTCTATCTTGACTCATTTCAGAGTTATTGCCCTTTGTTACTTTTCCTTGTCCGGAGCATAATTCGAAAACTTCTGGTTGGAATTCAATACAACTTCATAAAATGATCAAGCACAATGACAGGAAGTGCAGTGCGAAAGAACAATAACTCTATCTTGACTAATTTCAGAGTTATTGCCCTTTGTTACTTTTACTTGTCCGGAGCATTATTCGATAACTATTGGTTGGAATTCAATACAACTTCATACAATGGTCAAGCACAATGAGAGGAAGTGCAGTGTACAAGAACCATAACTCTATCTTGACAAATTACAGAGTTATTGCCAAGAACAATATCTCTTTTTAGTTTGTTTGCAAGGTATTCTGTTACTACGAACTTTCTCAGTTTATAAAGCAGTCTTTTGGGGGTATTAATCACATTTAGTGATAGCTCTAGTTTTAATGTGCTTTGTCAATAAACAGCCATGATCCTTGTTTTTTTAATGTGATTTGTCAATGAACAGCCATGATTGTTTGGGAAAGCCCCTTGTTTTTAATGTGATTTGTCAATGAGCAGCCATGATGGTTTGGGAAAGCCCCTTGTTTTTAATGTGATTTGTCAATGAACAGCCATGATTGTTTGGGAAAGCCCCTTGTTTTAATGTGATTTGTCAATGAACAGCCATACTTGTTGGTGAAAGTCTGTTATTTTTAATGTGAACAATAAATGTTGGAGAAAACTCAATTTGTCAATATAAAGCCATAACCCCTTGTTTTCAAGACTACCCTGCTTCTTTCACATTTTCTTTGTAATTATAAACAATTATACTACTTTGACATAAGGGAAAGAAAAGTCAAGATACTAAACCAGTGTTACTGTAGAGTTGGGCATAGCTTGGACATACTAGTGGACACATCAGGGGAGTGAATGTTGACAAGTACAGTCTTCTGTTTGATGTATGTTATTATGACAAAACATCTCAATCACAATTAACTCCAGTTAGTAGGTTGTGTGGAGTACTTAAGACCACCAGTTAATTACACTGTACATGTATAGGCATATGTTTGTTGTTTTAGAATGTCATTATTGATAAATGCTTTATTTTATGTCCAGTGTAAAGTGTAAGCTGGTATTCAGTTACTAGAATGCTGTACTTTTTACAGTCATGATTCTGTTTTATTGTGTGTCTTATTACTTTAAATGCTAGGTTCATATTTTTTAATTAGGAAAAGATTTTACTTTTGAGTTGATACACCGGATCATATGTCACAATTTGGAGTTTAGATGTGTAGTAATCTTATCAGAAAGGCCAAAGTAAAATCTATTTCCATTCTAACGTGTTGATTTAAACAAAACAAAAGTTCGAAGGGGTACTATTTACTGGGCTAAAGAGAAGTGCTTTGAACTCATAGCAGTATGTGAAAGTTTGGCTGTTCTTTTTTACTCCTCCATTAACACACTATTTGTCTTATTTTGTTGTTGCTGATATTGCAGTTGATACCAGAAGTGTGGTAAATTTTACTACAATTTGTTTACATCACATGACTTCATTCATAACAATGTCAATCAAAGCATATTACATTCGTAAATTATTGCGTGAAAATTATCATGTGCAAAACTGTAATTCGTTTTGAGATTAATATATCTTGTTACATTTGATAGCTGAATACATAAATACCTAAACACATCATTCTGTTACATTCATAATATTGTTAGAACATTATGCATTCGCATAAACTTACTAAAATTTTGCCGAATGTATACCGGTATACATGTGTGATATCACATATCCATTAACCTCTCATCTGTACCTCATTTGTAGTTTAGTTTCCACTTTGTCGGTAAATTATATACAGAAGTCAAAAGTATTGGATGTTTTGTTTGTTGTCTTGTTTGTACATTGTTGATTCATTGACTGAGTTATACATATACCAATTTATTGGCTAAGTTGTAAAAGCCCTAGATATATCACTGTCAGAAATCTTTGCATAATTCCATTGTCTGTTGTTGTGCGTCCATCATCAACATTTCACTTGAAGCTCTTATTAAATATGAATTGCCTCTTGTGATATAAATCTAGCAACAACAATGGCACTCTATAATGAAATGTTGTTATCTTATTATGTCCATATTTGACTAATGTACTGTGAGGGTTGTATCAAATGTATTATTGAGCTACAGAAGATACACAATTGAACTTCGAAAACAAACACTACCTGCTTTATCAAATTGCAGCGGTCTTTGTTTACATGTAGTCTTCTACTATAATAGATGGGAGTAATGTTTCGGCCCTGCTGGTATTTATTAACTGTTTGGTCTTCATTTGAAGGATGTATTTAACAAAGGTTAGAGTGTATCTGTAGTTCTGTTATCATTTTCAGAACGTCTTTTTAAATTTCAGTATTGAAAACTATACAAGTAGAAAGATAGTGTTACATTCTTACTATGTCATTACCGGGCATTTAAACTAATTTAGAGACCATTAAAGAGAACATATCAAAATTGAGATGTTGAGTGTATTTATTCTGCTTCCGTACATGTAAGTTAAGGGCATTTTGTGTTGGAGAAGGGTTTTGAGTGTTCATGGGGATATCTCAAATTTTAACATTACATGTAGTTTGATTATTTGAAGAGTATTTCAAGCCATTTTAATCACCTCAATGCAAGTGTTTGTGTTACACTTTGTTTAAAATTCTGCACGAAGTTCCTATCAAGGCCTCTCTTGGCTCTTGATCCTATTGCATGGTCAAAACGATTGATTATGGGTCAGATGAGACCCAGTCGAATAGCAGGCTAGATCAGACCAGTTTCATATTCTTATCAATGTCTTGCATGAATGAAGTGTGCAGGTACGAGAACATGTTTTTCATATTCTGTGTTGATGTGGATGAGTGATACAGGACCATTATTGACCTCATCTTTAGAACTGTCTCTTAAACCCAGAAATACCATAGTACTTTTGTTTTAAAATGCACAGCGAGTACAGGCTTTGGATTAATATTTGGCCAAAGCATTATTATATGTCAAGTCCTTGGGCAATACAACAAAAGCACAAAATGACTGCTCAAATATCAGTCTGTAGTCGAGTAAAACTCGTCAAAAATTGATACAGAGCAGTTCCAGATATGATGAGGATTTCAACTTGCAATCTGATAGTAGCTTATTGCACACTACTTTTGATTGCATTTTCCCAATTCAGTTTTCTTTACAGCTCTACTTTTGTTAAGGTTTAGTATAGTTTATACAAATTTATTTTAGTTTGATTACGAAGCAAGCTCTGTAGCTTATTGAATCGCTCTCGAACACTCATTCCACATGTTATCACACTTGTGAGAGAGAGGCAGCGAGTTTTTCATCACTGCTATCCATTAACAGCTGGGTGGACTGAGGCATGTGTGGCATCAGTGTCTGCCCAAGGACACAACTCGTGCTCGGGCTGGGATTTGAACCTTCCTGTTCCGGAAGTGAATGCCCTAACCACTGAGCTATCGAGGCCGATCCAGGTTTCATTGGTTAATGCAGTATATGTGTCTGAGGAAATACAAATGTAGATTACAGTTTAGCAATATTACTATTTAACGTGTTATAGACTTGTGTATGTATATACTCTCTGCTTTGTACAATAAATTATTGGCTTTGTTATAAAGATGTTTGCTATACTTGTTGTTTTGCCCCCTTAGGTTGGCATATTAAAATAGAAGCATCCGTCCTTCCAATTTTTTGTGTCCAAGCTGCAACTTCGTCATTGGATTGAAGGATTTTAAAATAACATAAGTCACAAAATGTTCAGTACAAGACCCACGTCTAACCTCAAAGTTCAAGGTGACAGTTTTAAGGTAATGGAATCCTGTGTACATGTATATGCACACGTGTCTGGACTGTTACTGTGTCATGCAGTGAAGGATTTTAAAATAACATTGCCAAATGTTCAGCACATCAAGATGATGTGTCATGTGCAAGACCCAGGTCCCTACCTCAAAGGTCCTGGATGGATTTTCAAATAACTTGTTCAGCACATCAAGTGTCGCATACAAGACTCATGATCCTACCTAAAAGATCAAGGTCACACCAAGTGTTAAAAGGTAATGGAATCCTGTTTATATTGCAACTCGTGTCATGCATAGGATTTTAAAATTAGAGATGACATGTCAAAGCAAGTCCCACATCCTTATCTTGAAGGTCAAGGTCACACTTAGAGGCAAGACAGTTTGGCATCCAGTATATTATATAAAAGTATGACCGTCGTCGTGCGAAAATGTACCTTTGGACATTTTTTACATTATTCGACAAATGAATGCAAACAACATAAAATTCACATTTTTGTCATCCACTTTAAAGCTGTAAAAATCCCTGCCCTTGTAGGGAGAATTTGGTAGGTGTGTTTATCAGATAACAAGTTATCACTCATGCAGAGGGATGCTGTACCTGTGCTAAATAAAACTGAAGTAAACAAACACTACAGTAGAGCAGACATGCCATGCTTTGCATTGTATAACCTTTCAAACCATTTATTTCAAATTGTTTCTGTATAATGAAATGTTTTTGTTTTTTTAACAGGTATTTTGTATGTCATTTCTGGATTTCTTTTATAAGTAACAATTCTTTCAGATTTAAAATCCCTATTTATGTTTTCATTCCAGTCTAGTAATGCTAAGTCAATCCTTACCGGTACTTTATAAATCGAATCTCTTGTCTACAAACTGTAATAGAGCATTGTTGAAAGACATAATGAGTGCCCATACAGTATTTATACTTTTCTGCTTCTTTCATTTTAAGAAAATCAGTTAAAATTTCAACAGCTCTGTCACTTTTCAACTGGAATTTGTGGAGGCTAACTATTGTCACTATCCATGACTGTTTTAATATCATGATATTTTCTTAAATCTGAAAGACAATGTAAGACCTATGTTAAACACAGTGACAAGGCACAAAATGAAAATTTTGTGTAATGTTGCAGGCCTGTTTCTATCACCAAATCAATTCATTTCAATTATCAACAGGGTTGAGATAATATAGGGAGGTCTGTCAAAACAATACACATTCATAATATCAATTTCACTGATAAACTTGCGGCACTTTATAACTGGCATTTATTTTATTGCCTTGAAAAATTAGCATCAGAAAATAATGCATGTGGTGAGAAGAAAGAGGTATGTAATATTATCATGACAAAAGAACAAAGGATTGGGTAATATACTGGTTATGTGTCACTTAAAAAGTTTTTTCACTTGATTTATTATTATTATTATAAATCAGTTTCATAACAAAAAGGTAATTACAGCTAAATGATTGCCAACTAGAGGTAGTGAGTGTGAATTTTTTATAGTGAATTCTTGTCTGTTACAGAATGCCTTGTGGATGATAAACAAAACCATGTGCTAGTAATATTTACATTCCTCTCTATCTAGGGTTATGACCTCTAAGCTCCTCCCGGGAAATTCAAATTTTTGACAGCTGGGTTTAAATTTTATTTGAAAGTATACTTCTTTGACTTTTATTGAAAAAAATAAATGCACCAATAGAAACAGAATATGTCAAATTACACCTGTGCCAATTCTGAAATATGTTTATTCTGTAGTTCTTTCAGGATTTTAAACAAGAGGGCCAAGATGGCCCTATATTGCTCACCTTGGTACAAGTCCACTTGCCTGGTGGAAGATCACTAGATAATGTTATATACCTAAAAGGTTTTCCTATATACATCTTTGTAATACAAGTGACCTCCCCCCCTCCCGGGCAAGGTCAATTTTGACCCCAGGGGCATAATTGAACAAACTTTGAAGAGGTCTACTAGGCAATGCTACATGCCAAATACCTAAGCTCTAGGCCTTGTGGTTTCAGAGAAGATTTTTAAAGTTTTTCCTATATAAGCCTATGTAAAACTAAGTGACCCCTCTGTGCGGGGTTAATTTTGATCTGGGGGTCATAATTTGAACAATCTTAGTAGAGGTCCACTAGCCAATGCTACATCCCAAATATCTAAGCTTTAGGCCTTGTGGTTTCAGAGAAGATTTTTAAAGTTTTTGCTATGTAAGCCTATGCAAAACTGAGTGACCACCCCTGTGGGGTCACTTTTGACCCGGGGATCATAATTGGAACAATCTTGGTAGAGGTCAACTAGACAATGCTACATGCCAAATATCTAAACTCTAGACTTTGTGGTTACAGAGAAGAAGATTTTTAAAGTTTTTCCTATATAAGCCTATGCAAAACTAAGTGACCACCTGTGCAGGGTCAATTTTGATCCGGGAGTCATAATTTGAACAATCTTGGTAGAAGTCCACTAACCAATGCTACATGCCAAATATCTAAGCTTAAGACCTTGTTGTTTCAGAGAAGATTTTTAAAGTTTTTCCTAAGCCTATGCAAAACTAATTGACCACCTGCACGTGGTTAATTTTGACCCGGGGATCATAATTTGAACAATCTTGGTAGAGGTCCACTAGACAATGCTACATGCCAAATATCTAAGCTCTAGGCCTTGTGGTTTCAGAGAAGATTTTTAAAGTTTTTCCTATATAAGCCAATGCAAAACTAAGTGACCACCCCTGCGGGGTCAATTTTAATTCGGGGGTCACAATTTGAAATCTTGGTAGAGGTCCACTAGACAATGCTACATGCCAAATATCTAAGCTCTAGGCCTTATGGTTTCAGAGAAGAAGATTTTTAAAGTTTTTGTTATGTAAGCCTATGCAAAACTGAGTGACCACCCCTGTGGGGTCACTTTTGACCCGGGGATCATAATTGGAACAATCTTGGTAGAGGTCAACTAGACAATGCTACATGCCAAATATCTAAACTCTAGACTTTGTGGTTTCAGAGAAGAAGATTTTTAAAGTTTTTCCTATATAAGCCTATGCAAAACTAAGTGACCACCTGTGCAGGGTCAATTTTGATCTGGGGGTCATAATTTGAACAATTTTGGTAGAAGTCCACTAACCAATGCTACATGCCAAGTATCTAAGCTTTGGGCCTTGTTGTTTCAGAGAAGATTTTTAAAGTTTTTCCTAAGCCTATGCAAAAGTAAGTAACCACCCAGCGGGGTTAAATTTGACCTGGGGGATCATAATTTGAACAATCTTGGTAGAGGTCCACTAGACAATGCTTCATGCCAAATATCTAAGCCCTAGGCCTTGTGGTTTCAGAGAAGATTTTTAAAGTTTTTCCTATATAAGCCAATGCAAAACTAAGTGACCACCCCTGCGGGGTTAATTTTTACCCAGGGGTCATAATTTGAACAATTTTGGTAGAGGTCCATGCCAAATATCTAAGCTCTAGGCCTTGTTTGTTTGTAATTGTGCTTATTAGGTCCACCAACCCCGTTCGAGGTATAGTCGGTACGACCCGCTCCAGGCCTTGTGATTTCAATGAAGATTTTTAAAGTTTTTCCTATTTGTTGCCATAGCAACCAGAGTTCTGCATGGAATGGAATTCTTTGAAGAATATTGGTAAAGCTTCATGCAAGGAACATTCCTGCATAGTTCTATCAACATTGGCCTAGTGGTTTCAGAGGAGATGTCATTTGAATCAAAATGTCGACGGACAACAATCATCAATTAGGAAAGCTCACCCTGGCTATGCCAGGGAAGCTAATAAGGGTTCTCTGAACCATGCACATTTTATATAGAAACCTGCCCAAGCGCCATCTTCTGGCTTTTATATCCCAGTTATGGGTTTAAATGCAAAACCAATATTAAAAACTGAAAGCCATTATTTTTTTCCATCACATTGTACGTTTTGCTTTAAAATCCTTCAAGACCATTACCATGGCAACAGTGATTCGAAATGATTCTTTTATCTTGCCTATACCCTATGAAACAAGAGCTGTCACATGACAGCACGCTCAACTATTCAAAAGCTTGTTGCTAAAATGGGGTTTTTGTCTAAGAACAGGAGTATTGTGTAATTGTCTATAAGAATTAAGGTCAAAGATATGAAACTTGTTCAAAGACCTTTGTAAATGTACATTGCATTCAAGGCCTTACTCTGGATTCTGCAAGCCAACTGGAGGGAGGATGGGGGGGATAATTTCAAAGAAATACATGACCTTGTATATTTGATCATGAATAATTTTGTAACTTTTCAAAATTGATATGTAGAATTAAACAAGAGGGCCATGATGGCCCTGTATCGCTCACCTGTCTACCATTGGCAAAAATAAAAAGGTTATTAATAGCAGAAAGGATCAATTTTTACCTTTGGCTCATGATATCCTCTTAATAAGAATATGTAAAATCAAAAGACCCCCCCCCAGGCAGGGTTAATTTTGACCCTGAGGTCAGGATTTGAACAATCTTGGTAGAGAGTCAATTATTGCCACATGCTGAATATCTAAGCTCTAGGCCTCATTATTTTGCTGTCTGATCATGATCTGCACTGTTGGCTATTCATTTTTTTGCTGTCTGATCATGATCTGCACTGTAAGCTATTCATTGTATGTTGGCTGGTCATGATCTGCACTGTCAGCTTTTTATTTTTTGCTGTCTGATCATGATCTGCACTGTTTGCTATGCATTATTTAGCTGTCTGATCATGATCTGCACTTTCATAATTTAGCTGTCTGATCATGATCTGCACTTTCATTATTTTGCTGTCTGATCATGATCTGCACTTTCTGACAAATTTCAAGGATATCTGGGCTGAAAATGTAACATCTAGAGTGTTAACAAGGTTTTTCCATATTTGGGCTGTGACCTAGTTTTTGACCCCAGATGACCCATATTCGAACTTGGGCTAGAAATTAACTTAACAACCTTTCTGACAAATTTCCAGGATATTTGGGCTGAAAATGTTACCTCTAGAGTGTTAACAAGGTTTTTCCATATTTGGGCTGTGTGACCTAGTTTTTGACCCCAGGTGACCCATATTAAAACTTGACCTAGAAATCATAGAAACAACCTTTCTGACAAATTGCCAGGATATTTGGACTGAAACAGTAGCCTCTAGAGCCTTAACAAGATTTTTCTATTTTTGGGCTCTGTGACCTAGTTTTTGACCCCAGATGACCCATATTCGAACTCGTCCGAGTAATTACTGGGACAAACATCCTGACCAAGTTTCGTGACAACTGAGGAAAAAATGTGACCACTAGAGTGTTAACGAACTAAATGTGGACGGACGACGTCCGACGGACGACGGACATTCATCGATCCTAATAGCTCACCCTGAGCCAGCTCAGGTGAGCTAAAAAGCATGACCGCTTCATGCTGCATAATTATTCTATGACATTTCAAAAGAAAGCCATTTTGAGTATTTCCATTTTAGTCTGGAAAAACTGTGACAAAATTCTAAGTTAAAAAGGGCATAAATATGTCAAAAATCAAAAACATTGGTGAAGATGTTGACAGTAAATACGTTCGATAGTATTCTATCTTTAACAAAACATTCAAAGTTAAAAAGGGACACAAATCTATCAAAAATCAAAACAGAGTTATGGGGATTGTTTCCTCAGGTGTAGATGTTGATGGTAAACATATATTTTAAGTTTCAAGTCAATACCTTATATAGTATTCAAGATATTTGAATTTACAAAAAAAAAATACCAAAACTTCTAAGTTAAAAAGGGGCATAAATCTGTCAAAAATCAAAACAGAGTTATGGGAATTGTTTCCTCAGGTGTATAATGTTGATGGTAGACACATACTTTGAGTTTCAAGTCAATACCTTATATAGTATTCAAGATATTTGAATTTACAAAAAAAAAATACCAAAACTTCTAAGTTAAAAAGGGGCATAAATCTGTCAAAAATCAAAACAGAGTTATGGGAATTGTTTCCTCAGGTGTATATGTTGATGGTAGACACATACTTTGAGTTTCAAGTAATACCTTTGATAGTATTCAAGATATTTGAATTTAAAAAAAAACTTTAACCAAAAATTCTAAGTTAAAAAGGGGCATCAATCTGTCAAAAATCAAAACAGAGTTATGGGGATTGTTTCCTCAGGTGTAGATGTTGATGGTAGACACATACTTTGAGTTTCAAGTCAATACCTTTGATAGTATTCAAGATATTTGAATTTATAAAAAACTTTAACCAAAAATTCTAAGTTAAAAAGGGGCATCAATCTGTCAAAAATCAAAACAGAGTTATGGGGATTGTTTCCTCAGGTGAAGATGTTGATGGTAGACACATACTTTGAGTTTCAAGTCAATACCTTTGATAGTATTCAAGATATTTGAATTTATAAAAAACTTTAACCAAAATTTCTAAGTTAAAAAGGGGCATAAATCTGTCAAAAATCAAAACAGAGTTATGGGGATTGTTTCCTCAGGTGAAGATGTTGATGGTAAACATATAGTTTGAGTTTCAAGTCAATACCTTTGATAGTATTAAAGATATTTGACTTTATGAAAAACTTTAACCAACGCAGACGCCGACGCCGGGGCGAGTGCAATAGTCTCCTTATTCTTCGAATAGTCGAGCTAAAAAGCATATCATGGAAAGAAGACATGGAATATTTCACCAGATATGATATATAGTGAGAGTATATAGTGTTGCAACTCAAAATAAATGATACTATTAGGAAATGATTACTGCAATAATTTACTGCTCATCTAAATTGAAGTGAGCTGCGACGTCAAATTATGTTACGTGATGTCATTTTTAGAGTGAACAATGACGCGTTGGGTTTACTTTTTCAGGATGTTGTAATTTTGTATCTAATAGACGTAGGTAACTGAAATTTTCCCATATTGATATTGAAATATTGTTTGTTCAAAATATGCAAGAAAGCTAGTTTCCAAGTATTTTGTCCAAAGGCCCATTTTTCCATGTCACTGGTTATATATAATTATGCAGATGTTCACACTGCTATACATCAAGACTTTAAAATAAATTGAAACAAATGTTCAGCACACGAGGAGAAAGTGTCATGCCCACACATTGAAGGTCAAGGTCTCAGACTGTAAGACAACATGTCACTTACCAGGGACAGCTCTTGTTATATTCTCTCTCTTTTTTAAGGACAGAAATAGTACAGGAGGCTAGAATAAATGTTATTAGTTTCCTTTTTTTCAAATTTAACCAGGTCCTATCTAGAGACATATTCCAAGGTTGGAAAGGAAATAAACAATACAAACAGCTTTTTTTGGCTAGCCATAACTTTATTTCATATAAAAATAATTTTCAAATCACCTCCCATTTACCTTTAACAATTCTATTTGTTCACTCAATGAAATAAAAGCTTAACAAGTATTGTGTTATTTACGACATCATCAGACGTCATTTCATCACTCCACCACAGTTAAATCCCAACCCATTTACACTACAATGCACGATGTTCCACCCTAATTATTTGTTGACTGACACATAGTCTTCCCCCATTGACTCTAGTATATTATGGCTATGTCATTTTGAAACACTTTCTCTATTTACATACACTCCCTCTGCCCTACCACTCCCCTGCAAAATCCTGCTTTGATTGTTTGGAGCTGCCTTGGAATGAAAGAAAAACAAGAAAGCATTCTCACAATGTGTTTGGCTTACACATAGCGTGGACACATCAGATCCACATAACACAGCCAAATAGTTTTATCAAATTGCATAAAAGATGCTTCCTCCCCTCCTCTTCATCAATACATTCACCAAATCTTCAACTCAAAATGCCACCCCCTCTCTTCAACTTCTTTCATACATAATATATATCTACAATACCCTCTGTTTAAAGTTAAACATCTAAACACTAAAAACACAAGTCAAAATTAGAAAAAGTCCATTTCAAAAATTTACCAAGTGTTAGTAAAAGCCCATCTGTTGACTATTTTTGGATCCACACTGAACGTGGCCTTGTTTCAAACTGAACAGTACCATAAATTGTTAAAAGGGTTGTTTATTGAGTGAACAGCAAACAGTGCTGATTGTGATTAGAGTACATGCATGTTCAGATTAGTCATAATCTGCATTCGTTTCAAAAGCAAAATTATTTGTTGCTAGAAGGGTAGATTAACGGACAGTACTGGTGATGAGGTATGGACTTCTCCGTTAAATTTGAAATCAACACAATTTCATCTTGAAATAAAATAATCATCGAAATACATTATCGGAGATCATTATTCTTAGTTCTATAAAATCGTTTTTAAAGAACATTACAATTTTAAAATCATTATTTCTGCACGACAATTACATAGATCACAAGAACAGCAAAGTAAGAGCAACTAGAGCTATCACTAAATGTGATTAATACCCCCAAAAGACTGCTTTATAAACTGAGGAAGTTTGTAGTAACAGAATACCTTGCAAA
Source organism: Saxidomus purpurata (assembly GCA_022818135.1). Classification (NCBI taxonomy): domain Eukaryota; kingdom Metazoa; phylum Mollusca; class Bivalvia; order Venerida; family Veneridae; genus Saxidomus; species Saxidomus purpurata. Next base: position 14,468,383 of record JAFMSR010000011.1, on the reverse strand, counting down.
CAAACTAAAGAGAGATATTGTTCTTGGCAATAACTCTGTAATTTTTCAAGATAAAGTCATGGTTCTTGTACACTGCACTTTCTCTCAATGTACTTGACCATTGTATGAAGTCGTATTAAATTCCAACTAGTAGTTATCGAATTATGCTCCGGACAAGTAAAAGTAACAAAGGGCAATAACTCTGTAATGAGTAAAGAAAGAGTTACTGTTCTTTTGCACTGCACTTCCTCTCATTGTGCTTGACTATTGTATGAAATTGTATTGAATTCCAACCAGTAGTTTTCGAATAATGCTCCGGACAAGGAAAAGGAACAAAGGGCAATAACTCTGTAATTAGTCAAGATGGAGTTATGGTTCTTGTGCACTGCACTTTCTCTCATTGTGCTTGACCATTGTATGAAGTTGTATTGAATTCCAACTAGTAGTTTACGAATTATGCACTGGACAAGGAAAAGTAACAAAGGGCAATAACTCTGTAATGAGTAAAGATAGAGTTACTGTTCTTTTGCACTGCACTTCCTCTCATTGTGCTTGACCATTGCATGAAGTTGTATTGAATTCCAACCAGTAGTTTCGAATAATGCTCCGGACAAGGAAAAGGAACAAAGGGCAATAACCCTGTAATTAGTCAAGATGGAGTTATGGTTCTTGTGCACTGCACTTCCTCTCATTGTGTTTGACCATTGTATGAAGTTGTATTGAATTCCAACCAGTAGTTTACGAGTTATGCTCTGGACAAGGAAAAGTAACAAAGGGCAATAACTCTGTAATGAGTCAAGATAGAGTCATGGTTCTTGTGCACTGCACTTTCTCTGGTTGTGCTTGATCATTGTATGAAATTGTATTAAATTCTAACTAGTAGTTTTCAAGTTATGCTCCGGACAAGGAAAAGTAACAAAGGGCAATAACTCAGTAAATACTCAAGATAGAGTTATGGTTCTTGTATACTGCACTTCCTCTGATTGTGCTTGATCATTGTATGAAATTGTATTGAATTCCAACTAGTACTTTTCAAGTTATGCTCCGGACAAGGAAAAGTAACAAAGGGCAATAACTCTGTAATAAGTCAAGATGGAGTTATGGTTCTTGTGCACTGCACTTCCTCTGAATGTGCTTGACCATTGTATGAGGTTGTATTGAATTCCAACCAGTAGTTTTTAAGTTATGCTCCGGACAAGAAAAAGTAACAAAGGGCAATAACTCTGTAATTAGTCAAGATGGAGTTATGGTTCTTGTGCACTGCACTTCCTCTCAATGTGTTTGACCATTGTATGAAGTAATATTGAATTCCAACTAGTAGTTTTCAAGTTATGCTCCGGACAAGGAAAATGCAACAGACCGCCCGACCGACCGACCGACCGACCAACCACCGGGTGACTCCTATATACCCCCCTAAACTTCGTTTTGGGGGTATAAATATGTAAAACCATTAAGCAAAACATTTTAAACACATGAATTAAAACAAAAGCATTAAATGTTAGTTTGCAATTTTGGTAAATGTTGCATAGCCTTAGTGATCAACCCTTTGTAACAGAATTTCTGAGATATGCCTACTTTGTGTTTGCTAACACTGGTATCAGGTAATATACCTAAACAAAAATAGAATTGCAATAACCTTTAGTCAGTGGACAAATAGCACAACTTTCAGTTAATTAAAAATTATTTACCAATGCACAAGAGAAGAAATAACCACGTCTCATGACACCGAGCATCAACGTGTCAATATTTACTTTTACCTGTAGTCAAATGTAAAATCCAAAACTTAATAGACAGTAAACTTTTCACTGGTATCAGTAATTGATCAATTAATGGTTCATTATTTCAAGTTATGTTCACAATGCAGGAAGTTTATACAAAAGCTTAGATTTCATAAAGTGAAAACAAGTCTCAGAAATTCCTACAGAAGTAGCTGAACATTCTGCACAAAATGAGGCAATTCCTGAATACAAATGTACATTATCTCCAACATGAAGATGTGTCAATATAGGTCTTACAGCCTTGATTGAAATAGTTACAAATGTATGAAAAATGTTACTGTTAAAGAAGAAATCAAGAAACACAAAAACATACAGGCACTTTGAAACCTTACTACAGGTATGTAATACCTCCACCCCAGACACTTATCCAACATGACTGTATGAATGAAAGTACTATGATCATGGGTTTCATGCAAAATTGGCGTATCTCCACAATTATGTACATACATTAGTATTGTACCAAGCCCTAGTGATGCAGAAAGCAAATATTAAATTTCAATATAATAGAACAATTTCAATTCAATTTCATACCTGATTACATTATATTTAAAAAATAAAACAAGAAAACACCGCTATGTACTAGTAAAAATAATGTTCTAACTTGAAAACAGTCTCTAAAATGCATCTTAATACTGACGATGCAATGTCATAGTTTTCTTAATCAAGAAAACTAAGCTGTGTCTGCCTTCTACTCATCAGCATATTCGTTGCAGTCCCTGGCGTAATGTCCTACTTTGTTGCAGTTGTAACAAGTCACGTCGGAGGCACCACTGGGGCAATCACGAGCAAAATGACCAATCTTGTTACAGTTGTAACATTCTACCTCCTTCTTCGTTGATGGGCAATCACGAGCAATGTGGTCATATTCCCCACACCTGAAAAAAATTGTTTATGCTATAGAGTTTAATCTAGCACAGCACAAATCTTCATCATGTTTAAGATTCTGCCTTTGAAGCCAATGCAGATCTTGATCACCCTTTACATCTATGCTGACTGATGTCAATTTACTGGTAGTCGAGAAATTATCAGCCAATCTTTCAATCTGAATGCATACTTTGATGACTTCAAAACTGATTTCAGGGTTCAACTGCCATCTAATAAATATGAAGCCCATTCTGCTGTCACTGATGGATAAACTTTCTATGTAGTATGTGCATTTGTTTTTTCTCTATATCGAGGACTTTTAATTCTTCACATAGCTGACTTTAACCCAGTAAGAAAACAATGACATTTTGTGACATCAAGTTCTGACCACGTTTGATCTGATCAGAACATGCATGCAAATGAAAGCACTCTCCAAACAGTTGGTGAACTCAAACTTAATCAGGAACCAAAACTACCATTTATAAATGAAAGCAAGAGTTATTAATTAATAACAATTAACTTATGAAAAGTTTTGATGGAAACACAGCCATATATTTATATACAAGTTTCAGCCAACTTCACTATTTCCGTAATCAAAAATGAAACGTACTTGTAGCATTCCTGGGATCTAGTTGGTCTTCTCTCATCTGGACAGTCCCTCGACAGGTGTCCAACCTCTCCACAGTTGTAGCATGAACGGTTATCTTCATGTGTTTCTTCCTCGGTACAGTCACGTGCAAGATGACCACTCTCTCCACACCTTCAAATATTACTTACATCTTAGCCAGATGTTAGACTCATGACTGAGTTTATTTAAGCAGTCAAAATGTCATATATGCCATACCATAATGGTTTTATTGCAAGCTATTTTTTCCGTTGATTACATGTTCATTTTCATTGGCAACTGCGAGCATTCATTAAAATTGAAAACATCCAATTGTTTTTCCCTAATGGAAAGAACAAGTTTTAAAGCAACTAAAAGAGTTAGCAACTCATCACAGGGGGTTTAAATTTAGAAGAGGTAAATGGTACAGGTCAGACCTACACAACTGCACCTAGGCAAGACAAACATTCCAACCAATTTATATCACAATTGGCTATAAAATGTGACTACTGGAGTATTAACAAAGTTTTTCTTGTATTTGACCTAGTGACCTAGTTTTTAGTCCCAGGTGATACACATTCAATCTTGACATAGAAATCATCAAGACAAACACTAGGTTGGAAGTGTTAACAAGGTTTTCATATTCTGACCAATTCTAATTAAGATTGGATATTAAATGTGGCCTCTAGTGTTAACAATTTTCTTTGATTTGACCATGTGGCCTAGTTTTTGACACAAGGTGACCTAGAAATCATTCAGACAAACATTCTGCCCAATTTTCATGATGATTGGGTGTGAAAGTGTTTTTTGACTCTGACCTAGTTTTTGGTCCCTGGTGACCCAGATTCAAACTTGACCTAGAAATCATTGACATCAATTCATGAGGATTGGATGTCAAATGTGACCTATAGCATGTTAACAAGGCAAGTTTGGACAAATGACAGGCAATCACAACAGTTTGTGCTCAGGTCAGCTAAAAACAAGCACGAGAAAGTTTACAATTTTGCCATACATATGTAAACTTACTTGTAACATTTTCGATCATCTTGGCGACTATAGGAGGAACTATAGGAACGTTCATTGGTACAGTCTCGCGACAGATGACCCACTTCCCCGCAGTTGTAACACTTGCGGTCATCTTGCACATCATCTGGGCATTCTCTTGCTAAATGCCCCTTTTCACCACACCTATAAAATACAGCAATTGCTCTGAACATTGATGACTCCAATACATTGGGAGTTATCCTCAAAACTTTCATTCCTAAAGGCATCACAGTTTTCCTGATGACACATGTTTACATTCCTTGAAGCAGACCATATTGGCTGCCAGTGATTCTGTCTTTTACAGTCTGATCATGATCTTCACTCTTTGCTATTTAGTCAGTAAATTATGCGAGGTAACCCCTTTGAACAATCATTGGAATTAACCAAATTTAACTAGAACTCTCACAAGAGTGACGAATTATACCCCCACAATACAGCTTTGTCACAGAAGTATGGCAACCATAAGAAAGGAATGGCCACAAGGACATACATTTCAGTTATTATACAATAAGTTGTGTAAATGTATTGTTTTAATAGCACACAAAATATGTAAGGAGGGAAAGTATGGATTATTATTAAATTTAATAGGTTTATTTCAAACATGTTAATATCACTAACCTCCCTATCAAATTTCATGATCCTAGCCCCAAGCGTTCTTAAGTTATCATCCGGAAACCGTTTAACTGTTCCGAGTCATGTGACCTTGACCTACTGACCTCAAAGTCAAACCTGACCTGTATTTCATGATGTTACACCTGTGTACCAAAAATTATTTCAATAGGTCAAGCCTTTCATGAGTTATCATCCAGAAACAGTTGTACTGTTCAGGATCACTGTGACCTTGACCTTTGGCCTACTGACCCCAAAGTCGAACTGGACCTGTATTTCATGATGTTACAGCTGTGTACCAAAAATAATATGAATCGGTCAAGTTGTTCAGGGGTTATCATCCGAAACTGTTTCACTATTCCGAGTCACTGTGACCTTGACCTAATGACCTCAAAGTCAAACTTGACCTGTATTTCATGATGTAACACCTGTGTACCAAAAATTATTTCATTCGGTCAAGTCTTTCATGAGTTATCATCCGGAAACCGTTTTACTGTTCAGGGTGACTGTGACCTTGACCTTTGACCTACTGACCCCAAAGTCGAACTTGACCTGTACTTTCTGATGATGCACCTGTGCACCAAAAATTATTTAAATCGGTCCAGTCGTTCATGAGTTATCATCTGGAAACTGTTTTACTGTTCAGGGTCACTGTGACCTTGACCTTTGACCTACTGACCCCAAAGTCGAACTTGACCTGTATTTTTTTATGTTGCACCTGTGTACCAAATATTATTTAAATCGGTCAAGTCGTTCACGAGTTATCATCCGGAAACCATAAAACCAACAGACCGACCGACCGACCGACAAGCTCACTCCTATATACCCCCCCCAAACTTCGTTTTGTGGGGGTATAATGATTCACAACTCCACTTAGGGCTGTGTATTGCAAGGCTAATAGCGAGATGATACGTATCGCGATACGAAAGACAGATATATAACTCGGTTGTAAAAACATTTGTACTTTTACCAGCTATCCCTCAACACCAGTCTCATCATCAATTACATAACCATGTTGCAGACAACACATACTAGCATCAGATGGAATCGATTTACACCATTATTTTTAACCTGTTTACTTAAATTTTCATTTCCAAACTAATTGTGTTATAATTAATTATGTATAAATGTGGATGTGATTCTTTTTATAGATTACACATTATGCGAAACTATTGAATGCTAGCTTTACCCTACTGTTTTAGAGATGACACATTTCGGATACGCTGAACAAATGTGCCGACATTCGAGTCCGAATTTCATCATGAATTGGTAACTTTGTTACAGCCCTACTCCATTTTGGAAATTTAGCAATGTAACAGCTAAGCTTCATAAGTTTTATCACAGAAAAACTTTGCAAAGAAACAACAAAGAAACTGCAATATACCTGTAACAAGTTTTGGAGTCCCCATCAGCCTCTGGGCAATTCTTCTGTATATGTCCAGACTCTCCACAGTTATAACATATTCCAGCTAAAAGTAAACACAGGTTTACATTTACTGATTCAAGCTATTGTACTACTGTCCTCTAAAGACTCTTTGATCACGGTGTAAGAACATTTTGCACAAGAACATTTAGTCTATTTTCCCCAGATGTCATTAAGTGGTTATTTTTCTGAGAATCATGTAAGGGCTAATCTAAGGACCTAATAAATGACATAATTCAACAAAATAAGTTCTTTTTAAGAAACAATAAAAACAGAACATGAAATTAATGTGAAATTCACGGGGCTGATGTCAGATGTGAAAGAATACTGTACTCAAAGAGCACAGCCCACATCGATCTTATGTAGCATAGTTCCTGTAATAAAGAGCACCTTCAGAACCAGTAAAACATCATCTTATTGTTGAAATTCTTCATTTGCTTCCCAAATATTTTGTCTCAATATTGGGTGGTTTTAATAGTTGAACTTTGTTGTATAATCATGCATCTAAATGAAACTCTGTGACTAATTTGTCCATATCCATCCGTATCACAATTCAGACATCTAATAATTTGGTAACTTGCATAGTTTGTTGAAACAGTTGCTCCTTTGCAAATCTCTTGTGATACAACCTTAAACAACTTACCTTCATCTATCTCCTTATCACAGTCTTTGGCAATATGGCCAATTTTGTTACAGTTGTAACACCGGTCACCCTCCATCTTACAGTCACGGGCAAAATGTCCCAACTTGTTGCACTTGTAACAGCGCACTGAAAGAGACTAGAGCTTAAATACCCCCGCTGTGGTACTGTAAAAAAACTGTATTACTCTTTAATATATTTACTAGTTTGTCGTATTCTAAATTATTGTAACTAGAGCTATCACTAAATGTGATTAATACCCCCAAAAGGATTGCTTTATAAACTGAAGAAGTTCGTAGTAACATAATACCTTGCAAACAAACTAAAAAGAGATATTGTTCTTAGCAGTTCCTCTCATTGTGCTTGACCATTGTATGAAGTTGTATTGAATTCCAACTTGTAGTTTTTCCAAAAATGCTCCAGACAGGGAAAAGTAACAAAGGGCAATAACACTGTAATTAGTCAAGATGGAGTTATGGTTCCTGTGCACTGCACTCCCTCTCACTGTGCTTGACCATTGTATGAAGTTGTATTGAATTCCAACCAGAAGTTTTCAAGTTATGCTCCGGACAAGGAAAAGTAACAAAGGGTAATAACTCTGTAATGAGTCAAGATGGAGTTATGGTTCCTGTGCACTGCACTTCCTCTAAATGTACTTGACCATTGTATGAGGTTGTACTGAATTCCAACTAGTAGTTTTCAAGTTATGCTTCGGACAAGGAAAAGTAACAAAGGGCAATAACTCAGTAAATACTCAAGATAGAGTTATAGTTCTTGTACACTGCACTTCCTCTGAGTGTGCTTGATCATTGTATGAAGTTGTATTGAATTCCAACTTGTAGTTTTCAAGTTATGCTCCGGACAAGGAAAAGTAACAAAGGGCAATAACTCTGTAATTAGTCAAGATGGAGTTATAGTTCTTGTGCACTGCACTTCCTCTCAATGTGCTTGACCATTGTATGAAGTTGTATTGAATTCCAACTAGTAGTTTTCAAGTTATGCTCCGGACAAGTAAAAGTAACAAAGGGCAATAACTCAGTAAATACTCAAGATAGAGTTATAGTTCTTGTACACTGCACTTCCTCTGAGTGTGCTTGATCATTGTATGAAGTTGTATTGAATTCCAACTAGTAGTTTTCAAGTTATGCTCCGGACAAGGAAAAGTAACAAAGGGCAATAACTCTGTAATTAGTCAAGATGGAGTTATGATTCTTGTGCACTGCACTTCCTCTTACTGTGCTTGACCATTGTATGAAGTTGTATTGAATTCCAACTTGTAGTTTTCAAGTTATGCTCCGGACAAGGAAAAGTAACAAAGGGCAATAACTCTGTAATTAGTCAAGATGGAGTTATAGTTCTTGTGCACTGCACTTCCTCTCAATGTGCTTGACCATTGTATGAAGTTGTATTGAATTCCAACTAGTAGTTTTCAAGTTATGCTCCGGACAAGGAAAATGCAACAGACCGCCCGACCGACCGACCGACCAACCGACCGACCGACCGACCAACCACCGGGTGACTCCTATATACCCCCCTAAACTTCGTTTTGGGGGTATAATAAACTAAAAGTAAATATTACTACATGACTTTTTAAAGATATTTCTTATCTTAGTAACAAGAGGGCCAATATGGCCCTATATCGCTCACCTGGATACTGTTTGCTGTAATACATGGTCATCAAAATCAGAAAGTCTCATTTTTGACCTTGGGGTTCTGATTTAAACACTCTTTGTAGACGTCCACTACATACATTGGGGTCATGATTTGAACATTCTTGGTAGTGGTCAACTAGGCAATGATACATGCCATGGCTTTGGTTTTAAAATTATTTTCATACAAGCCGCTGTAAAAACAAGTGCCAATCCAACGTGGTCAGTATTGATTCAGGGGTCTTAATTTGAGCGTTTTTGGTATTGGGTCCACTAGAAAATGCTATATACTGAATATCTCAGCTCTAGGCCTTGTGGTTTTGGAGAAGAATTTTGAAGTTCTTCCTATAGAATCCTTTGTGATCTCCTGGGTGGGGTCAAGATCGGAACAATTCTATTAGAAGTCCAATTGGTAATGCTACATGCCAAATATCTAAGCCTTAGGAGGAAGATTTTTAAAGTTTTTCCTATATAAGCCTATGTAAAATCAAATGACATCCAGAGTGGGGTAAATTTTGACCCAGGGGTCATAATTTGAACAATCTCGATATAGGCTCAATCATGATTTGTACAAGATTGTTACAGGTCCACTAAACAATGCTACAAGTTACATTTCTAAACTCTAGGCCTTGTGGTTTTATAGAATAATTTCTTAAAGTTTTTCCTTTACAAGTCTACATGGTTGTTGCACATGAAAACAAGCCCAGGGACATGTTTTACATAGGCTTATATAGGATTTTAAAAAATCTTCTCTAAAACCTCAGGGCCTACAGCTAAGTTATTTGGTATGTAACATAGGATTCGACCTTGTGACCTAGTCTTTGATCCAATATGATCCCATTTTGACCTCAACCTACTTTTCATTGAAACAGTCATTCTGACAAAGTTTTATGAGGCATGAAAAATGAAGCATCTATTCCATACACAAGGTTTTTCTATAATTTTACCTGGTGACCTAGTTTTTACTCAAGCTGACCCACATTCCAACTCTATCTAGAATTCACTGAACTACCTGATCTGACAGTTTCATGAAGATCTTGTGAAAAAATGCAGCCCCTATTGCATAAAGATGGACAGATTACAGATATCAAGTGGTCACAATAGCACACCTTCAGTATTTTGTGCTCCGGTGAGCTAACAAAAAGTTGAGGTCAGAATACAAGGGACACAGCAGGATCCTAAAAGCTCAGGTGAGCCAAAAAGAGAAATAATTTTGTGAAAATACAGGTAAAAATTATAGGTCTTGGTATGAAAACATGTCTGATGACCCTTTTAAGTTTCAACCAAATATCCTTTAAAGTGACATTATGCGCATCTAACTGCACATAGTGTATTTTTGGTGATAGTTTTATAAAAGCAATTTTCGTTTGCTGTGCATTTAAATGTGTTAAAACTAATGATAATGCCGCATTAGTATTTGAAGTTTAAAAATTAACAAGAGCTGTCAGTAGGACAGCTTGCTCGACTTTTTTAGTGCTTGCCAATAAAACAAAACTTTGACAGTTAAAGGCAAAACAAGGATCTGTATAAACAAGGGCCACAAGTAGCAAGATATTAAGTCAAGAGTTATCAAACTTAAATGTTTGATATCCCTGAATACTACAGCAAAGTTGTAGATTAATACTTCAAGTGGTTAATGATATATGTGCATGACAGTGCCAGTTGCACACAAGACTTTAACTAGGAATTTCTAAGTACAAATCAAGAAACATTTTCACAGAGTTATCTTCTCTTGCTTACAGATAGGTCTCATGATGGTACATAAGTACTCCAACTTTCAAAGTAATATCTCAAATGGTTAAGTCAACAAGTGGACAAGAATGAAAATTTTAACCGCGTTTCTAAGTCAAAAAGGGCCATAATTCAAATAAAATCCTTGACAGAATTACCTTCTCCTGCCTATGTTTTGGGATCATGATGGTTTACAAGTATTCCAACTTTCAAATTAATATCTCAAACAGTTTAGTCAAAAAGTGGACTGGTATGAAAAACTTAACCAAGATTCTAAGTCGATAAAGGGCCTTAATTTTTAAAACAAATCCCTGACAGAGTTACCTTCTCTTGCCTACAGATGGGGGTAATGATGTAAACAAGCATTCAAAGTTTCAAAGCAATATCTGAAAGGGTTAAGGCAATAAGTGGATTTTACCCATATTCAATGTATTTTCTAAGTAAAAAAGGGGCATAATTCTGTCAAAAACCTTGACAGAGTTATGTACTCTTGTCTGTTGATGTAGGTCATGATGGTAAACAAGTATGTTTAGTTTCAAAGCAATACTTCCAATGGTTTTGAAATAAAGTGAGGTGGTACGAAAAACTTAACCAAGCTCAATACACTTTCTAAGTCAAAAATGGGCCATAATTCTGTCAAAAACCTTGACAGAGTTATGTACTCTTGTCTGTAGATGGAGGTTATGATGGTAAACAAGTATGGTAAGTTTCAAAGCCATACCTCCAATACTTTTGAAATGAAGTGGGGTGGTACGAAAAACTTAACCAAGGTGTGACACCAACGCTGACGCCGGGGCGAGTAGGATAGCTCCCCTTTTCTACGAAAAGTCAAGTTAAAAAATTGAACTAGTAAAACTAGAACTGTCACAAGAGTGACGAATTATACCCCCACAATACAGCTTTGTCACAGAAGTATGGCAACCATAAGAAAGGAATGGCCACAAGGACATACATTTCAGTTATTATACAATAAGTTGTGTAAATGTATTGTTTTAATAGCACACAAAATATATAAGGTTGGAAAGTATGGATTATTATTAAATTTAATAGGTTTATTTCAAACATGTTAATATCATTAACCTCCCTATCAAATTTCATGATCCTAGCCCCAAGCGTTCTTAAGTTATCATCCGGAAACCGTTTAACTGTTCCGAGTCATGTGACCTTGACCTACAGACCTCAAAGTCAAACCTGACCTGTATTTCATGATGTTACACCTGTGTACCAAAAATTATTTAAATAGGTCAAGCCTTTCATGAGTTATCATCCAAACCAGTTTTACTGTTCAGGGTCACTGTGACCTTGACCTTTGACCTACTGACCCCAAAGTCAAACTTGACCTGTATTTCATGATGTTACAGCTGTGTACCACAAATTATCTAAATCGGTTAAGTCTTTCATCAGTTATCATCCGGAAACCGTTTTACTGTTCAGGGTCACTGTGACCTTGACCTTTGACCCCAAAGTCAAACTTGACCTGTATTTTCTGATGATGCACCTGTGTACCAAAAATTATTTAAATCGGTCAAGTCGTTCATGAGTTACCATCCGGAAACCGTTCTACTGTTCAAGGTCAGTGACCTTGACCTTGGCCTACTAACCCCAAAGTCAAACTTGACCTGTATTTCATGATGTTACAGCTGTGTACCAAAAATTATTTAAATTGGTCCAGTCGTTCATGAGTTATCAATCCGGAAACTGTTTTACTGTTCAGGGTCACTGTGACCTTGACCTTTGACCTACTGACTCCAAAGTCGAACTTGACCTGTATTTTTTTATGTTGCACCTGTGTACCGAATATTATTTAAATCGGTCAAGTCGTTCATGAATTATAATCCGGAAACCATAAAACCAACAGACCGACCGACAAGCTCACTCCTATATACCCCCCCCCACCAACTTTGTTTTGTGGGGGTATAAAAATAGTTCCTTTCTTTGCAGTGATCTCCCTTGTGTTATTGGTAGAGATTTCTGCAGTGGAAGGGAAGCAACTCCTGCATGCAGTTGTTTTTTTTAAATTGACTCTCCCAGTCGAAATAGGAAAAGTGATATTTGGTAAGTTATTATATCATACTAGTAGCGGGAAGAGTTTGGTGTATTGGGTTAAAAACTATTATTTCCTCTACCCTTTTTACACATACCTATTTCAGCTCGATTTTTACTTGAAAACAAGAGGGCCAAGATGGCCCTATATTGCTCACCTTGGTACAAGTCCACTTGCCTGGTGGAAGATCACTAGATAATGTTATATAACAAATAAGTCTTTGTAAAACAAATAATCCCCCCCCCCCCCCGGGGCAAGGTCAATTTTGACCCCAGGGGCATAATTTGAACAAACTTTGAAGAGGTCTACTAGGCAATGCTACATGCCAAATATCTAAGCTCTAGGCCTTGTGGTTTCAGAGAAAAAGATTTTTAAAGTTTTCCCTATATAAGTCTATGTAAAACTAAGTGACCACCCCCGCGGGAACAATTTTGACCCAGGGGTCATAATTTGAACAATCTTGGTAGAGGTCCACTAGCCAATGCTACATGCCAAATATCTAAGCTCTAGGCCTTGTAGTTTCAAAGAAGAAGATTTTAAAAGTTTTAACTATATAAGCCTATGTAAAACTAAGTGACCCCCGGTGCGGGGTCAATTTTGATCCGAGGGTCATAATTTGAACAATCTTCGAAGAGGTTCACTAGCCAATGCTACATGCCAAATATCAAAGCTCTAGGCCTTTTGGTTTCAGAGAAGAAGATTTTTAAAGTTTTTCCTACATAAGCCTATGTAAAACTAAGTGACCCCCTGTGCTGGGTCAATTTTAATCCGAGGCTCATAATTTGAACAATCTTGGTAGAGGTCCACTAGCCAATGCTACATGCTAGATATCTTAGCTCTAGGCCTTGTGGTTTCAGAGAAGAAGATTTTTAAAGTTTTTGCTATATAAGCCTATGCAAAACTAAGTGACCCCCGGTGCAGGGTCAATTTTGACCCGGGGGTCATAATTTGAACAATCTTGGTAGAGGTCCACTAGACAATGCTACATGCCAAATATCTAAGCTCTAGGCCTTGTGGTTTCAGAGAAGAAGATTTTTAAAGTTTTTCCTATTTGTTGCCATAGCAACCAGAGTTCTGCATGGAATGGAATTCTTTGAACAACTTTGATAGAGCTTCATGCAAGGAACATCCCTGCAAAGTCTCATCAACATTGGCCCAGTGGTTTCAGAGGAGATGTCGTTTGAAGGAAATGGTGGACGGACGGACGGACGTACGACGTACGGAATGCGATCCTAATAGCTCACTCTGGCACTTTGTGCCAGGTGAGCTAAAAAATGTGCATACTTCCGCTTTAATATCATCATATTAATTATACTGCAGATTTACCTGAAGTTGCTTTACTTTGGCCACCACCTCTCCCGGAACCACTGGAACGGCATTCCCTTGCAAAATGGCCCTTCTTCCCACATTTGTAACATGTTGTATCAGTCATCTTCTCTCCTACTATGTCAGTTTAACACCTGTAAGCTCCTGTTAGTCTTCAAACTTCCACTCCCAGCTACTTCCCCTCCTCCAAACAGTACTTCTCTCCTCCAAACCACACCTCCTCTCCTCACCTACACCTGCAAAAAAACTGTACTATTACTCAATGTTTACCCTAAATATTTGAAAAAAGTCTTGTCCTCTTCCAATCTGAACAGAACCTTTAATTATTCAATAATGGGAACAGAGCAGATCATGATCAAACTGTACAGCTTATTATGATCTGCTCTGGTCACACAGGCAGCATCACTTTTCCCTCACAGGCTGAGGGGAAGAGTTTCACTCACATACAATGTTTATCTACTGTACTGTTGAATTAATTACATTATTTAAAGCGACTGCACTCCAAATTCTTAGTAAATTTTAATTTTTTGGTAAAATCAATATATATTCAATTTGTCAACATCAAGATTATTTTCTTTGTGTAAGAGCGAAAAATAAAGGTAGAAATTTTTTTTTTACCCGAGTCAAGTTTTGAACTCGGATCTTTGCGCTTACAAAAAATTTACAGGGGCTTAACCTACTACACTACGGAGTCAGCTGATCTGATGCGAGTTAAAAATATTGATATACCAAAGAGCCCACCCCGTTAGTCACGGGGTGATATTTTCTACAATAAAAGTAAGCAAAACAACACATTTTAATTGTTTCTTTTGTTAGAAAACTTGTCACGTTATCATAATACAATGCCCCTGATACAGTAATGACAATTGTTTTCTTGAAATTGAAAATTTTCTTTTTTTATCGTAACTTGTCCATCTGGAGTGCAGTCGCTTTAAGAAGTATGTCACGAATCCTTTGAAGATAACAACCATGGTACACTACATGGTCAAAGATATATTATCTTTCATTGAAGGTTTTATCTTCATCATGGTAATCTTGTCTTCATTTTTTTTCACTAAATTCTGTTATCAGTAAACTTGAATACACAACAGTGCAGGGTAGCTTTACAGTGAAAAAACCAAACTTGTTGACTTGCAACCTATAAAGAAGGGTTATATATTTATGGTATGGTAAAGATACTACAATGAAAATGCCAAGAACAGTATGTCACAGATCAATTTTAGGTTTTACTAATTTACTTAAGCTTGATTGTGAAGAAAGCTTGAAGCTAATTGTGGCACTCTTAGTTATAACCCTGGGGTCATGATTTGAACAATCTTGGTAGAGGTCCACCAGGCAATGCCATATGCCAAATATCTAAGAGCATTCCTGTTCTGTTCTTGAGAAAATTGTTTTAGTTTTTCCTTTCTGTTGCCATGGCAACCAGAGTTTTGCATGGAATGAAATTATTTGAACCACTATGATAGGGCCTCATGCAGGAAACATCCCTACCAAGTACCATTAACATTAGCCTAGTGGTTTCAGAGGAGATGTTGTTTGAAGGAAAATGTTAACGTACAATAGACCCTAGATGCTGAGTGATCCAACTACCTAAAAGCTCACGCTGGCACTTTTTTGCCAAGTGAGCTAATAAAACCAAGGTATAAGACTAATATGTATATTGTGAATTTGACCTTGGGAGTAGGTGACTGTGTTGTTTGCAACAAATTCATATGGTACAGGCAATAATTGTAGGACTACAGTCCATGCATCATCATGTACAAGGTAGAAGACAGGAAATATTGCTATACAACACTATGTAACAGGGTTTGATATATTTACCAAGAAAACACAGTACTTGTAGCACAGTGACTGGGTGTTGTGCTGTTGTGCACAACACATCCTTATCACATGCGTAATAATTATGTGGTTATATTAAAATTGGTCTAGACTATGCATTTGGTGGATACAGACCAGAATTAAAATTACATAAGAACTGATTGGGTGTAGGTGGCTAGTTGTTGAGCATGACACGCCCTTGTGGTGTGATTACCAAGTGAAGCTAGCAGATTATTTTCTCGAAACAAATTATGTCTTCAATGAACGCAAAATATTAAATAAAAACATTTCTGAAAGAATATATATTGAAAAATGCCCCATTTTAGCACAAATAATCAACATAGCCTTCTGTACTAAATCGCTATCCACCCATTTATTGTCAAACAACAACTTTACATAGAGTACTGAATGGTTTACAGTACCGCAACATATTCTAAAACACAGAATTTACTGATACTGACTGGAATGTATAGCTTAAAAATACTTGCAAATATTCTATTATTTTTGTTTTTGAAGTTATTTAGTTTCACATCAGTTATAGGGAGTGTCTTTTTAAGGAGGTGATGTTGTTTCAATGGTTTTCTATTTTAGCTCTGGCGGTCATGATGTACAGCTGAGCAGACCAATCCCAGCAAATCTGGTAGAGAACCACCCAAGGAACAATCCCGTTAAAGATTGAATGAAATTGGTCAAGAGGTTGTTTGAAGGTTTTTCGCTGTTTTACCTCAGATGGTCATAATGTGTAGCACTATTTGAACAATTTTGGTAGAGGACCATCCAAAGAACAATACTGTAAGGTTTTGCTTAAATTGACCCAGTGGTAATGAGGAATTAAGGAGATGTAGTTTGAAGTAATTGCTGAAGATGGAAGACGCATTTCAAAAGGCAAGGTGCTTTCACAACATCAGTTCTTACTATGAGCACTCTGTGCCTTGATGAGCTAAAAGGAGCACAAAGCTGTAGGCATTGTGCCCTTCCTTATAATTATCCACCATCAGTAAGTAATATGTCATTATTGTACAAAGTTTCAACTTAACAGTGGTAATTCTTTCCCTGTTTTGTTTTTATCCTTCTCCCATGCTTCAGAAAAAGCATACATGTAAAAACCTCCTAACTCATTGTTTTAACCAGCGCCTACACATAATCTTCAAAGAAGAAGTGTTCATGGTGCAAACTGATCACAATCTGCCCCAAGCAGCCAAGATGTGCAAACTGATCATGGTCTACAGCGGTTGCAAAGACAGAATCATTTTCTGACAGCAGGATAAAGCAGTATCAATTAACAACTAAAAATTTGCATCTACACCGTGCCGAGTCATGCATTCTTCTGACCGATCCAACCAAAATTATCAGAGTGTGCAACCCAGCGTATGTCCTTTCACAAATCATTTCTGTCAACTGAAGTAATTATCGCATTGTCAATAGTCTGCATCTGTTGTACGGATATAGCCTTCAACTTTCAAGAACTGAACAGGCTTTTTAAAAATTTATATTCAGTTAATTTAGAAAAGAACTTTATAGTTAAACTCGTTCTAGAAAATTAACGTTCCACAAAAAGTGAATTTGACTCCGCGGTGGTTATATTTCATATCAGCTATATTTCTATACCTTTGACATAAAAACGTGGTTTGTTCGAAGTCGCGAAAATATAAGACAATAGGCAATTTACAAAATCTCTAATTACTGTAGATATTCAGAAAAATGTTGGAAGGTTTCTGGATTTAGTGAGAAAGATTCTGACAGTATCATTAAGTTAAATGCTGCTTTCCTTAAGCCTTATTTCTACTTGTTTATTCACCTGGAATGCGAAGTGACGATCCCTTGTCGGCTACACTAAATGCCGTTCATTTCGTATATATACCGGAACAAAAGGAACACATTATTAGTCTATTTCCACTCCGAAGGCAAACCGATTTTGCTTGTTGAACTAAATATGTAGCGGTTTAAGGTAGCGCTATAGAGTCGGTTCATTACCCATTTAGACAATAATTGTATTATATATTTTGTATCTTTTATATAGATTATGACTAAAACAAGTCGTTTCATGATTTTTTTAAGTGTCTCCAGGTCCGGGTCCGGATCTCGAGACTAAAAGTCTCCAGGTCGGACCCGGACCCCGAGACTATCTATATATAGCTTGTCTCGGGGTCCGGGAAATTTATTTCATACAAATTAAGGTACATGTTCAGCTTATTAAACCATTTACAATGTAATTTTCTGGCAATTATATTGAAATTGAAAAACAGAATATGTTTATCGATACGATGGTATGTTTTTTCGACGTAGTCGAATACTTTTGATTTGAACTTCCGTTGGTATGGACGCGTTGCTAACCAACTTCGTTATAATGTGACCAATCAGAATCTGCAAATTATTGGCTAGCGTTTCGGTACCGAATAAGCAGTGTACTGCCCGGGAGCCTTCTCAAACACAAAATGTGTATATTTTTTTATATTATAGTTATTTATAATAAATCATGTTGCAAAGAAAGAAAAAACAGAACACGTGATGTCAAAGTTTCTGGACAGTACGAAGATCAACTTTTGTATTTAATGAGGTGTTGTCCGGGGCCGGACATCTAGCGTCATTGATTATTGGCTAGCGTTTCGGTACCGGAATAAGCAGTGTACTGCCCGGGAGCCTTCTGAAACACAAAATGTGTTTATTACGTCACCTACGTCGACCATCTTTTTTTTTTAAAGATATTACTTGTTTTACCTGTGAGCTATGACATATATACACGGACCTAAATATAAGGGAGCAGTCGATGTCTAACATCTAATAAGGATTTAAACCGATATTTACAAATGACATCGTTTTGGGGTTTGAAATACAATGACCCTCTGCTGAGCGTATGTTCAGGTCTGTGTGGAAATGGAAAGGAAAAACTTTAGAAAAATGCGTATGCTTGATCCAATGCCAAGGTAATAAATGTCATGTTTGTAAATTTCATGAAAATACCTTGGAAATTGTCTTCTGCAAATAATGTTGAAATGTTGTTTTTCATAAAATAAGTATATCTTAATAATAGATATACTTGGCGATTTTGGAAGGCCTGCAAACTTTATTTGACATATATTACAACTCTTAAGCGATTGGTACAATATTATATTCTCTTCTACTATTACGCAACACGAGACTTTCTACCTTCATTTAAAAGTATCAAATGTTTGTTACATTTTAAACAGAACTCTCTCATACATGTTTCATGTACATTTTCAATGTTCAACAATCGATGATAGCATGCATACGACTATTTCCTACATATATCTACTCGTTTATTATTCAAAATTGTAATAAACTGTAAACACGGCTGGCGGAAGAGGGCAGACTGCAAATTTCTTTTTAATAACTTTCAAATGAACCGTTCACAGGTGAAGTTACTCATTTAAGTCCCTGAACAAAGAAAGCCAAGATTCGTCTTAATCGGGAGCAATTAAAGTTCGCACCTACTGGACCATATTTGACCATTTCTATTGTTGTCCGTCTGAGGTGATGTTACAACAGACAATATAATATATTATGAGCCCATATATAAACTAACACATTCTAGGAAGCTTAAAAGTCCTTGTAACGTACAATTAACATGTAAACTTCAATATATATTATAAACATTATATATTGATTCATGAAAACAAACAAAAGAAAACAACACCAAAATAATAATGATAATATATATTGTCATAATAAACAAAAAGATAAATATGTTTTTATTAAATTTGAATGAAGTACATGCATACAATAATAAACGATGAAAAATTGGAACCAGCCAATTTCTGTAGAGAACTTGCGGACCTATTTGGTCCAAAATGATTGGTAGCATTAAAGTTTTCTAGAATCAAAATCGAAAGAACTATGGTTGAGCACAACAAAAAATAGTTTTTGAATTTCTTATTCTTATTACGGTGTCCTATGGCACGGACCTATATACACGAATATAATTGATTTTTTTTGACAGAATGTAAATCCTACATTAGTGTTTGCCCTACATTTTTGTCCAATGAAAATATTTAAATTAAATGTTTACCGTCTATTTGCCATAAATTTCTGACAGGTTTTTTTTATTATCACTCTGTCAAGGAGGCATAACTCGTATCTGGCAGTTGATTTGTTTTGTAAAACCTGCAGACAAGGCTAATTCATCTGTTTGAACTATAGAGGTAAGAAGGCTACTTTCATAATTTTTCGATAACTCGAGGGCAATACTCCAGGAGTGCCTAGGACGATTTATTGAGGTTATTGATTAGATGGTTATTGAACTTGGCCTAGATATTATACCCACAAACATTTTCAGCAAGTTTGGTGATGATCGGATGAAAACTGTTGAACTTCAATTAAGCAGACAAGGTGAATTTAGCCAATTTTGCATAAAACAAAGCGCCATAATACAAAAGTGCCTGGGTTGATTTGGATGGTTATCTAACTTGGCCGAGATATTATGCCCCACAAACATTTTGACTAAGATATGTGTTCGATTTAGAGAGAGGACAAGGTGACTTTGGTCAATTTTGCACAAATCAAAGGCCACAATTCAAAAGTGCCTCGGCTGATTTGGATGGTTATCAAACTTGGCCTAGATATTATACCCACAAACATTTTGACCAAGTTTGGTGAGGAGCGGACAAGGTCAATTTAGTAAATTTTGCATAAATCAAGGGCCATAATCAGAAGATTTGGCTGATTATCAAACTTGGCCAAGATATTAAGCCAACAAACATTTTGACTAAGTTTGGTGAAGATCAGATGAAAACTGTTTGACTTAGAGAGCTGACAAAGGAAATATGGTCAATTTTTGCATAAATCTAGGGCCATAGTCCAAAAGTGCCTGGGATGATTTAGCTGTTTCTCCAGAAGTCTCATAGGAAGAGGCTGTAAATAGGTTGTACATTTGTTTTACTTTGTACCAATGCTATGTCTCAACCTGACCTTATAAATGAATATTACTTGATTCGACTTTCTTGACTACATGAATTAGCATGCCTATTTTGAATTATAGTTGAACAAACTTAAGTGTTTACAAAATACGATAAAGCGAAAGTAGGACAAAAAGACCACCCAGGTCAATCTAATTAAAAAAACATTCACTCGTTTTAATGCAGCAGTATTTCAAAAAGGGAAATACAGCTTGAAACTGGCTTCTAAAACTTTATAATAGCCCCACTTGAAATACAGCTGCAGAAAATGAGTGACTGTTTTTGTATTTCCTTAGATTGCATGTTGTAATTAGTCAAGAGATATATGTTGCACATCACTGGGACTAAAGTTCGTTCAACTTCTGGAAAATAACAAAGATATTTAATAACTGGAAAACCTACTATACTTTCGTTTCATTACTTTATTCATTTTAAGTTAACTAAATTATTAACAAAATATGGTCATACGATGCAGTATGTCATATTTTTCTTTCTGAGAAGACACACATTACAATTCCAGGGATCATAATTTGAACAACCTTGGTTCTAGGTCATCCTAAGTTTTTATTAATTGTTGCCAAAGCAACCAGAGTTCAGCATGGAATGAAATAATTTGAACAACTATGGGAGGGCATCATGCAAGGAACATCCCTGCCAAGTTTCATCAACATTGGTCTAGTGGTTTCAGAAATGTCGTTTGGGGGAGTACCATGATCGCCAGACGGAATCATATCCAAATAGCTCACTCTTGCAAGCTTGCAACACGATGGTCAAAATGGCCCTATATCGCTTACCTGGCCACCTTTGGCAATAACAGTCAACAATAACTGGATGTTTTTTATGGCCACAGGTCAGGTATGTTGATCTGCACAATATTCATACATAGTCTACATAATGCTACATTCCAAAATCTAAGCTCTAGGCCTTCTGGTTCTAGACAATAAGAGTTTTGAAGTTCTGTGTACACAGGCCTATGTAAAACCAGGTGACCTCCCAAGCAGGGTCAATTTTGAGAGGGGTCATGATTTTAACAAACTTGATGGAGGTCCACTAGGCAATGCTAAATACTAAATATCTAAGCTATAGGCCTTGTGGTTTCAGAAGATTTTTTAAGTTTTATATACTCGAACACAAAATAAAGTGTGCATTTTTCTTATTATGATAACTATATTTCCTTTCATATGTGTATCATTTGAAGCCACCTGTCACTGTGTTGAACAATGGCTACATCAGTAAGTATAGGGTTAAATGTTACATAACGTTCCTGTACAAGCATTTTGCATGATTTGCCCGTGCAAAAGCTGGATTAATGTTAAATCGGTCAAATAATCTCTGATTACTTTCTTACAACTTCTAGGAGTAAGAAAAACATAAAGCATTTTGAATATTTTCATAACTCGCAATGCCCAGACTCTCTCTGTGTCAACGTATTGACGCTTTGATGATGCTTAGCACAGATGACTCCGTCGATGTTTCACGGGCATTTGATTGCCACAGAAATACAGAAAGTAAACTTCGTGCCATATTCCAGCAAACAGGAACAGTTGCCGATTGTCCTCGAACAGACAGGCCTCGTGTAACCAAACATCAGATTAGACCATCATTTTGAATGGACGCACACCAGGTGTCGTTTCCCAAGCGCTACCGCTACAGCGAGGCAGTACGGTATTAGCAGGGACACCGTTCTGAGGCGTCTGGGTCATTGTGTTCGGCCTATCAGACCAAGACGAGCTTCCGGTGGTAATGTGCTCATACGACGTCATCACATTGCTCGTTTGAACTGGGGGGGCATTTACCAGGTTTTAAGACCAGTAGCTGTTCCATTCCTATATAAACATGCCCCCGCCACATTGATACACGACAATACATGTCTGCACACAGCAATACCTAAATGCAAATGGCATTAACGTCTCGACGTCTTGCCTTGGCCTGCATTTCCTCCTGACCTCAACCAAATCCAGCACATTCGGGATCGTCTTGGTAGTAGAATTAGGCCAAGACATGTCGTCAACAATTTGCAGGAGCTACAGAATGCTTTGCAGATCGAATGGAACAACATTCCTGCAATCGTCGTACAACGTTACAAATTCCATGAGACTCCATATTGTACAGGTTATCCAACGAACTGGTGGCCATACCCTTTATTAATCAAATTATCACATCAAAACCATTAAAAGCTGCAAAAGTGATTATACTCACAATAACATTAATATCACAGTTTGCATATTTTTCATTTTAACCCTTGACACAATCATGTAATTCTGTGCATCTAACTGCTATTTAAAACAAGAGGGCCAAGATGGCCCTATATCGCTCACCTTGGTACAAGTCCACTTGCCTGGTGGAAGATCACTAGATAATGTTATATACCAAATAAGTTTTCCTATATACGCCTTTGTAAAACAAATGATCCCCCCCGGGCAAGGTCAATTTTGACCCTAGGGGCAAAATTTGAACAAACTTTGAAGAGGTCTACTAGGCAATGCTACATGCCAAATATCTAAGCTCTAGGCCTTGTGGTTTCAGAGAAAAAGATTTTTAAAGTTTTCCCTATATAAGCCTATCTAAAACTAAGTGACCCCCGGTGTGGGGTCAGTTTTGACCCGGGGGTCATAATTTGAACAATCTTGGTAGAGGTCCACTAGACAATGCTACATGCCAAATATAAGCTCTAGGTCTTGTGGTTTCAGAGAAGATTTTTAAAGTTTTTCCTATTTGTTGCCATAGCAACCAGGGTTCTGCATGGAACATTGGAATTCTTTGAACAATTTTGGTAGAGCTTCATACAGGGAACATTCCTGCATAGTTTTATCACTATTGGCCTAGAGGTTTCAGAGGAGATGTCATTTGAATCAAAATGTTGACGGACGATGGACAATTATCGATCAGAAAAGCTCACCCTGGCATAGCCAGGTGAGCTAAAAAGATTACTTGGGTTTGTAGGCAACAGAATAAGCTTAACAGTGGTACCAAACATCGTATAGTTTCTATTACGGATATCAGGCAAATTAAGACAAGAGGGCCAAGATGGCCCTATATCGCTCACCTTGGTACAAGTCCACTTGCCTGGTGGAAGATCACTAGATAATGTTATATACCAAATAAGTTTTCCTATATACGCCTTTGTAAAACAAATGATCCCTCCCCTGGGCAAGGTCAATTTTGACCCCAGGGGCATAATTTGAACAAACTTTGAAGAGGTCTACTAGGCAATGCTACATGCCAAATATCTAAGCTCTAGGCCTTGTGGTTTCAGAGAAAAAGATTTTTAAAGTTTTCCCTATATAAGCCTATGTAAAACTAAGTGACCCCCGGTGCGGGGTCAATTTTGACCCGGGGGTCATAATTTGAACAATATTGGTAGAGGTCCACTAGCCAATGCTACATGCCAAATATCTAAGCTCTAGGCCTTGTGGTTTCAAAGAAGAAGATTTTTAAAGTTTTTACTATATAAGCCTATGTAAAACTAAGTGACCCCCGTGCGGGGTCAATTTTGATCTGAGGGTCATAATTTGAACAATCTTGGTACAGGTCCACTAGCCAATGCTACATGCCAAATATCTAAGCTCTAGGCCTTGTGGTTTCAGAGAAGAAGATTTTTAAAGTTTTTCCTACATAAGCCTATGTAAAACTAAGTGACCCCCGTGCGGGGTCAATTTTGATCAGGGGCTCATAATTTGAACAATCTTGGTAGAGGTCCACTAGCCAATGCTACATGCCAAATATCTAAGCTCTAGGCCTTGTGGTTTCAGAGAAGATTTTTAAAGTTTTTCCTATATATTCCTATGTAAAACTAAGTGACCCCCGGTGCGGGGTCAATGATGACCCGGGGGTCATAATTCAAACAATCTTGGTAGAGGTCTACTAGACAATGCTACATGCCAAATATCTTAGCTCTAGGCCTTGTGGTGTCAGAGAAGATTTTTAAAGTTTTTCCTTTATATATGCCTATGCAAAAACTAAGTGCCCACCAGTGCGAGGTCAATTTTGACCCGGGGGTCATAATTTGAACAGTCTTGGTAGAAGTCCACTAGACAATGCTACATGCCAAATATCTAAGCTCTAGGCCTTGTGGTTTCAGAGAAGATTTTTAAAGTTTTTCCTATTTGTTGCCATAGCAACCAGAGTTCTGCATGGAATGGAATTATTTGGACGATTTTGGTAGAGCTTCATGCAAGGAACATTCCTGCATAGTTTTATCAACATTGGCCTAGAGGTTTCAGAGGAGATGTCATTTGAATCAAAATGTTGACGGACGACAGACGACGGACAATCATTGATCAGAAAAGCTCACCCTGGCGTAGCCAGGTGAGCTAAAAAGATTACTTGGGTTTGTAGGCAACTGAATAAGCTTAACAGTGGTACCAAACATCGTAAAGTTTCTATTACGGATATCAGGCAAATTAAGACAAGAGGGCCAAGATGGCCCTATATTGCTCACCTTGGTACAAGTCCACTTGCCTAGTGGAAGATCACTAGATAATGTTATATACCAAATAGGTTTTCCTATATACGCCTTTGTAAAACAAGTGACACCCCCCCCCTACGGGCAAGGTCAATTTTGACCCCTGGGGCATAACTTGAACAAACTTTGAAGAGGTCTACTAGGCAATGCTACATGCCAAATATCTAAGCTCTTGGCCTTGTGGTTTCAGAGAAAAAGATTTTATAAACTTTTTCCTATATAAGCCTATGTTAAACTAAGTGACCCCCCGTGCGGGGTCAATTTTGGCCCCAGGGGTAACAATTTGAACAATCTTGGTAGAGGTCCACTAGCCAATGCTACATGCCAAATATCTAAGCTCTAGGCCTTGTGGTTCCAGAGAAGATTTTTAAAGTTTTTCCTAAATATGCCTATGCAAAACTAAGTGACCCCCGTGCGGGGTCAATTTTGATCCGGGGGTCATAATTTGAACAATCTTGGTAGAGGTCCACTAGCCAATGCTACATGCCAAATATCTAAGCTCTAGGCCTTGTGGTTTCAGAGAAGAAGATTTTTAAAGTTTTTCATATATAAGCCTATGCAAAACTAAGTGACCACCCCCGTGGGGTCAATTTTGACCCGGGGGTCATAATTTGAACAATCTTGGTAGAGGTCCACTAGACAATGCTACATGCCAAATATCTTAGCTCAAGGCCTTGTGGTTTCAGAGAAGATTTTTAAAGATTTTCCTATTTGTTGCCATAGCAACCAGAGTTCTGCATGGAATGGAATTCTTTGAACAATTTTGGTAGAGCTTCATGCAAGGAACATTCCTGCATAGTTTTATCAACATTGGCCTAGAGGTTTCAGAGGAGATGTCATTTGAATCAAAATGTTGACGGACGACGGACAATCATCGATTAGAAAAGCTCACCCTGGCGTAGCCAGGTGAGCTAAAAAACCTCTATGCACATTTTCTTTGCGTTGGAGTATATATATAAGCATAATTATCTTGGTAAAAGTTCACTATGCAATACTTCATGTTAAGGATACACCAGGGGGTCCATATATCATTTGTGGTCATTTTTTTGGTTTTAACATAATCTAAATGCCTTTACTATTTTCTATCATCACGATAAAAACTATTTTTCTAAGTAATTTAGAAATATGTGTTTTATCTGCATTATTCTAGTGTAGCAGTAAATAAGTGCTCTGTTTGATTTAACATCTGCCTGGGAAGGTCATTAATTTTCTCAAGGGGATACATTGTAAGGGAAAGTTTCCAATTGAATTGGTTCCAGGTAATAACAATGATTTGACCTGTCTTAGTGAGGTCAGTTGGAAAATTGCAGGACTTATCAACATAATAAATAGTTATTAGTAACTTATACCTGCTATAAAAGATAACTGAATTTATTAAAATGTTGTGAGTGTTTCCAATTAGAACTTTGAATCTCTCACAAGCATGTTTTGTGTAATTTGCTAGATCAAGCTAATTAATATCCAATTGGTAACTTTCACTCTGCCCTTTCCAACATGTAGAATGTCATATATTGGCCCTTACATATGTAGAATCATAGTACATCACTCTCTCTACTAATAGATCTGGCACCAGAAGATAACTTTAAATTAGAAACTAGAGCTATCACTAAATGTGATTAATACCCCCAAAAGACTGCTTTATAAACTGAAGAAGTTCGTAGTAACATGATACCTTGCAAACAAACTAAAAAGAGATATTGTTCTTGGCAATAACTCTGTAATTTGTCAAGATAGAGTTACGGTTCTTGTACACTGCACTTCCTCTCAATGTGCTTGACCATTGTATTAAGACGTATTGAATTCCAACTTGTAGTTTTCAAGTTATGCTTCGGACAAGGAAAACTAACAAAGGGCAATAACTCAGTAAATACTCAAAATAGAGTTATAGTTCTTATACACTGCACTTCCTCTGAGTTTGCTTGATTATTGTATGAAATCGTATTGAATTCCAACTAGTAGTTTTCAAGTTATGCTCCGGACAAGGAAAAGTAACAAAGGGCAATAACTCTGTAATTTGTCAAGATAGAGTTATGGTTCTTGAGCACTGCACTTCCTCTAAATGTGCTTGACCATTGTATGAGGTTGTATTGAATTCCAACTTGTAGTTTTCAAGTAATGCTTCGGACAAGGAAAACTTATAAAGGGCAATAACTCTGTAAATACTCAAAATAGAGTTATAGCTCTTGTACACTGCACTTTCTCTGAGTTTGCTTGATCATTGTATGAAATTGTATTGAATTCCAACTAGTAGTTTTCAAGCTATGCTCCGGACAAGGAAAAGTAACAAAGGGCAATAACTCTGTAATTAGTCAAGATGGAGTTATGGTTCTTGTGCACTGCACTTCCTCTCAATGTACTTGACCATTGTATGAAGTTGTATTGAATTCCAACTTGTAGTTTTCAAGTTATGCTTTGGACCAGGAAAACTAACAAAGGGCAATAACTCTGTAAATACTCAAGATAGAGTTATAGTTCTTGTACACTGCACTTCCTCTGAGTTTGCTTGATCATTGTATGAAATTGTATTGAATTCCAACCTTTAGTTTTCAAGTTATTGTAACCTGGTTATTGAAATGCTTATAATAATTATGCAAATGATGATATAATAGGTCTTTGATACTTTCTACTACATCTGATATTCCATATGTTAATTAGTTTTGGTCTAAAGATTAAAAGAACAACCTAGTCAATATTAATAACTCTAATTATTTACAGTATGGTGCTAATTAACATCAGTATCTTTACATAAGCATTTCAGTAAATCTAAGAATCATTAAGATTGGCATGTTTATCTGTATGAGTGTGTGATATGATTGGTTGAAAGTATGAAGAAGGCGTGAATGAATGTGAGAAAGTTTTGGCGGGAAAAAGTGGAAGAAAAGAGAGGGAGAGAGGGAGTCAGGTCAGTTAGAAAGTAAAAAGAGTTAAGGAGTAACAGTTAAGGAGTAAGAGTTAAGTTACAGTTCAGTTAAGTTCAGTTAAGTTAAGTAGAGGTTTAGGTTATAGACAGAAAGATCAGTTTAAAGGATAAGAAAGAAATATCAAGAACTTTTGTTAAGGAAATACATATTTAGGTGGACATAGAAATTGTGTAATGAAAATAGATTATCTAAAACAGAGCTTGGACTTGAGTTATATATATATAATATATGAGCAAATTCCCATGTAGAGAAATCACCCCGGTCATATTATGCTCCGGACAAGGAAAACTAACAAAGGGAAATAACTCTGAAATTAGTCAAGATGGAGTTATGGTTCTTGTGCACTGCACTTCCTCTCAATGTGCTTGACCATTGTATGAAGTTGTATTGAATTCCAACTAGTAGTTTTCAAGTTATGCTCTGGACAAGGAAAAGTAACAAAGGGCAATAACTCTGTAATTAGTCAAGATAGAGTTATAGTTCTTGTGCACTGCACTTCCTCTCAATGTGCTTGACCATTGTATGAAGTTGTATTGAATTCCAACCGGTAGTTTTCAAGTTATGCTCTGGACAAGGAAAAGTAACAAAGGGCAATAACTCTGTAATTAGTCAAGATGGAGTTATAGTTCTTGTGCACTGCACTTCCTCTCAATGTGCTTGACCATTGTATGAAGTTGTATTGAATTCCAACTAGTAGTTTTCAAGTTATGCTCCGGACAAGGAAAATGCAACCGACCGACCGACCGACCGACCACCGGGTGACTCCTATATACCCCCCTAAACTTCGTTTTGGGGGTATAACAACTCTAAATGTATTATTATGTGATCACGATAAAACATCCAAAAAAAGCCAGCAAGTATTATTTAAAGGAGGGCATTGATTGAAGCATACACATAGCTTGATACTAATATTTTCTATTAACATGTCATTGACAAACATTCTGTTCAATCTTTTTATCAGCTATTAATCTATGCCTGCACAGTCTGCACTTTAGTAGGCAGTACCACCTGGTATCACGTGTACCTGTATGTATCTCAGAAGGTGTTTTTTCAGCAAGTATTGTCATATTGTAGCGATACAAACATTAAATTTTGACAATTTTCAACATCATTGATTTATTAGTTTATAATATAGCTAGATTTTTTTAATAAAACATAACATTGCTTGCCAATTATTAAGTTCTTATAAAATATTAAATATTTAATGTACAAAGCTTTATATTGTATCATTTAAACGTTTGGTACTTATCCCATTACAGACATTTTCTCTTTTAGCTGTACTTCTAAATCCATGCTGATGTAATTTATTGCCACGATAATGGTAATGCCCCTCACAGAATAACCTCTACAACATAATGGCCATTTTATAGCTTGCCAGGTGATTAACTTTATTGCTACATTTAATGCTTGTTAAGCTATTCAAACTTAGGTGTCCAGCATTGGTAGATTATCAAGAATTTTTGTTAAAATCTCATTAATATTCATAGAAATTAACTCGGTTTTAACAAAATGTAGTACCATAAGCTCTTAAGCTTGGTCAGTGTTAAGGAGAGGGCAGTACTTTTATATTTTATGAGTGTAAATGGGAGGTTTCATTCAGATTTCATTTTTCTTCATTTTCCAGAAGTTCTATCACAGATTTGTAGACAATGTTCTAATTGATTCAAATCCATCAATTCTGAATCAAATTGCACGAAACTTGACAGGGGGACTGTTTGATGTATGAACTTAAAAAGGGTATCTCAGAATTTTGATAAAAGATTCCATTCAAACTTTATGGCCCTTTTGGTGTAGGTGGTACATAAAATGCCAGTACAAAACTTTGATTTTACTATAACTTTTTCCCTAAGGGAAATAAATTAAATCCAAGATACCCTTTTGTAAATTATACCGTGTAGATACCTGGCAGGAAAATTTGACCACCAAGGTTGAATAATGGAAGAGTTGAATCACATTTTAGAAAAACGCAAAATCTGCATTTGCGTAAATATACAAAATAATAATAAAAAACCCGTTACATAGTTGAAAAGGAAATTTCATAAGCTTTAAAATGATATGCAACTTGCCTATACTTCCTTTTATAAGGAAGGCACAATCGTAATAAGTTCAACACCCCCTGGTGTATCCTTAAATGTAAGCTTTATGTTCAATCAAGTTTTTCCTTTTTGTTGCCATGGCACCCAGAGTATCTAGATGGAATGGAATTCTTTGAATAACTATGATAGAGCTTCATGCAAGGAACATCCCTGCCAAGTTTCATCAACATTGGCCCAATTGTTTCACAGGAGTTGTTGTTTTCAGAAAAAAATGAACAGACAACTCGCAACACATACAACAGACGTTGAGCGATTCCAATGCATATATAGCTCACTCCAGCACTCTGTGCAGGGTGATGTAAACACTGTTTTCAAAATGTCCGGACAGGGTTGCTGTTATATTGACGCAATTAGTAAATTGTTGGAAAAATCATGATCTGAATTTGAATTATCTAAAGATATGCCGTTTCATACCATTTATCAGGATTTTTACATAGAAGTTAACTGTCTTCGGCATTGAGCTGTGAATGTACTTTTAGCTTATTGTGAAACAACTGTAAAACATAAAGGTCATAGCAGAAGGGTCAAATTCAGAATGTAACATTTTCTTGATAAAGACAGGAGATACATGTATATAGGTATAAACCTGTGTTATACATATTATTGTAGTCAAACATTATCTGCTGATATGATAGAGCTTAACATTTATACATTTCAGTTGGACAGCACGCTCACCTTTTCTCAGTGCTTGCCAATAAAACAAAACTTTGGCAGTAAAAGGCAAAACAAGGATCTGTATAAACGAGGGTCAAAAGTAGCAAGATTATCAAACTTAATTGCTTTATATCCCTAAATACTACGGCACAGTTGCACACAAGACTTTAACTTGTATTTCTATTTCACCTCCTGCCAACATTTGGGATCATGATGGTACTTTCAAAGTAATATCTCAAACAGTTCAGTCAAAAAGTGGACGGTTCTAAGTGAATAAAGGGCCTTATTTTTTTTAAATCCTTGTCAGAGTTACCTTCTCTTGCCTACAGATGGGGGGTAATGATGCAAACAAGTCCATGTATCAAAGCAATATCTCAAGGGGTCAAGGCAATAAGTGGATTTTACCCATATTCAATGTACAAAACGTGTATTTTCTAAGTAAAACAAAAGCCAACCTTCATAAGTGACACATGCCACCGAAAGAGGTGTCTCACAGTCTGTGTCCTCTCCATGTGCTCAACAATTGTGCCATGTAATTCTAAAATCCTTCAACACAACAGGGTTACCATGCATTCAGTATTGCAAAACCTTTAAACACTCAAGTGTGACCTTGACCTTTGAGGTAGGGACCTTGGTCTTGCATGCGACACATCATCTTAATGTGCTTAACATTTGTGCAAAGTTTTTTATATTCAATCAATACATGACAAATTTATAGTCTGGACATAAATGTGTGCATATATACAAGATTCTATTCATCTCAAACTCTGAGTGTGACCTTGCCCTTTGAGGTAAGGATGTGGGTCTTGCATGCAACATGTTGTCTTGATGTGCTAAACATTTGTGTTAAGTTGTACAGGATACTATTACTTTCGAATTCTTAGTGTGACCTTGACCGTTGAGGAACACGACGTCTTGATGTGCTGAACATTTGTGCAGTTATTTTAAAATCCTTCATTGCATGAAAAGGTTAGTCTGGACACAGAAGTGCGCAGATATACAGGACTCTTTCACTTGACCTTTGAGGTAGGGACATGGACATTGCACGCGACACATCTTAATGTGCTGTATATTTGTGCCAAGTTATTTTAAAATCCTTCAATGCATGACAAGTTACAGCCCGGGCACAGCAGACGCCGAGATTTTCAAATGCCACCCTTCAGGGGCATTATTCTTACAAAAACCATCACAAAGTTATGAACTCTCATCTGTGGATGGAGATAATGATGGTAAACAAGTATGGTAAGTTTCAAAGCAATACCTCCGATGGTTTTGAAATAATGTGACACTTATAACCTCTAGGTATTGTGGTTTCAAAAGTAAAAATTAAAAGTTTTTCTTTTAAAGCCAAAGCAAGACAATGCTGCATGCTTATGGAGAAAATTGAGACTACTCGGACACATTACAAAGATATTAAAAGTTTTTCCCCCGATTGAATGGAAAACATGAACAATTTTAGTAGAGCTTCATTCAAGGAACATCCCTGACAAGATATATCAATATTGGCCCAGTGGTTTCAGACGAGATGCCATTTGAAGTACAAGTTAAGAGACGGACTGACAATCATCCATCCTCAAAGAAAAGCATAATTCTAAAGAATTGTGAATTTAACTTGCATGAGCTATCAAGTTGTTTTTAACTGAAAAACAATTTATTATAAATCAGCACAATTTCGACAAGTCTGCAATTGATACAAACGTCTGAAAAAGCCCAAGAGTCACAAAGTCCATATCAGGTCAGAACTGTTGTGCCCACCCCTTGCACCAAATGCAGCTCTCCGTCCTGTCAGTATTGAATGATCAGATCAATTGAAGCAATTATGAAACCCAAAGGGAGAGAGACCGGGGTTTCTTATTTGTTAAAATTTGACTTAATAAACTCAATTTACTTAGTGTTTAACCTCACTTGATCTTTTGCATAGCCACCGACATATACCTGTGTATATAGGTCCGTGATTGTAGGCGGAGCTAAAGTGCTTTCTATTTAGAGCGAACTCTTAATGAATTACCGGTACGTGATTTCAGTAGGTAGTTTCAATAAAAAAAAGAAGACGTTTATTTGAAAATCTGAGCAATTTGATTGGTGGGCAAATGGGGTTAAACACCAAGGCATTATATTGTCTGCAGTAAGATGCTGGTTTCAGGCAAGAGGTTACTTCTGCTGTCTCGTAAGGTACAATGTCAGGACTGCCATACAAGTCAAGAATTCTGCACATCAGCTGGATAGAGCTCATCTCTACAAAGCTTCATCAAACCCTTTTCAATGGAGCGGACAGGAATTCCAAAATTATCTTCTTGACCTCAAGTTAAGACCTTCACCCAACAAGACCAGATCATGGGTTATGCTCATAGTCTTGGAATGACAAACATTTGACTGGAGCTTCATCGAGTTCCAAAAATCAAACACTCTACCTTAATTTTTGACCTTAAGCCATCATGACACACCCATTTGTTCTGCACATCTGACCAGTTAATCAAACTCCTTCAAGCAAAGACTCGGACCTTTAAACTAAATTGTGACCTTGAAGCTGTGGGAGTTTCATCAAAATCTCTCAAGGGGTTAAGGAAATATTGGTGGGACAGGAACTGTCGAGATTTAAACCTTCGACCGCACGGACAACCTCGAGGCAGTGTTACCTGCCCTTTTGTTCTGCAGTCTCGAGGTCAACATCTGACCAGTTTCATCAAAACCCTTGGAGGTAAAGAAATGGAGCAGACAGGAAATGTTACTGGCCAAGGGTCATTCTTTTATGTCCATCCAGCTTTACGTCTTTTGCACATGCATTTGCCTGCCTAAATGCAAGGCACTTTTAAAACCACATCGGGAAAATATCGATTAAAGAAGTCATGGCGTGTTGATACAAGCCTATCTAAATGGACTAGAGTGTATACTCTGAACCGATTTGAATGAAACAGGAACATCACTGCGAAGTTTCATCATCACTGGTCCAATGGTTTCAAAGAAGGAAAATGTCAATAAATGTACAACAGGCGATTCCAATGGCTCCCTTTGGCACTGCGCCCGGTGAGCCAAGGTTCTTGTACACTGCACTTCATCATTGTATTAAATTCCAACCAATAGTTTTTTTCAAGTTACACTCCACACAAGGAGAACTTCTGACAAGATAGAAATATGGCTCTTGTACATTTCACCTTGTGCTGGACCATTTCGTAGGTTTTATTGAATTCAAACCTGTAGTCTCAAGTTGTGCACCAGACTAAAAAAATGCAATGGAGCAACACCCCTCCACGGGCGACTCGTATATATACCCCTCTACTCCAACTTCGTTTCTGGGAGTATAATAATGCAAAAACACTGAACCATTTTTTTCCCTATTTATTCTTAAAACTGATTACAATTTACCTCGCAAATAAAACTTGACAATCTTTCATAATAATTTTTGCATTTTATAAGGTTTCAACCTTTTTGATTACCAAATATATAGTAAGTTTTATACATAAGCTTGGCCACAAATGCTACTTCAGAATTGCTTCAAAAACTAGCAGGCTTGAATTGGGTAGCAAAATTTTAGTGCAAGCCCACTCTGTCTCAACTAAGTGAATTTTGTTTTCCATTAAAATAAAAATCCTATTTCTTCCCCAAAAATAAGACTGTAAAAATATTTCTGGTTCCTTATAAAACTGGTAAACAAAGCAAAACAACAAAAGCATCAATAAACTACAGTCAAGATATACTGTACAACAAATCCCCTTTCTAAACCTCCTTGAAACGTGAGCTGCCTTAATGAGAACACAGCAGATCTATCTATTCTACATACAATCTAAACTCATCATTTTCTTTACACATCTGAATACACTAACCTCTCAAGTGCCTTTTTAAAATGTACAAAACGTTTGTTTTTCACAAGAGGCTATCCGACAGTTCTGCTCACCTGCTGTACAGCTTAAATATACAACAATACAAAAACATTCACCCTCAGCACAGGCTCAATGTGAAGATAAGGAATGTATGCCAGAAAAAAGGGTTTTCTAATCTAGATTGCATGTAGAATAATAATCTGCACCTAATCCAAACTTTCAACGTAAATTAAAAAAAAATATAGAATCTTAAACCAGTAGCCATCTACCGGTTCACTTATTCAAATATGTGATAGCATCACAAACAAAAACACTGTGCACATCTTTTTAAAGACTTGAAGGGAAAGGAAAGTTGGGATTATAATTTTAACCTGAACTTTTTAAGCGGAACAAGGTTGAAACAATTTCCAAATTCAGAGTAGAACATGTGAAAATACTACATTGAAACATTTTAAAAGGCAGGATCAGGCTTCCATTTTAAACCCGTGATGTTAGAACACTTTATACAGCAATGTTAAAAATATTTCATAAACATTGTATTGTAAATAATACTAATGGATTTCAAATGAAAGATAAACCAGTCATAATTCCAGTGATTTAAGTAAAATGGTACCATGGCCATACAAGGCACATGTTTGCTTTAACCCTTTATATTCTCACTTTCCTTCCCCTTCATCTTTTAGAAATATGTGCACCACTGCCAGGTCTCCTTTCTAGTGACAAACTACATTATGTCTTGCATCTTCAAATGAATTCATGAGCAATTATGATATGAAATGAAATGAACAAGAATGACTCTCAATATACCGTCTTAGACTCTTGCCCACATGCTGGAGTCTCCTCATAATACTAAAATTTTCATTGGTTTCAATTCACCAATGCAAACATTTCTGGTCAACAACCAAATTACTTGAACCTCTTTCTGGACCAGATTTCTCTTAAATGCATCCAGAATTTCTAACATACACCATCGGCACAAGTTGTGTATATTTAACCTACACTTTTCTACCCTTACACCTGTTCCCAACCCTTTAATTACTTCCACAGTTGTAACCAAAATCTCTAACATCACCTCTTCGGAGTATCGGGGCACTGTATCCATAGTAAATGTTGCGCAGTGATAAGCAATATCTTTCAAACGACTTTTTCTTATTTAATAGAAGAATAACCGTGTGCATATCATGAATTTTAATCAATTGGAATGACAAATAATTGTCACCAAATTAACTTTATGGCGATACCAGATAATAGGAACCCAAGAAAATTGATCCAGTAGAATTTATTTCATGTAATCAACATTATAAAACAACTTGATTGATACTCCTCTAGATATTAAGAACACAATACTATATACAGAGTTCAAACGGACTTCAGCCAACAACAATGATAATTTTCAGGTTTCCACGACATAATTAAAAACGGACAGATAACCAAGCATTTTAAAGTTGAAAAGAAAAAAGCCATGCAAGTCCAAAATGACATTTTAAAGGAAAATTGCCCTTAAAACTGTAGAGTAATTCTCTAGAAATTGTAGAGTATTTATAGAGGTTCCATGATAAAATTACTAATTTTAATTTTCCAAACTTGTGGGAACCCCAACATTTTTTTCTTTAAAATTGCCACTGTCTACGCCACTGCAAATCCAACTTGGACCCTATTGCCTCGTTATCTGCGAACATTTAGTATGGGTACAGTGTTAAGATCAAAATATATATACATGATTAAATGCAATTTTACTCTGAAAACCAAAATTATTTTACCTGCAACAAATGGCAAACCTATGGATATTCAATTTCATTGATTTTTTTTGATGGATGGTCTTTTAAATCAAATGACCACATAGACAAGTAGCTGTAATTTTACCCAGGAAAATGTCTTACTGGTGGAAAGACCTTTATTTGTCCCAAACACTTCCATAACTTTACTTTTTAAACAAGTGTACATGCTAATAATATAAGGCTTCTTGGCAATTCTTTTTTGTGATAAAGCAACTTGACAATAAAAGAAATGAATATGTCTACATTGTTCAAGAGTGAATAGAACATCAATATATTTACTTTTAGTATATTTATTTTACATCAGTAAATTCAAAAAGATC
Source organism: Saxidomus purpurata (assembly GCA_022818135.1). Classification (NCBI taxonomy): domain Eukaryota; kingdom Metazoa; phylum Mollusca; class Bivalvia; order Venerida; family Veneridae; genus Saxidomus; species Saxidomus purpurata. The sequence goes on along the minus strand of JAFMSR010000011.1, from coordinate 14,431,909 downwards.
CTGGAACTTAAAAATACATATCCCAGGAAAAGAAATTTCAATACTGAATAATTTTCAATTGATGAATACCGTTACTATCTAGAAAAAACACAAAGTTAAAAAATTGTGCAAGTGGTCCTATTAAACCTGATTACTCGAGGAATAACATGCCCTTTATTCTGTCTTTTTAACCTTCTTAATACCGAACTATTCATTCAATTTGGTAACCAAACTCCAGTAAGAAAATTGCATTTAACCATTCACAAAGCAAATAAGAGTAATTATTTCTACATTCCAAATGGCGAGATTTCAGTGTTCACCAGACCCAATTTTATTTCATTATGAAAACTTGTGTAATTTTGTTTCACCAATTTCCACCCATCTCGCCATTTCGCATGATTCTACCATTTGCAAAAACAAACACCCTAGAATTTAATAAACATTAAAAAATACATGAATGCATTTCTTCTTGGAATTTAACACAACATCAGTGGTAACTGAACATCCCATCTCAACATCCATACTTCTCCTCCGGTAAGAAGAGATACCATCCAAAGTCACATCACGCGTTCAATCCCACGACATTGTTATCTGAACATGCCAAAGCACCGATATATGCAGTGCTTCCTCTTTTAGCTGGCATGGCTCAATGCAGATGAATTAATCTTTGTAATCTTTGTTTGGGCAATCCCTAGCCAAGTGACCTTCTTCATTACATTCATAGCACTTTCCACCACCACGGCGACCACCACCACCACCTCTTTCTCTCCTTTCTTCTGGACAATCACGAGAAATGTGACCGGGCTGGCCGCAACTGCAAACAAAAACAAATACTCGGTTATATATTGCCTTGTCCCGAGCCTTTTCACTAAATATACACGTCTCCTCACAACTTAACACTAGGCTCTACAGGACTCATGAATTACAAATAATTCAAAATGTAACAAATTTTCATAATCAAGACCTCCTGATATAAGCAACCAAGATTTGCCAGTAAAATACTATTGCTCCATTGACCAGACTGTACAGACCATTTCTTTTTTTTAAATCTTTTGAAATGTTATCAGAGAAAAGCTTACAAATAACACCATGATCTTGAACCCTAAAAACAGTAGGATCATCAAGACTGTTCACGATGTAGATCTCAGATATGGAGTGGAAAAGATTTTCAAAATTCTGTCACTGTGACGCTGACCTTTTGACCAACTGACCTCAAAAACAGTCTGATCATCTCTCAGCAAGACCAATCATCCTATGCAATTTTTAGACTGTGGATTTAACAGATTTTGAGGGGAAAAGATTCTCTGCGAGTGTCATAGCGACCTTTACTTTTGACCACCAAAAACAACAGGGACCTACTCGGCAAGACCAATCATCCTATTTAGATAAATTGTTGATTATATGGGCACTACGACCTTGATCTTTGACCCCATGATCAAACTAGATGCCCATGTTCAACATGTCGAGCCCGCCAGCTGTGAAAAGGGCCAACTCCTTACCAAGTAGAGATTAGTCAAAATACATCTAAATATTGGAGTAACATGCAGGTTGTACCACAGAAAAGTGGTCTCTATTTTTCTCTACAAACAGTAACAAGATATTTATACTACAATATTAACAACAAAGGGAAGTAATTCTAACAAGAGTTGTCCCTAAAAAGTGAAGAATGCCCCCTATAGAGGTATCTCATAGTCTGTGTCCTCTCCATGTGATCAGCAATTATGCTATGTAATTTTAAAATTCTTCCATGCATGACAGAGTTACCATGCATACAGTATTCTATTACTTTTAAACACCAAGTGAGACCTTGTCCTTTAAGTAAGGGATGTGGGTCTTGAATGCAACACGTCATCTTGATGTGCCAGACATTTGTGCGAAGTTATTTTCATGACAAAGATGCAGTCCGGACATGAATGTGTGCATTTATAGAGGATTCCATTACCTTCCAACTCCAAGTGTTACCTTGACCTTTGAAGTAGGGACGTAGGTCTTGCACACGCAACACCTCGTCTTGATGTGCTAGACATTTGTGCCAAGTTATTTCAAAGGCTTTCAATGCATGACAAAGTTACAGCCCGGACACGTTGAAATGTAAATGCGGATGGACAGACGGACATAGTATTTTATTATGCCACCCTACGGGAGCATAAAAACAATGAAAGCTCATTCTGGTGAACATTTGTGCCAAGTTGCATCAAAATCCCTCCATGCATGAAGTAGATATGCTCTGGACAGTCAGTTTGGAATTTGACCTTTAACCTGGGAGTGTGACCTTGACCTTAGACATAGTTTAAGGACGTCGTTTCTGCGCACGACACTCCGCCTCATGATGGTGAACATTTGTGCCAATTTATTTAAGAATCCTTTGATCCATGGACAAGTTACAGCCCGGACAAACTAAACTTGGAAGGAGGCACGCACATACACCATTCCACTATTTGGACAACTTTATCTAGCTTTCGCAAGCGGCTCGACAAAAACAATACTGATCATCTACATAGGTTGTAGGGAACCTTCTTGGCAAGTTTGATGAAAGTGGAATAACAATTGTGACTGGTAGAGTGCCATATAGGAAAGGAGGTCACTGTTACCCCAAAAACAAAAGGATGATCTACATGTTGCAGGGATAGGGATCCTTAGCACAAAACTAGGCCTGGCACTGATCATTTTTAGTACGGTTGAAGTCTGCCTTATAGTGGAAGAGCAGTTGCAGACTAACAGATAAAGGTTACAGCAGTGATAAGCCACTGCCAAATATTAAACACGAGGGTCAAATGGCCCTCTATTGCTCATCTTAATAAAAGTGCCCTCAACTTATACTTTATAGTAATGTAACTTGTTGAAACAAGAGGGCCATGATGGCCCTATATCGCTCACCTGAGTACAAGTGCACTTGCCTAATGGGTGTGGTCAATTTTGACCCAAGAGGCATAATTTGAACAAAGTAGGTGGAAGACCACAAGACAATCTTACATACCAAACAGGGTTCCCTATATACGTCTTTGTAAAACAAGTGACCCCCTTGGCGGGGCCCATATTGACCCAAGGGGTATGATTTGAACAAACTTTGAAGAAGTCTACTAGGCAATGCTACAGTACAGGCCTGGAGGATTATGCAAAAAATGCAAGTGTGGAGTTTTTCACTCCACACTTTGCGCGAGTAACTCAGAGACAAATAGCATGACTTCGAGTGCCTGAAGTGACTTTGCTTGTGGAGAAATATCGCGTCACTTCAAGTAATTTTATAGGTAAATGAACGGGTTTACTGGACATAAAAATTAAATATATCATATCCGGTAGAAATTAATGTCAGGGTCAATTTTGACTCCGGGGTCACAATTTGAACAATCTTGGAAGAGGTCCACTAGACAATGCTACATGATTGGGTTGTAAATGTCGCCTTTATGGCATCAAAAGTTTTTAACCAAGTGGCTTAGTCTTTTTACCTCAGATATAGACCTATATTCATACTCTACCTAAATTTGATCAAGACAATCATACTGACAAAAATTTCATGAAGATAAATGAAAATTCCATTCTATTGCATAAACCATGGTTTTTCTACGATTTGACCCGCGACCTAGCTTTTGACCTAAAATTACACATTTAACCTCGACCTACAATTTATCAAGGCAATCATACTGACCAAGTTTCATGAAGATTAAATGAAAACTGCAACCTCTATTGCATACACAAGGTTACCCTATGATTTGTTCAGGTGACCCTACATGACCCATATTCATTTACAGATTTCATCAGGCAATCCAATGAAAAATGCAACCTCTATTGAATACACTAGGTTTTTCTATGATATGACCCTGTGACCTAGATTTTGACTTTAAAATGACCCTTATTCAACTTTACCTAAATTTCATCAAGTAGTCATTCCGACAGTTTCGTAAAGATCCAATGAAAAATGCAACCTCTATTGCATACACAAGGTCAAGTGTTGACAGACGACGGACACCAGGCGATCACAATATCCAACCTTAGCAATAGGACAAGCCGGAGTTAAGGTCCTTGTACACTACACTCCATCTAAATTTTCTGTTTAAATTACCCTGAAAACTTTCATAGTTGTGCTCCAGACAATGTGACAGACTGGAGGAGCCAATTACTATATCCCCTCCGCCAAAGTGGGGAAATAAAAAAATTATGTCCAGGGGTCTTTATTCTTTGTAGAGGTGCACGGTTTAACCGGTATACCAAGGTTCGGGACTTCTACGGTACGTACTGGGGTACAGACCATAACATAATTCGTAGAGGTCCACTACACATTGCTATAGTACACGCAAGGTGTTTTTTCCAATTGTCACCCATCACCGCGATGTCCAGCCATCGTGACCACACGAATTTGGTCACCCAGATGCGCCCCCCCCCCCGTCACCGCGAATTAGCGTGTCCGGTCACGGTGTTTCGCTGTGTCCACATTCGGGTCGAGACTTGAATATGTTTTTTTTTACTGATCAACTTTAAATTATCAATAAAAAAATAATTGTAATTCGCTGTTTTTCAAAACTTCCTGATGCCCAAATCTTTTTAATTACGATGCCGCATAACAAACTAACATACTGAAGGATCGAGTAAAACAACCCTGGCAACAAAATCAATCTAAAAAAACAAACTTGCTTTAACTATTCCAAACTTATGATTTAATAATCCAAAACATCGATCTATTGTCAATGTCTCAAACTGTTTCTTTTTAATACCACGACGTGCTCACTAAGATCAAAGAAACCGGGCATCGCTGCGGCATTCTTTGATCTCACGGCACCTGCTGCTTTATCTTTGATACAGTAAACACTTTGTAGTAAAAATAACTTTATTTGGCAAAATGAAAAAAAATTAGAGGCAATCGTAAATGACAAAACAAAAAGTACACTGTAAACAAGCAACTCGTTTTGATATTCAGGATTTCTTTATTAATGTGCATTTCCGTAATATTCCGATTGTTTGTGTGATCTGTATGAAATTATAATATTAAATATAAAGTATAATTCGCAACAAGGAGAGGTCTCACAACTGAACCTTGCGGTACACCAAATATAGCAGAAGGTTATCGTGTTTTGGAAACACAACATTTGGAACTTTCGTAAGACGAGAGATACTCAAAATCTCCTAAGACAAATATGCATATTTACTCAATATTGACAGTTATCTTTCAGAAGTAATTGTGTCAAATAGCTTGGGTTTGCAAACAATTTTTTGAGTTAAATATGTCATCCTTTACAGGCAATATTTTTCACACCCACCGCGATTGACAAAAGGCAAGTTGGGAATAAAAAAGATTGCCCAATTACGGCACATTGTTTATGTGAATTATTATTTTAAATCTACATAAACGTGATAAATGTAAGATCAGGTAGGAAAGAAAACGTTTTGAAACAATTATATCTAACAAGAGCTGTCAGTAGGACAGCGCTCGACTTTTTAGTGCTTGCCTATAAAACAAAACTTTGACAGTTAAGGGCACACAAGACTTTAACTAGGAATTTCTAAGTACAAATCAAGAAACATTTTCACAGAGTTATCTTCTCTTGCTTACAGATAGGTGTCATGATGGTACATAAGTACTCCAACTTCCAAAATAATATCTCAAATGGTTAAGTCAACAAGTGGACAAGAATGAAAATTTTAACTGAGTTTCTAAGTCAAAAAGGGCCATAATTCAAATAAAATCCTTGACAGAATTATCTTCTCCTGCTCATGTTTTGGGATCATGATGGTTAACAAGTATGCCAACTTTCAAATTAATATCTCAAACAGTTTAGTCAAAAAGTGGACTGGTACAAAAAACTTAACCAAGATTCCAAGTCGATAAAGGGCCTTAATTTTTAAAATAAATCCCTGACAGAGTTACCTTCTCTTGCCTACAGATGGGGGTAATGATGTTAACATGCATTCAAAGTTTCAAAGCAATATCTCAAAGGGTTAAGGTAACAAGTGGATTTTACCCATATTCAATGTATTTTCTAAGTAAAAAAGGGGCATAATTCTGTCAAAAACTTTGACAGAGTTATGAACTCTTGTCTGTTGATGTAGGTCATGATGGTAAACAAGTATGGTTAGTTTCAAAGCAATACCTCCAATGGTTTTGAAATAAAGTGGGGTGGTACGAAAAACTTAACCAAGGTGTGACACAAACGCCGATGCGAGTAGGATAGCTCCCCTTTTCTTCGAAAAGTCGAGCTAAAAATGATGGTTTTTTAGACAGTGATACTCGAGCGGCAATTCGGAACAGAAATACCACGGCGACGATGTGCTAATAATAGAGACCGTAAATGAAAAATAAAAAGTATTTACAGAAATTGATGTTTTCTACATTTTGTACATCAATAAATTAATAAAATAATTGTAAAACACTTTATTTCAGTGGAGTTGGTCACCGCAATTCACCGCAACCAGCCACCGTGAATCACCGCGACCGCATATTTCAGCGCATCGTAACCAAAAAGGTGACCAAAACCTTTTTAGGGCGACCATGTCACCGTGACTGGTCACCCAGAATGAATTTGTCGCGGTGACTGGGTGACATTTGGAAAAAACACCTTGCGTGTACTGTAAGTAACATTCCAAATAACTATTCTCTGCCAGTCGACCTTCTTGTTTTCTCAAGTTTTCCCTATGTGAAATCAAGTCACCTTCCACCCACCCCCCTCTCAGGGTTAATTTTGACCTGGGGGTCACAATTTGAACAATCTTGGTAGATGTCCAATAGGCATTTTTACATTCCAAATATCTAATGTCTAGGCCTTGAGGTTTCAGAGATTTCTTAAGTTTTTCCTATATAAGCCTATGCAAAACCAAGTGACCCCTGGGCAGGGTCAATTTTGACCCGAGGGTCTTAATTTGAACAATCTTGATAGAGGTCCACTAGCCAATGCTACATGCCAAATATCTAAACTCTAACCCTTGTGGTTTCAGAGATTTTTTAAAGTTTTCCCTATATAAGCCTATGTAAAACTAAGTGACCCCCTGTGCAGGGTCAATTTTGACCCGGGGGTCATAATTTGATCAATCTTGCTAGAGGTCCACTAGCCAATGCTACATGCCAAATATCTAAGCTCTAGGCCTTGTGGTTTCAGAGAAGAAGATTTTTGAAGTGTTTCATTGTTAAGTATATGTAAAACTAAGTGACTCCCCCTACAGGGTCAATTTTGACCCTGGGGTCATAATTTGGACAATCTTGGTAGAGATCCACTAGACAATGCTACATACAAAATATCTAAGCTGTAGGCCTTGTGGTTTCAGAGAAAATTTAAAAGGTTTTCCTACATAAAAGCCTATGCAAAACTAAGTGACCATCTGCACAGGGTCAATTTGTACCCTGAGGTCACATTTTGAACAATCTTGGTAGAGGTCCACTAGACAATGCTACATGCCAAATATCTTAGCTCTAGGCCTTGTGGTTTCAGAGAAGAAGATTTTTAAAAATTTTCCTATCTAAAGTCTGTGCAAAACTAAGTGACCATCCGCGCGTGGTCAATTTTGACCCGGGGGTCACAATTTGAACAATCTTGGTAGAGGTCCACTAGACGATGCTACATACCAAATATCTAAGCTCTAGGCTTTGTGGTTTCAGAAGAAGATTTTTGAAGTTTACCAATATAAAGCCTATGCAAAACTAAGTGACCATCCGTGCGGGGTCAATTTTGAACAATCTTTTTAGAGGTACACTAGACAATGCTACATGCCAAATATCTAAGCTCTAGGCCTTGTGGTTTCAGAAAGGAAGATCTTTAAAATTTACCAATATAAAGCCTATGCAAAACTAAGCGACCATCCGCACGGGGTCAATTTTGACCCCAGGGTCATAATTTGAACAATCTTGGTAGAGGTCCACTAGACAATGCTACATGCCAAATATCTAAGCTCTAGGCCTTGTGGTTTCAGAGAAGATTTTAAAAGTTTTTCCTATATAAAGCCTATGCAAAACTTAAGTGACCACCCGCGCGGGGTCAATTTTGACCCGGGGGGTCACAATTTGAACAATCTTGGAAGAAGTCCACTAGCAAATGCTACATGCCAAATATCTAAGCTCTAGGCCTTGTGGTTTCAGAGAAGAAGATTTTTTAAGTTTTTCCTATAAGTTGCCATAGCAACCAGAGTTCTCCATGGAATGGAATTCTTTGAACAACTTTGATAGAGCTTCATGCAAGGAACATCCCTACAAAGTCTCACCAACATTGGCCCAGTGGTTTCAGAGGAGATGTCGTTTGAAGGAAATGGTGGATGGATTGAATGCGATCCTAATAGCTCACTCAGAGGCGAGCTAAAAACCGCAGTATACCACGGTATATTTTTTTTGGCTGTACCCAACTCTAATTCTTTGGGAGTCACTTTATTTTGTTACACTAGATCTATATTATCATTAATGAAACAAAGAGGGCCAAGATGGCCTTATATCGCTCACCTTGGTACAAGTCCACTTTCCTAGCGGAAGATCACTAGACAATGTTATATACCAAATAAGTTTTCCTTTATACATCTTTGTAAAACAAATACCCCCTATACTTTTCCTATATAAGCTTATGCAAAACTAAGTGACCACCTTAGCAGGGTAATTTTGACCCGGGGGTCATAATTGAACAATCTTGGTCGAGGTCCACTAGACAATGCTACATGCCAAATATCTAAGCTCTAGGTCTTGTGGTTTCAGAGAAGATTATTAAGTTTTTCCTATCTGCATGGAATGGAATTCTTGGAACAACTTTGATAGAGCTTCATGCAAGGTACATCCCTGCAAAGTTTCATCAACATTGGCCCAGTGGTTTCAAAGATGTCGTTTGAAGGAAATTGTGGACCAACCGACCCAGGACTGAATGCGATTCCAATAGCTCACTCTGGCACTTGGTAACCAGGTGAGCTAAAAACTTAAATAAATTATTGGCCACAATTACTTTGTATCGGGTGAGCTAAAAAAAGCTGCCTAGACATGGCCACAAATATTTTCAAAGTTTGGTGAAGATCTGATAAATTTGTTCAATGCAAAGAGCGGGAAAGGCTTATTCAGCCAATTTTGAAACTCTACACCAACAAAATAAAAGTGCTTTGGGCAATTTGACTGGTAATGGCCACAAGCATGTTCAGCAAGTTACGTGAAGATCAGATGAAAAACTGTTCAGACTATGCCGACCAAAGGGATACATCACAAAGGTTTTGGGTGGTCTGGGGTATTGATACAAATACCCTTTTATATAGACAAGGACTCCAGCTGTCAAAATCACAATTCTGGTATATGGTCAATATAAACTGCCGTAGAAGTCACAAATTTTATCTGATTTTTCCAGCTGATGTGCCCCGACACAGCTGAAACATGAATCTCGACAGAAAACATTTTCATATTTTGCCGTTATTAACCAGTTTTTTAGCGCAGCGAGCTAAGAAACTCGTAAATTTTATCAAAAGCGTCTTTTACGACAAAATTGCATTCAACTGGAAATCGTTGAATTTCGCCTCTAAAACGCATGCGAACAAAGAGAAATGAATTATGCTCAGTGATTTTTTTGGCGCCGATTTGACTCCGAATTTCGGTGTCTTCCCAATTGACAAAAATGGAATTCATGAAATTCCGAAATTATGTTTTATTCGCAGAATTATGTTGCAAATTCGACGCGCGTTGTTTACATAAAACGGGTCACGGCGTAGTACGGCATTTAGTATGACTTTCATCAGGGTCGCTCAACGCTTTTTCATGCGTCAAAATGAGTCGGAAAAAAAATTGTTAGAAAATTACCTAAATTACGGAAAAATGTCGCGTATTTCCAAATATTATAAGAAGAAAATAAAACTTAAAACACGCCATCGGCACTCCAAACATTCAAACATCTTTTGGTAAAATTAAAGAGAAATCAAATTCAAATCAAACGTCAGAAAAGTAAAGTGATCTGTCCCAAGAAATCTGAATCCCCACAAAATGACCCTCAGAAATCAACAGAAGCTCATGATGACCCTAAGCAAGGACATTTAAATAAAATAAATTTACCTTAAAATAGAACTTTTCAAAATGATTTTTTTATTAAGTTCTGTTAATTTTTCCCAATTTTGAAGTTTATCGCGCTAAAAATTCCCAATTTGAAAGGCATGGGCTGTTGCCAAAAAAAAGTTTAAAAAATCACTGATGCTGTTAAGAATATTATCCAAATGTATCTCACAAACCTCAGTTTTTTAATCACGCGGGTCTATGTCTCCTGAAATGCTTGATTTATTTTTGTAGCCGAAACTTTCTCTTCGACTTCGCCATTGTGTCAATTACACGTCACATGATTTTTTCTGTGGCATTGTCCAGTGATCCGGCGGGTGTAATGTGATTAAAATGGAAGCCGACGCAAAGTTTACTTCAGAATTTACTTTGAAATATACGCAAAAACTGTCTAAATGCAGACTTGCCCAGACCACCCAAAACCTTTATGTGATGTACCCCTTTGATACCGACAATATGTAAAACTAGTTTTGACACTGTGAAGTTTGGTTGAAATGCACCAAATGGTGTTTAAAGTGTAGAGACAAATTAAAGGTTAAAAGAAAAAGGACAAAAACTCTGCTAAGAATCACTAAACTGTAAATGCCAACAGTATGCACAACTTCACTTGGTATTACACATTTCTACAAACATGGAGACAAAGCACAAAATCAATGTTTTCAATAATTAAGAAGAGCTAGACATTGAACAGGTCTGCATCTTTTACTTTGTAAAGTAATTGCGAGATACAACTTTGAAGGAATAAAATATATTACTTGTAGCAATCTCTATTGTCACCACCACCACCACCGCCGCCTCCTCCCCTTGACGTACATTCCCTCGACATATGGCCCCTTTTCCCACAGGTGTAGCACTCCGGACCACCACCACCACCTCGGCCACCTCCTCCACCCCTTTTATTATCTGGTTGAGAGCAATCCCGAGCCATATGTCCAACTTCACCACAGTTGTAGCACATAGTGCCGCCGCCACCACCACCACCACCGCCACCTCCTGGAAAAAAGAATTAAATAACTACCATACAAGTATCAACAAGTGGCCCACAAGAGCTAGTTTTGAAAGTTGTGTCTTAAGCATAATAATGTAATAGCTCGTCCTTGCACTTATGGGGAATTCTGACCCAGGTGGCCTTAAAATTAAATGTTGTCCGATCAATAATTAGACCATTCATCTTGTCAAGGACCAAGATCTATCAAGTGTACACTAAACAAAACTTCTAACGCGTCACATGCCCTTTTCCTTCTTTATTTAATTACCGAGAGTCCCGATTTATGTCCTCTTATTTTTAGCTATAGCTACACGAACGGCATCATATCTTGCAATTATGAAGACATTGGGTAGATACTTCTGTTATATGAAATTTCAAAATGATTGAGTGGTACAATTCCATATGGAAGAGAATTTTAAGAGTGGTTTTCCCAAGGAAGAGCATCAAGGCAAAAACACATGTTAAATCTACGGAGGTTTAAACGTTAAAGTAAAATTCTCTGCCACATGATTTGTGCCACTCGATCTTTATGAAATTCGTGTGACTACCTAGTGTCTTCATAAATGCAAGATATGATAGCTTTCGTGCACCAATAGCTAAAAATAATCTGGCAGATATTGGAAGGGCTGATAGTTAAATAAAGAAGGAAAATGGCAGGTGGTGCGTTAGAAGTTTTGTTTAGTGTATGTTATGTCCTATTAACGTTATTTCAGAAAAATTGACTCAAATGAACTATAAACCTTTAAAATTATAACTATACTTACTTCTTCCGCCACCGCCACCTTTGTACCCACTACGACCACCATCCGGACAGTCTCTTGCCATATGCCCGGTACGATTACAATTGTAACACGCTCTATCACCCATGATGGTTTCTCTTTTCTATTTAGTTTTATCTGAACTCTGATCTCAACTTTAACCTCTCAACTTCCACCTACAGCACACAAGCAATTGCAGTGTCAAAAGCCTCTCAAAGTCAAAACAAAAGTCATCTGTACACAAATCATGTTCAAGCTCCAACACTTTGCCAGGTCACAAATTCCATATGGGAAGACATGACTGAAGCAGAGCATTTATCACTTGTCAAAAACAAGATTACAACACAAAAGAAGACTGTCCATTGCAGTGAAGATCATCCTCCCTGGGTGCCATGGTCATCCTCTGAAAACAACCTGCACATCTGTCAAATAACAAACACTTCTGGATAATATGGGCTTTCTTGTAGTCTCTGCGAACACTGCTCTTTCTTAGTTGTGTAGACACCTGAATTCTTACTCAAAATCAAATTTCATTATTTCACGAATTTACTCGATACCACATGTAATGCAAATTACCCAGTGCACTAAACTATACAATACACATACTTGATCGCACATTGGGACACTATTTTGTATTTTAGGCATTCAATCAAGCAAGAAATAAGAAATTTTGATCAGTTCATTTTTTCAGCGCAGCTTTATCGAGCTGGTTTTTGACCAGAAGTATGCAACTTTCCGACCGACAATGAAATGACAAGTAGAATGTACATTTTCTTAAAGAAGAGTTGCATACTTTCTCAAACAGTGAACAAAGGTCAATACTTAAAAAGAGTATTATATTTGTTAAGAAAACAATGAATTAAGTTGTCTTGATATAGATGCTATGGTAGTGACTTAACCCCAGAGGAGAAAATGCGTGTCCTGCCAGTTAGCTCGGGAGAGCATTACCTCTTACAATCCTGCAAGTGAAGGGCCCTTGGTTTGTGAAGCTACCAATTGCATTTACAGGTCTTTTCACTCTATTGTATTGCCAGATTGGTGTATCAATAGATACGTGTATCATACTGTCATACACAAATCAGTGTACCGATTCTCGGGTAAAGCAGAAAAGTGCACTATGCATTGCACACACAAATGTTGTCATGATACTGGTTGTGATTCAACAACCACTTCTGTAGAGCCTTTTATAAAAAAAAGTCACATTATTTACATTATGAACAAAGATCTATACTCACCCAAAATGAAAACTTTACACGATTATAATGCAGGGCTCTCGTTAGCCTTTTGAGACTGGGGACAGGGTCCATATCAGGGGGGAATTTTGCATGATTTTCAAATAATTTTCTTTGAAAGGGGAATTTTCGTCATATCAAAAATGTAAAGAAAAAACACTATCAAATATCATATCCACTTTTTACTGTCAATTTTTTCCGATACAACTGGGAATTGTGCGACATTTTGCACTGGAAATACTACGCTGACGTGATAAACTGTCCAAAACGAACAGCGGTAGTACTAAACGCCGGTTACGGTACCCGGTATCGGCTCTCAAATAATTTTTTTTTTCGAGGGGGAATTTTTGGGCAAAAGGGGGGAAAAAACATACTTTTTTAAGGGGGAATGGGGCCGATATTCGGCCCCGAATTTTGCCAAACGAGAGCCCTGTTATGGGATTTACTATGCATGAGAAAGAAACACCAATACCTCACAATGCAGAAGGTGGAATTCAATCACATGTAAGAATGTCAAATTTATCTGTTGGGGAGTTTATAAAAAACAAAATTAAAAAATCATCACGGGAGCTTTCAGATTTAAGGTCAAAAATTCACCTATATATTCAATTCAAAGGGAGGTAATTCAACAATTTGAATCTTTGGGAGTCTAAACTCTCACTTCTGCATTGTGTTTTTATAAAACATTGTCGAGTTTTCCAAGTCTTGACATTAGTTTCTCTCAACCGACAGCAAAAATATTTTGTCTTGACAACCGATTCCGTTTTTGATAAACCGTCTGTTTTCACTATACGAGATATCTCCCTTTTATGCATGATAAATGCCTTGAACTTTTAGGATTATTATCGCCTTTGTTACTTGTCTTGTTTTATAGTCAGAGTGAAATACATCGATTTAAAATTGCAGGGCCTCCGCTGTCGATCGCCAATTGCGATAATTTTAAGAATCTGGCGCCAAATTTTGCCAGTTGGCGAAAATACGCGGCGCTTACATTTTCCAGTCGCCGTCTTCATTTTTTTCCATTATGATATAAGCGGCCTAGAATTGGTACCTGATTCACGCGTTTTATTTAGCGTTAACGTGAAGAAAACCGGCAAGTTCAAACCGGTAAGTTCAATCTGTGTATTGTCATTTCGGATATTGATTTCGGGCAACACTTTGAGAAGACAATTGCATAAATATGTGTGATCGGCTGATTAATCAATTATGAAAACTTCTGGCAGCTTGTATATATGAAGTGTCCCCCAAATTAACGACAATTATGACTTAGTTTAAAGAAAAAAGTGCAACAGGTTTAGACAAAAGACCGACAGGCTAGTTAATATAGTTTGTAAATTTTTTCGTCACGGTTTTGTCAACTTTAATTATAATAATAAGGATAGTTTGCTGTTTTCTGCAATCATTTTGTAATAATCTGATAATCTGTAATATGATACCAAGAAATTTTAGCAATTGGTATTAGATCCCAAGAAATTTTCAACAATGGGGAATAAAACCTTTCTTATGTTCTTATACATATTAATAATTCATAATAAATAATAATTCATAATGAATAATTTAACAATCATTTTTAATAGGGTATAAAAACATACAGAACATACACTACAGTAGTTTATGGTTCGGTGCCCTAAGTATCATTGCACCAGGTAAAACATGGCTTGAAACTTTGGCTACTTTGGCTCTAAAGTGGCTCCAACTTTTCTCAATTGGCGAAAATGTTGACAACATGTTTGAAAAACCCAGTGGAGGCCCTGATATTGTGTGAAATATTTGTACAATAAAAGTGTAAAGTTTTCATTTTGGTTGAGTATAGTTCACGGTGGGGAATCACGTGATCAAAATAATCTCTAAACAAAAGTAGATCTCAGGAAAATGGTAGAAAATAATGAAAGCCGTTTAGCTGTAAATGTAAAATGTAGCCTATCTTATGGCAACATAAAAGTATTATAGAACTCCACAGGTCTCAATCAGTCACTTTCGATTGTGCCGAACACTTCAAGAAACTGACATAGTTTATTTTTGAAGTGTTCAACACAATAAGAAGATAACTTTGATTGAGACCTGTGTAGTTCTATAATACTTTTATGTTGCCATAAGATAGGCTTTACTTTTAATTTACAGCTAAACGGCTTTCATTATTTTCTAACATTTGTCATAGATGTACTTTTGTTTAGAGGTTATTTTCATCATACGATTCCCCACCGTGTAGTTGTGTTCTACAAAACTTTTATTGCATCTGTTGAATTTCCATTTGATGTTGCCAATATAAAGAAATGGAATAGTTGTGAAAACAATACAGTACAATAAAAATGCCTCATTTGACCAGTACCCCGATTTGTGTATTAGAAAATCTACCAGACACGCTGATTGTTGTACGATTCACTCATTTGTATATGCTACACAAATTAAAATGTAAAAGACCTGTTTAATAGACTCAAAATTGCCCCAACCATCCATCAGATTCGATGCATAATTTCGGCCACATTCTCCCTCCAAATAGCAGGCTATAACAGTGTTTCCCCATATCCGTTTTTGTTCACCTTATTGTTTAGCAGCTGGTTGGTACTAGTTAAACATAAATTGTGAAAAATTACCGAACCATGCTCAACTTGTCATGTGCGAAATTATAATAATCAGTATCAAGCCTTTGAAAATGTCTGGCTCTTCAGCTTAATCAACTATACTATCAGTTAGCTTCTCCGTAAACAGTATGCCGCGTGGTACGAATGTTTTTACAAACCACGTGGTTTGGACCACGTGCTCTCAAACTTCGTGTATACCATACGATCAGACATCTATAACAATGACTGTGTATCTATACCAACATCAGTGGTTTTGCTTTATTACAAATACGATACAGCCTAAAATACTAACATTAAATTACAGCTTTGTAAAAACTGCACCAAACTGGAATCCTAATTTCCCCCACCCACTATTAATAATCCTTAATGCTTCCAAACAAATTTTCCGCAAAAAATAATCGTAGCTTTGTTCTAATATATCGGTACATAATTCTCACAGCTATATAGCATGATGATATTAACAGTTGCAACTCATGTTTCATCAACATCACGCATTAAACTCAAAAAAATCTCACCACTTTCTGTCTTTCCTGCTGCACGCTCTTCGCCTTGAACTAAAAGAATTGCACACGGCCCTACGGAAAGGAACAATAACTCGGATGGAGAGATTACATATTTGCACACGTCCCTATTACGGAATTGTATACTTATGGCAAGCGATTTGCACAATTATTCATCGTCACATTTCACACCATTGACGTCATCGCTCTTGACTGCCGATCTGCAAACATCAGAATTGAAAGATATTCAAATATTGTCAGACAAGTGTCAATCAGTGACACCCAGATCGAATAAGTCCGAAAAGTTTTCGGACTTAGAAAATTTGAGCAAAATTTCATAATCTCAAAAGTTAAAGTTTAAGGTTTAAGTGTTAAGTGATAAGTGTTAAGTGTTTAGGCTACAAGTTGCTGTCAAAGTGAATCCAGTATATTTGTATTGACATGTCTAAGTTTCTTTCTGTAGATGAATTTTGATGAATTTACAGTGCGTAATTTGATTGGTTTTATATGACGTGTCTATTCTCACACAATAAACTCCTATGAATACTCTTCCGATTCTTCTGTTCACTGAGATAATTAAGTGTTAAAGGATTAATAGGATCAGGATATACTAGGATATACGGGATACACGGGACGCGTAAAGGGTAAAGAACACAGCTGGGGTAAGAAACAGTAGAATTTAGGTATTAATAAGGGTACAATAATAACCAAATACTTGTTGCGGGTATCACCGATACCAGCAACAAGTATCACAGAAACAACTGTAACGCAGTGGTTCTGGTAGAAATAAGTTAATAATTAATAAGTTAGAAAATTAGAAAGTTAAGTTTAATTTTTCAGCTCAAGAAATACCGAGTACATTTAGTGAATTTGCCGGATATTAAGCCAGCAAAACACTAAAGAGAAAGGTATTGATCAGGTCGGACATCCGGGCATTTACCGTTGCGCGCACCTGCTCAGGCATAGCAACGCTGTCCGAGGTGAAAACAACCGCCATCTTGTTAATAACGTATAGAGCGAAGTCCGTGTAATGTTATAAAACTATTTGATTAAAGTATAAAAATGCAGCAGTTATGACGAGTTTTTTATATGCAAATGACACCGACTTCTGTTTCTGTTTGTTTCTATCAAAAGGAAAAGATGTTTTTCATTCTCAAATGTGTTAGAAATGTATCGAAACGATCTAGATCTACGCGTGCACATGACTTACAAATTATTTAATTATGGACGATATTTGTTCCTTTGACGATTAAAACTTGCCTCCGAAAATAAGAACACAAATGCTCCATTTAATTACATTTCTAAAATGAGGAAGAAATCCACAAGCATTATCGAAGGTTTTTCATGAAACTTTTTCTTGTGGGTATATTCACGGACCTATATACACCTATATAGGTCCGTGGTATATTTAAGAATTAGAATCTAGTATTAGAGCGATCTACTTTAAGATCGTAAATCAAAATAGTTTTCTCGATTTTATTAGTTGTAAACAAAATGTTGACGTAAATCTATTAAAAAATCACGATATCCACCTATATACATGTACGTGTCTAATTTCACTTATAGAAAAACATTTCATCCGAGTACATAAAATTTGTCATCAACAGCCAAAAATAAGTATTTTCCGAATATTTGTAAGGTTGTTTGAAGCTTTCATTTGCTGAATTTTTTTTTACCAAGTTTTATATATGTAAGATGATTAAATAATATTTAAATGCAGACTTGATCATACATTATAAATGTAACTGGAAGGTAAGTTTCAAATAACGTATGTGTATAAACGTTATATAGGTCTATCATTCATTAAAGACAATTAAAATGTCCTTCATAAGTGACCCCCCCCCAAACCGCAGGTGGTCAAATATCTTAATCGTTTTATTGCCCCTTATCAGTTTTAATCCTCTCTGATTAGGTCCAGCAGTGTGTGTCAGTAGACTTGATATGTAGTACAATAGTAGAACCATAAATTTTATTGATTTGTACAGATAATTGATTTATAACTTATTTCCTGTTGTTTATATAAACTGTTTTATATAATAATGACATTTTACTTTTATTGCAGGATATGAAAAATATTTTAGATAAATGCAGTAAACTGTGATTTTAAAGTTATACTGAGAAAGTGAATATGCTCAAGTAATTATGCACCTTCCTGTGGCGTGGACTGAATGCATTTTTGATGTATAAAGAATTCTTCTGACTAGTTATTTCTTTGTAAATTATAAGTGCAACTGAACGCATCTTCTCACTGTAAAATAAGCTAAAACTAAATTTCTCTTATGTATCAAGTGTAACATCTAATCTTAGTGATAATTGGTTTGTTGTAAGAGTAATTGAATGAGTATTTAAAACATTACTCAATCTAACTTTGAAATCACAGTTATTTTTCAGTAATCTAAAAAGAAAAAAAAGTTTATGTTTCTGTCATATAAGAAAATAATTTTGATATAATAACTGTAAGTGTTGATTTTTTTTATAATCTAATTTGACTGGGAATTACGTACCTAAAAGGTAACTGTCTTATGAAGGTCTTAAAATTTATGTATAACTAACATCCCTTTCCTACATTATCTGTACATAATGTAAGGAAGTTATACAGTAGCTGAATATGATAAACAGAAGCTAGTCTACCAGTGACCAGTCATGTTAATTGACATCTACTGTGAATTCGCTGTGAATTCGCATGGCTGACTGGACCCCTGTGGTCAATACCCCACATTCCTGTTCAATTGTCTTTAAATATATGGTTCGTTATTGTCACATGATAAATAAATTCATATGTTAGATCCATCGTTCACAATGAAAAAAGTTGCGTAATCTGCAAATTGTTATGTAATTATCGAATGCAATTGACCAGTGTGCAATATGCAATGATGTGTGACAAGTTAGATTACTGGCAGGGGGTCGCCAATTAACAACAAATCATATCGCATCCTTTGTTGTGACTTATGCCTTGGGCTAGATCCACATAAATTCCATCAATTAACCATTGCAACGTTGTGAAATGAGATATTGTTTGTGTTATTTGATTTTATTGAATGGATTTTAAGGATAAGCTTTAAGTGTTCCGCAACATGTAAGTGACTTTTAGTATATGTATCTGTTTCACATTGATTCAATATAGGGCCTTTACTTTAATTTACGTGATTTTTTGAAATTATTTTGAATATAAATGCCAGCCCTTTATAAAGACTAGATCTAAAAAACAAATCTGTGTATTTAATAATATCGTACGGTCCTGTAATAAAATACATTTTTGTGACAAAATTTTCAACATAACATTCTCGTATATACTTAATGATGTGTTTCGACCTGATTTTAGTTAGACCTATACGAGAAAAGTTGTGCACTTTGGAAATCTATATCAAATTAGGACAAGATTTTTCGGGTCGTACCGTCTATAAAACGAGGTTGGTCGACCCAATAAGCACGATGGCAAACAAAAAATTATAAGGGTTTCTTTTAAGACAAAGAGATATAAATTCATTTGATAACCAAAATTTCAACAAACATTTGGGAAAAACTAAAAACATGAGTGACACAAAACAATTGGTTTCAAAGACGGAGAGCAGAAACGTAAAAGAACAGTAGCCCGTAGGGCCCAACAGAGCATAAATATTAAATTAATCAATGATATTACAGGAAACCGCTCACATATGACCTCAGAGAGGTTCTCATGGCGTGAGCTTAACTTATCTCTTCAGGACATCCTAACACAAAAAATAGGTAGAGTACTGACTAAAACTTTAACAGACAGGGTTATAGAAATTGCACAAGCAGAAAACAAGAATGCAGTAGGTACTCGACTTATAGTAGGACAGGATACCGGTGCCAATGACAATAAGAGCACAACAAAATCCAAAAAAAATTGCCACTAGGGCAACAGGGACACAAATAGAAGTAAAAACTAGTAGTTCGTACACACAATGCAGTTTTGAAAGTGCCAATGACAATAAGTGCACATCAGAGAATCAAATAAGTGCCAATAAGAGCACTAGGTCCACAGGGACACAAACAGAGTCAACAGCAATTAGTTCATACTCACAATGTAGTATTGAAAGTGCCAATGACAATAAGTGCACAGCAGAGACTCAAACAAGTGTCAAAAAAGAGACAATCAATAGGGAGTCAACAATAACACTGACTGAAAATCTTGATACGTCAGTTCAAGACAGAGAGATAAACTCTCTCTGCAACTTCACAAGAGTAGATGAAGATGTGTATTTTAGAATAGTCAGTAGACTAGAGAATGAATTTCTGTTAGTTAAAAAAAACAAAAAACCAGGACACCCCTAAAAAACACATTAATAGGACAGAGGGGGTCTCAACCATCCCCAATATTATTAGATTCGCCAAATCAAAACAACAACAGTCTCAGCAAAAGGGGGACAATAACATCTCCAATAACCGTAAATAGCCCAATTCAAATTAATAGCAAAAATGGGGGCAAAACATCCACCCCTATACAAATATTAGACAACCCCCCCCCAAAATGAAAAGAAAAATAACAAAATTTCTTCCCCAATCCAATTACAGAACAGATTTCAGATTTTAGAAGAGGGAGGGGAAAAAATTGCTACCAAAACAAAAAATCTAAAAACAAAACCCACCCCATTACAGCCTTCCACAAAACAACAGACAATTGAACAAAAAGAAATCATTAAAGAACAATGGATCGATATGGTAATTAAGGGGGTTCAAGGGGGATTAAGCACACAAAAATTATCAAATATGGAAAAAAAATTAAAACATCAATTCGGAGGGAATGTTATAGGAAATTGGATAACAATAAGGGGGCTTTGTTTTTTCAAGTAAGGAAAGATTTTGAAACGAAAGTCAAGGATTTTAAGTTTGGAAGACATGAAATCAAAATAGAAAATAAAAAAACCCTACATCAAAAGTAACAAAAATCAGCATGGGAGTATTAGAGGTGCCAAAAAAACCAGAGCACTGAACAATTACGGCAAAATTTATTAAAAAACAACAAAAACATAGCAACAATAAGGCAAAAAGAATTTATTAACAAAGGGAATCAAAGGACTGAAAGTGCTAGAGGATCGATTGTCTCTGAACAACACAGTATGCATACATACATGTGTAAATATCAGGACAACATAGACTGTACACATATATGTGTGAATATCAGGACAACCTTTGCACGAGTAAAGTTATAAACTGGAGACACAAGTGACAACTGTCCACAAATTTTGACCTTTCACCATTTGTGTAAACTTTACTTTTGAAAAAGTAACCCATGTGCTTACATTATGTCATTCAGTGACTATGTTCAACTACCCTTTGAAGTATTAAGCTGTGAATGGTAACTGAGAAATGGATTTTGACAAAACTGAATTGAAAATTTATGGTTTGAACAACTTTAAATGTCATTCAAAAGTTATGGGATATGCCCATAAGGTTGATTGTATTGTGCCAATTAATTCGGATTTAACGTCGCACCCAACAGCTAAGGTCATATTGCAACTTCCGGCTTTCATGGAGGAGGAAGACCCTGGGTGCCAATTCCCTGTATCATAATTTGAGGGTCATTTAGAAACTCCGAGGGTCATACCCTTTATTGTAAAAAAATAAAAGGCATGAATATGTGTTAAAGAAGTCTTATTCAGTTTACTTCTGTAAAACTGCATGTGATACATCACAAAATGGTGGGTAATCAAAGGGTTGGCAAAACACCAGGTGTTTCTCTTTCGATGCTTTCCATTTTGTCACTGCATCTCAAAAGTCAAATTTGTCCACAAAGCGTATTTTTCATAAGTGCATTCAACCATAGACATTAAACTTGGATATTATTTGGCACACTTAAACCCCTTTCAATAGTGACAGTCTGATCATGATCATTAAAATCACTCAGAAAGACGTTTTTGTTTCCCGTATTAAGGTTCGTCTACCATCTATGATGACGGTATCATAGGAATCAACACACACAAAAACGCAATGGTACAAAATGCGGGTCGATCCGAAATCAGACGACAACGACGACGCAATAGGGTCAAAATTAGACATATCCCATACCGGAAGCGTATTTTATCAACAATTTATCTTGCATTTCGAAGCGTTTTGAAATTTTGTTTTTGTAGTAATTTGATCATACACATTTTAATTGCGTCATAGAAGACGCTCTTTGCTATTTCTGTGGCGTCATTGACAAAATGAGTGCGTCAAAACCGCAGAAAACGCGCTCTCGCTGAACACTGAATTTAGTGTATCCGGTGTAGCGATACGTATTTCACGGGTCTTACATTCTCATGTCACACCGGTCTGACGATAAAAAACGCGTAGGAAAATAGTTCTATACAGTACGGATATCTCGTTGATTTAAGTTACAAATTATAAGAAAAACAACAATATAATATTATGCTATTCTGTAATGTTTTGATATTATTTAGATCTGTTACTATATAATTTTTAAAACAGAGGACAGTAATATAGAACTACTTTTCGGTCGTATTCGACAAAAATTTGTGTTAAGAGTTCGGCCGTAAGGGTCTGAAATACTCTGTTAACTTTGGATACGATTTAATAAATCCAATCGATCCAAAAAGGAAATCACCAATGAATTGATAATAACTTTCACATGTGAAGAAATGCCATTAAGACTGAAAGGGACAAATTTAGTAGTAAAACCAACAACGCTAGGATACATTAGATGTAGAAAGTGTCAGGCTCCAGGGCACAAAACAAATCAATGTAGAAATAAGATTAAATGCCCGAAGTGCGCTGGTAACCACGAAATAGGATTGTGCAATGCCAGTGAACTAAAATGTAACAATTGTTCAGGAAAACACTGGGGCTCCAGCAAAACCTGCCCGTATACAAGCAAAGGACTGAAAGTGCTGGAGGGTCGATTGTCTCTGAACAACACAGACTATACACATACATGTGTAAATATCAGGACAACCCATGCATGAGTAAAGTTATCAACAAACTGGAGACACAAATGTCCACAGAGTTTGACCTTTAACCATATGTGTAAACTTTACTTTTGATAGGAACCCATGTGCTTACCTTTTGCATTCAGTGACTACATGTATGTTCAACTACCCTATAAAGTATCATAGCTGTGAATGGTAACTGAGAAGTGGATTTTTACAAACCTGACCTGAAAATTCAAAGTTTGCACAACTTTTAATGTTATTCAAAAGTTATGGGATTTGCCCATAGGGTTAATTGTACAATACTACAAAATAAATTCCTATCCTAAATTGTAGGCAAAAACTGAACAATGAGCAAGATCAAAGAAGACACAGAGTAAATTAATAACTGAACAAGAAAAACAGTGATACAAAGTATCACAGCGGGCCCACAAACAAAACTGACATGTAAATATTCTAGAAATTGGTGATGATTGATGTTGAGGCATGGCCCCAAAAGAACCGAAGGAAACCAATTCTGGTTGTACAAGCAAAACCTGACACGACTACTGACTGAACTTTACTGGTATTAGATGGGTTTCGAACTCGCGTCTGCCACAGTAAGTCAGCGCAGACTCAATTTCCAGCATCTCCACCAATTGCTCTACGTCCGCCGCCTGTAAAGTTAATGATAAAAAACGAGTTCTTATAAATTTTTATGTCCAAGTAGTTCGTTCGGGCATTAATAGTATTTACGATTAATTACACATTTAAAGAACAATAACGAAATAATAATATTCTTTTCTGAATTGTTTTTAAATTATTTAGATTTATTACCATATAATTTTGAAAACAGAAATCGCTATAATGCCTAACAACAGTTTATATGGAACTACATGTTTGTATGTTGTGCGTTCGGCCGTAAGGCCGATATACTCTGTTAACATTGGCTCGATTTTAACAATCGACCCAAAAAGTATGTCCAAAAAATCAATGAAACAAATAATAAGATCAAAAAAGAGTATGAAACAAGATGTGCCGAACAACAGCACAGCCCTCACGAAAAAACCCTAATCCCGTTGTCACCCCCACTCCGACTGCCAAGAAACCCCAGAAAACACCAAAAATAGATAACCCAAAACCACCAACACCCAAAAAAAACAGCCACTACAAAAGAAATAATTAAAATAAAACAAGAACGGTGTGCTAATCCCCTACCCCCACCTCACAGACAAATTAAAAGGGAACCACATTTGGGAGGGAATAAAGGGTTCCGTACCAAGCAACATACTGGCCCAATGTATTACAGATTCAGAGGGGGCCACATACAATACCAAATTTAAGGGGCATCACAAATTCAAATCACCCCCACCCCCATATCATGTACCCAGGTCCAAATGGACAAATGGCAATTCACTGTCCACTCAATATATGCAGAGCATAGATTTAACATCAATAACCAAAAACAACTCCGAATAATTCTTTAATGGATTACAAAACAGCTGAGGTAAACACTGAATCCGTCAGACCCTGCCTCAGCATCATATCATGTAATATTCGGGGTATGAGATCCGAATCATACAGTAAATGCCATGAATTACAAAATTTTCTGATTGACCAAAAAGAACCTATAGATGTAATTTGTTTACAAGAAACTCATTTGGCAGGAAAACATAATCCTTTCAAATTCAAGGATTATCAAAAACCTATTATGTTTTACAATAAAGAAACCCCCACCTCAGAGGGATTATGCATATATGTCCGCAACGGACTTTCGTACTTAACAAAACAAACAGATTATAATACTATTAACCAAAACATTGCTGTAGAGATCATTGGTAAAGATAGTAACATTTCGATTTATAATTACTACACAAACAGTAAAGATAACAACAACATAAATGTCTTTACCTTCAAAAACTTAGGACAGTCTAATGTAATAGTAGGAGACTTAACGTAAAACATCCACTTTGGAACCCAGAAAATGATTTTAGGCGCGATGCTGGGGCAGAGTATCTGATAGACTTTATGAATGAAACAGATCTGAATTGCATCAATGATGGACAATGCACCCGTCTCGCCGAGCAGGCAAACCAGACAGTGCCAGCCCTGGATCTGCCTATAGTCTCCTCAGGTCTGCACCCCAGGGCAACGTTCCTTGTAGTCGACAATAGCTTCAGTAGTGACCATCTACCTGTAATTACAGTAATAGAAACACCAATAAGGTTTGAAAATGCTATTATAAGTGAAAAATGGCTCATAGACAAGGCATCCACTGCCCAGTGGATGGAATTTCACCATTTATGCATGACAGAATCGAATTATAAGATTAAAGAACAAACAGTTGAACAAAATTTCAAAAAATTCTTAGATAATTTTGGAAAAAAACAATTCCAAAATCAAAACCAAAAATTGTAAAAAACCAGAGTCAAAAAAGTATGGTTGACACAGGCATGCCACGAAGCCATACGAAGTAGAGAAATTAGACGTAAAATTCATAAAAGGGAAAAAACTCCCATAACTCTCATTCTATTTAAAATGGCCCGAGCAAGAGCAGTAAAAATAATTAAAAAAGCAAAGCAAGACAGTTGGCGTAATTTCTGCTCAACTATAACAAGCAACACCTCATCTAAAGAAGTTTGGAATTTTGTAAACAAAGTAAAAGGCAGCGTACCAAAAAGCAATCCAGTATTTAAAATAGGACAGCAAATTATTACTGAGCCAACAGAAAAAGCCAACGCATTAGTCCAACAGTATGCTGAAGCCAGTAGTAATAAAGGATACACTAGAGGATTTTTAGTAAACAAAAGAATTATTAACAGAGCAGTTAATGAACACATCAATAACAGAAATAATGACAACTCCCAAGATTACAATCAAGAATTTACTATATTCGAATTTAATAAGGCTTTGTCGAACTGCAAGGACGGTGCACCGGGGGAAGAACTGATACATTACAAAATACTTAAAAAATTACCACAGGAAAGCAGAAATACACTTACAAATTTTTAATCAATCATGGGTAGAGGGCACCACGCCAGAAAGCTGGAATCATGCAGTTATCATTCCATTACTAAAACATAATAAAGACAAAAATGAACCTGCCTCATATAGACCAATTTCTCTTACATCAACATTTACAAAATTAATGCAAAAAATGATAAAACCCAGACTGTGCGCATATTTGGAAAAAAACAATATAATGTCTAAATACCAATCAGGATGCAGATCGCATCATTCATGCGATGACAATATTACACGATTAGAATCAGATGGCAAAAAGCACAGACAGAACATAAATATCTTATAGCTATATTTCTAGATCTTAGTAATGCTTTCGATAAAATGTGGAACGGAGGAGCACTATTGCAACTCCAAAACTCCGGAACACAAGGACGCATGATAAAATGGCTAAGGTGCTTTCTACAAAATAGACAGATTAAGGTGAAATATAATGGAGCTCTCTCAGAGGTAGTGGAAACAGCAAATGGGTGCCCCCAGGGAGCGGTACTGACCCCCATAATTTTTAGCCTCATGATGAATACTTTTGAAACACAAATCAACGAATTAAACAGAGAAAAACCCACTATAAATGCTAAAATATCTCAATTTGTAGACGACTTAGCCACATGGCTAACATCATACAGTCCGGTACAGGCAGTAAAAAAAGCTCAAACTGTTTTGAATACAATAGAAAAATGGAGCAAATCTTGGGGCTTCATAATTAACCCAGCAAAAACTCAAGTTTTATTAATACATAGACAGTCTGTAAAACCTCCGAAAAGAGCAACCAACTTTCCGAAATTAACGTTATGTGGTACGAACCTCACATACAATGAACACGCAAAATTTCTGGGAATGTATTTTGACAAAACTCTATCATGGAAAATGCATATAGAATATATGACAAAAAGATGTCTTAAAGATCTAAATATCATAAGAGCAGTAAAGGGAAAATCTTGGGGTACAGACAAAAAATGCCTTCTAAACATTTACAAGGCCCTCATCCTAAGCAAAATCAATTATGGCAGCATAGTATACGCCTCCGCAAAAGAATCACAACTAAAATAGGGCACTAAAAACCATAATAGGATGTCCGAGGCATACCCCTACTCTCCCATTACATACCGAAACAGCTATGATCCCACTACCTTTACAGAGAGAACTTCAAGCACTAAAATATTGGGCCAGAAGCTCCAGACTGGGCCCAAACTTACCTATCAATGACGATATATGCGACCACCCAGCATTTTTTTTACAAAATCAAGAGTAACAGAAATCTAAAGAAACCTTACACACAACACATTAGAACTCTAATTGCAGAATACGGCCTAGGCGATACCCACATTTAAGAACCGTGCTATGAACAACTAATCAATATTGAAATGCCCGAGATCAATTTAGATTTAGTAGGAAAAATTAACAAATCAGAAAACGCTGAAAGAAACAAAATTATTGCTAATCTAAACATTATTCGGCACTTTAGAGACTTCACCCAAATTTATACAGATGGAAGTAAGGACCCGTCAAGACAAATAGCAGGGGCGGGCATAGTAGTTATAGGAGAAGACGGAACAATCTTACATAACAAAAGTCTAAAGCTTCACCATCAAGTTTCAATATTTACATGTGAATTAGCAGCAATAGACTACGCTATAACATATTGTAAAGAAAACTATATTCCAAAAGCAGTCATTATTAGCGATAGTCTGAGCTCTTTATTAGCAATAAAATCAGGTCAGTCTCATAGGCAAGAAATGCTTTACAGTATTTTAAAGTCCGTTACAACCATAAAGCATAGAGGGGACGAAATTCAGTTAATGTGGGTACCGAGTCATGTGAGCATAAACGGAAATGAATTAGCAGACGACAAAGCAAAATACGGCAGCACTTCCGGTTCAGAAATTCCTATTAAAGACAATTAAATGTCCTTCAGGACCCCACCCCAACGCAGGTGGTCAATTCTTATCTTTTTTGCTCCTTATCAGTTTTAATCCTCTCTGATTAGGTCAGGCCTGTCAGTAGCTTGATTGTAGTACATAGTGAACCTATTTTATTGTTTGTACAGATATTGTTTATACTTTTTCCTGTTGTTTATATAACTGTTTTATATAATAATGACATTTTACTTTTATTGCAGGATATGAAAAATATTTTAGATAAATGCAGTAAACAGTGTTTTAAAGTTATACTGAGAAAGTGAATATGTCAAGTTTTGCACCTTCCTGTGGCGTGGCTGAATGCTTTTGTGTATAAAGAATCCTTCTGACTAGTTATTTCTTTGTAAATTATAAGTGCCTGAACGCATCTTCTCCTGTAAAATAAGCTAAACTATTTTCTTATGTATCAAGTGTAACATCTAATTTAGTGATAATTGGTTTGTTGTAAGAGTATTGAATGGTTTTAAAACTTACTCATCTAACTTTGAAATCACAGTTTTTTTCAGTATTAAAAGTAAAAAAAGTTTATGTTTCTGTCATTAAGAAAATTTTTGATATAATAACTGTAAGTGTTGATTTTTTTTAATCTATTTGCTGGGATTACGTACCTAAAAGGTACTGATAAAATGATAATACTCTTATGAAGGTCTTAAATTTATGTATCTACTCCCTTTCCTACTTTCTGTACTATGTAAGGAGTTTACAGTAGCTGAATATGATAAACGAGCTAGTCTCCAGTGCCAGTCTGTTATTGACTCTACTGTGATTCGCTGTGAATTCGCATGGCTGACTGACCCCTTGGTCATCCCCCTCCTGTCTTGCTTAAGCTCAGCGTACCGGAAGTCTACAGCATCATAAAAGATAAAGTAAAACAAAAATATCTATAGCAATGGGAAACTTACTGCTCAACTCATAACATAGAAATTAATATTAAACCGCCTAGTAAATTACAAACGTACCATCATGATAGAAAAATAGACACAATGTATGCTAGACTTAAACTTAAAAGTAGCTATCTAAGGGGGACCGATACATAGAAGATAAAAATTGCCAACACTGTAACGAAATAGAAAATTTTAGCCTGCCCATTTTTCGGAAGAAAGGAAAATATTTGAAACAAAACTTCTGAAATTAGAACTAATAACCATTACGGAAAAAACTCTGTTATACCGACCAAAAGAAGTAGCACAAGATATTCGCCTGGCCGTATTCGCATTTATAAAAAAATATAGGATACAGTGAGAAAATATAGATAAGAACTGTTTACACAATGGACTGCTCGGCAAACACTCAAACCCGCACACCCAAGTCGCCAAGAAAGGTGATAACTACTCTGTGATCGCATGCGGTCATGCTAGTAACGAAGTGACCGGTATGAGCCCCCGCCTCACAGCAACCGCACTAACAGGCATGTAAAGGCGTCTCCAATAAGGGTAAAAATGTAGGAGATAGTATGTAATATTATATAGGAGTAGATATAGCATGACTAACATAGGTTGTAAATATGTTATTTCGTAGTGACTAGCTAATATCTTCTCTTAGTGACATAAAACAAATATTTTTCACACTAAGAAAACCCTAATACACACCCAATAAGCCAGGGGTGTCCTGGCATAGGTCTTTAGTAGCTTAGTATACGGTTTTATACATGTATATAAGTTAATATGAACGAGCTTCCGGTACAGAAAGGTCAACATACGGCAGAAAAAGTGTCAAGCGTATATCAGCAGGCAATCGATAAGTTTTGGGGATTAGGAGTTTACGGAAACAACTACGGTTCGGTAATATCCGTAAATAACGGTCAGGGTCTAAATCATTGTTATCGATTGTACTGGAATATTGCCTAAGGGAGATATTGAACTTGACGCGTAACTTTTGTGAAAATCTTATGTTTTAATTTTTATCATTTATACCAGAAGATAAAGAAAATTCAGCACTATCATTCACATTACTTGCAATTAATAACAAAATATAATAATAGTAATGTTTTAACTAGTGAGCACTATTTCTTACAGTCACATCATCAGTCTTAAAAATAGTCACAGAATAATCCAAAAGCTACAAAATTCGTGAATTTTGACATATAATGAGAATGAATCTAGTGTGCACTTGATTTTTCATAATCGGCTAATCCCTTAACACTGCGTCCGTTTGCTCGTGAGAATTGTTTAAAATTGTAGACCTGTTTTTTAAGTACAGAAGCACACGGCAAGTCTGTTGCAAAAGTATGGTGTGCTATAGAAACGTAAATAGATGGACCTACATGTCCCCGGTAAATAGTACGTCAACTTGTTTTATTTTGCGATCTTAAATTCCTAATCAGTGTTTTCCTGATCTGATAAAGACTGACTTTGATTTCGGTAGGCTTTTTTAATTTGAGAAATAGAACAGTTTCCTTTCAGAATATCAAATAGATTTTACATACTCTAATAAACCTTTGATGTTGAATGCCTTAAAAAGTATATGATTTTTCACCCCCCCCCCCCCCCCCCCCCCCCCCCCCCCCCCCCCCCTCACATGGCTTGAAAATGTAATTAACTTTTCGAAGAAATAATGTTTTTGTAGGAAAAAACTTTTTCCATTTCTGCAGTAGAATAATACCTGTTACATTTTACAGTTTTGTCATTTAATCTCTGCACCAGATCAAACCTTGCGTGTTTCTTTTTTCTTCTTCTTTTTGTTAATGTAATAATCAGCTTATTTCTTCGGGAAGAAATGAAAGACAAAAGATACGAGTAATAAGACTACCTGGTTTTGACCTGTGTATTATGAAAACTAGCTTTGGTCTGGAAGAACTCTATGTTGACACCTATAAAATGAAACCATTTCAGCGGAGCGAATTCCTGCCTTTCACTCGAGACAGAGAAATGTAAAACAAAATATAAAGTACCCGTGCAAGTGTTTCGAAATAAAAATGCATGCATAGTGAATCTTTTTATGTGTTGCAAATTAACATCAAAAGCTAAATAATTTATTGATAATTATACTGAAAATTTCATGGATCCTCGCTATAAAGACGATTCATGTATATCCGGTTTCATTGTTTGTATTGTGCTTATTGGTCCACCATCCTCGTTCGAGGTATAGTCGGTACGACCCGATCCGGTTTCAATGAAAGGTTTTGCCTTTTTATGAACAAAACTGAAGATTTTAACCCAGTTTGCTTTTAATGTAAACAAACCCAATATACACGTTTTAAAGATCAGGGTAAATGTTACATATGTCCGGTCAAACTTATCGATGGCCTGAAGCAGTTGATCAATCATTCGGAAGTGTTCGGCCAGCATTCGGAAGCACCGAGCTCCGATCGTAAAATGAAATTATATACCTGTTAAACAAAACCTTAAAAAAGACCATTCTCTTCTTTTCTTTTTTTTATATAAAATATATCCTTAAACGGAGAATGATTGTTTTATTCAATCCCGTTTGTGATTCTAAAATAAGTGTTATAGTTTTTGAACAATTGAAGATAAGCTGCAAATTTTCACTTAAAATTGTGACTTTTGGGCGTTTTCTATTATTATATAGTAAAACGACGGGTAGAGTTTTTAGTTAAAAAGACCAAACAAATAAAAACTCAGAAAAATATAAAAATATTCTTAAAAGGGAAATGTTATTTTTTCATCCCGTTTGTGATTTTAAAATAACTTTATTAGTTAAAATGTTATCGCGAGTTAATGACAGCGCTCCTATACAAACCTATAGTAAATTTGTGGCGTGTATTGGCCCTGGCTGTGACACTTTTTCTGCCACATGGGACACAAAACCCCCACCTCAGGTGAATCTCTTCAGCAAAACAACATATCTAATTACTGATTTAATATACCTCCGGAAAACAGAAAAAAGTACATATTAAAAGATTTAAAAACTAGATAAGGGCTACCCAACACCCTAGCCAGAATTATAAAGCACGATTTAGAAAAGATTTGAAATAAAAATCGTAGAAATTGAAAAAGTTAGACAATTTTATTACAGGGACTTTATTCCGCGATTTTCCAAAATTTTCAGGCGTAAAAAACAATTTATAAATGGTACAAGACAATGACAGTTTATATTTCGACCAAATTATATTTAGAATAACAAGGACCAAAGATATAACACAAAAAATCGTAAGAAAAGGGCTTTATTCAAACAAAATCGGCAAAAAATCCTTTTTTCTCTAGATAAATATATAAAAAACACATGTATAGAATACATACTATAAATACCTACCACGTGACAAACCTGGTATAAAGTCGAGCTAAGGCCAGGAAACGGATAGTAAATAAACAAATCGAACCGCGTTTAACAAACACAGCGGGCCAATCAGAAACGGGCTATCTCAAAGGCCGACGGCAGAGCTTTGCAAACAACACTATACTAGCAAGCGAATTACCTAAAAATACAAGACAAATTTTGATGCAAAGCATCAAAGGCGCTGCGCATGTTTTTGAAACATGATTTAAAGGAATCAGAGTCATTTTAGAATATCAGTAAACAACCTATCAACGGGAAAAACCAAATACATTATGTTATTTGTAACTGTTATCATAATAAGTAAAAAACCACATTTACTACAGTTTAACAAAAAATTAACGAATCATAAAACAACCTTCCGTATAATGGTACGATGACGCCCATTAAACAAGGCTACAGCTCGTGGTCAGTAGACGCTTTTCGACGCAGACGAAACCCACGTGATTAATTTTGTCTTTACTATTGGTCAGTTGTTAGCGATGCTTTACATAACTTTCATTGAGACCCCATGTATCGCATAGTTAGGTGAACGGTCTTATTTATAATGCCTACATTTTACTTTAGTATGTAGTAATTAAAATGGGTTTTCATTAATTATTCACGTTGACAACATATGTATCTAAACTTCAAAATGTTTAGAGTTAGCAAAACAACTATTGAGACGTTTTTTCTGAACTTTGATGAATCTGGCCGTAGGGTCCGTAAACAAAGCAATAAAAAAACCGTAACCTTCAAGTTTGTGGAAAAGTTATTAAATATCCTATGAATATGTCAAAAGTTTTGAATTAACGGTCGAAGACGTATGCATCTGGTATAGTATTGTTTGTAATCAGTTAATACTATTTATTTATTCATTATAGGGAGTTTGTTCAAACATAATACATAGTTTTTAATTACAATAATAATGTTGGCTGCTCCCTATTCGATTATGCAACCCCATGGTACAAAATTAAAACCTATTCAATACTGGCACTGTGCTTCCGCACAGCGCCAACAAGACGAATTTTGATGCAAAGCATCAAAGGCGCTGCGCATGTTTTTGAAACATGATTTAAAGGAAGCAGAGGCATTTTAGAATATCAGTAAAGATGTGAGCAGAAAATGAAACAAGAAGTTTTTCATATTGTGCAGATTTTTTAATACATGTTACATCTCAATTAATTCTTTTTCATTTTTATGTAAATGTTAAATGTTTATTTCTGTTACAATTAATTAAACCCTTACCCTACTTGCTGAAAATTATCATGTCTTTGTAACCAGTGTAGATCATGATCAGCCTGCACACCCATGCAGTCTTATCATGATCTGCACTGTTCGATAATAGGTCAATGCATTTCCACTGAATACCTCGGTAAATAATTAATGATACTGTCCTAATTGATAGGTGGAAGATTACATTTTAGAAATAAACAGGGTACTAGTAAGACTTAATTCTTTTATGATAGAAAAACATGTAAAGATATAGTTTCCATTAATAAATCTGATATATTCTTATATGTTTTGTATATATTATATATTCATTGAATTTTATATACGGACTCTCTTGTGTTGTGAATGTAAAAATTACAATACCAACTTTATCTAGAAAAATCTTTACCATCAAGTAAGAAACATCTGGGCTCACATCATTGATAATAAAGCATGAAGGAACTTAGGGGTCAAGTCCTGACAATAATAAAATATTCAGCAGAGGTGCTAATAGCTTATGCTAGGAGAATTTTTCAGACTTCTGTCATTAATTACGCAGTTGATTGTGCATTTGTTGTTTTCTGCGCGCACTCATGCAAACGAAATCCACGTGATTAATTCTGGCTTTACTATTGGTCAGTTGTTAGCGATGCTTTACATAACTTTCATTCAGACCCCGTGTATTGCATAGTTAGGTAAACGGTCTTTTTTTACAACGCATACATTATACTTTAATATGCAGTAATTAAAATGGGTTTTCATTGATTATTCACGTTGACGACATATGTATTTAATTTTCAAAATGTTTAAAGTTAGCAAAATATCTTCCGAGACGTTTTTCTGAGCTTTGATGAATCTGGTCGTAGGGTCCGTTAACAAAGCTATAAAAAACCGTAACCTTCAAGTTTGTGGAAAATTATTAAATATCCTATGGGTATGTCGAAAGTTTTGAAATAACGGCCAAAGACGTATGTATTTGGTATAGTATTGTTTGTAATCAGTTAATACAATTTATTTATTCATTACAGGGAGTTTGTTCAAACATAATACATAGTTTTTATTTACAATAACGCAGTATTGAATAAGATTGAATGACATAATCACATAAAAGTACTATATATTTACAACAACTTGACATGTGACGGAAGCTCAGTAGATTAGATTAGATTATATAGTTATTAGTCAATTCATAGAAATATGCAAAATTAACACATTTTTACTTTTCAGCCGTTCTAGTGTCTGAGTAAGAAAATTGATACCTACTGAAGAAAAATTAGTGCCTGTAGCACACGACAACATGTGGCAATATACCATTACAACCCAAACATATACAAACCCCTGATGATTACAAAAACAAACATACAACTAATAAATGTCCAAAATAATCACCAGGACAATGACTGGAAAAACGTAGGAAATAGTAATAATCACAATTCATGACTGCATAAGCAAGAAAACGCATACTTAATGCCCATATATAGAGTCATAACTTAACAACAACAGTGATTGATCCTACAATTAGATACCCCAGACATTGCAGAAAATGCATAAATTTTCGAAATGGTAACAGTAATCTACTGTTAAAAACTAGCCGGATCCATAAAACCAAACGCGCACCTGTTATAACTCCATCCGGTTCGTGCGCAATAAAAGTCGCAGTAGGTCACCCAAAAGGTCAAGTAGTACGAACAGCAATGTTAATCTTAAAAACATATCTTACTTTCGCAACCATATTTTCGCACCATTTAAAGATGTGTAATATAAGATCAAAACTACATTAAGAACAATCTTACTCAGGCACGAAAAACCCAATCACACTAAATCTTCGACGATTCAGGAATAGTAGTTCACCAACATCTGCCCGAGGACCGAATCGCCGATCATGCAGATCATGATCTACACTTCTTTTATTATTGAAAAGTAAAGATAAAACAGATTAACAGATTAAAAACTGAAATTCCCTTCTGACACAATTAAAGAGAAGTTTACTCCAAATTTTACAAAAAATTATCAAATTTCTATTTTTACGAAATCATGATCTACAGCAATATTTATATAATCACAGACAAATTTTAGCATTTTCTCTATTTTTAATACAAAGAAATCGAAAATTACATTAATGACTGTGCTCTCTCAACAGTAGTAGACCGAACTGGCGGCCATTAGCATCCAGCTGATTGGCTAATCATTTTTGTCTCTCCTGGCTCCATTGGTTCATTTACTATCCGATTTTTGCTTCAAGCTCCGGTAGTAAAAAACCAACCAGTACAAGTCTCCTTATAATTTTATATTGTACATTGATTATTTTATTTATAATTAAAGAAGTAAAAGTTAACAATTAGCCTGTTTGATGTTTTATATAATTTCTTTCAATAAGTAAATTCTTGAAACCAAAATGTAAATAATCAGATTAAACACTTCAACAATAATTGCATCATTTAGAGTACATTTTATAACAATTGTAAGTAAATACTGCCACTATTTTCATCTATCCATAAATTATTGATTTCTTTTTAGTAAAGTGGCTAAATTGTTCTTTCTCTTTGTAAGAATTTTTTTTACAACATATTTGACTACGCGATACATTTTCCAAATTCAATCTCTCTCAAAACGTCAAACTTCACGATGTATGTCACAATACATCGCTACGACCGGCTACGACGATGGCGATTTCGTTCCGTTCCAGAAGAAGGAAGACCTATGTGACAGTGACGTGTGCTGTGCGATAGGCAATCAACGCTGCAACTACTAGATCTACAACATCATCGACGACCACTTTTCCGGTCACACCTCTGACAACATCATGTCACTGGCTTATTTGGCTTTTAAGGTTTTTTTTTTATACTTTCAAAATTTCAGAGTAGGAATATAGGTCAAACGTTCATGCATACTTTTAACTTGATAAAATAAGCAAAACCACCTTTCGGACAGCATTGTATTCTCTCATTCAGGACGATTAAATTTTTAAAATCATTACAAAAAGCTAAGCAAAGTAAAATAGGACAACAATTTATTAAAAGGGATTTTTACGTTACAAAACAAACAAATACACCATCTAGTACCAAAATTCTCTAAAAACTGTTAGGCTACCACGATCCAGACAATCACACCCAGATCTCATTGGTCGCCGTGACTGGCCTATTCTTTGGCAACCAGTCAAATTCAACCTTTGGCTATACTGGCTGGAAATTGCAGTCAGGTAAATTTCTCCTATTTTTTGGCTTCAAAATTTTGATTTTTAGGCATGACGGGAGACATGCCGGGGTCTCATCCCAATATTAAGCTAACATACATGCTCTTTGGGACGGACCCTGATAAAATTCTCATCAAATCAAATCAAATCAATTATTCCTGCTGCTCTCTGCCCCTCGTGGCGTGCACGTCGCGGAGCAGGCGTGGGGTCTCGACGGAAACTGGGTCAAACACACTTAACAGGACTTTGTCCATTTGTACTTCGGTACATCGACCTAGTAACTGTCGGGGCCCCAGCTAACGACGAGGGGGTGAGTCTTACAAGAGCCGTTTGTTGTTTAAACGCAGCACAGAATAAGACCTCCGAGATGAGATGTCACTTGCATAAGAACCCTGTGTGCCGGTGACGTATGCCGGGTGACAGGGGACCATCACTCCAGCAGCGGGATGGCGACAGGCGGATCTGCACGACAACAGAAGACCTCCTTACAGTGTTTGTGCTGGGGGGAGGCAACCTTTCTTGCCACGTTCGGACAGGGTCACTCACATCTAGGTCGGAATTGGCCGCGTGGGTGACCTACTTTTGGGACTCTAAATTTCTCTTTAGCCAGTGGAACTGGGGAGAAGGACGATTGAGCGACTGACAGCATGTGCTCTTGTAAGCCTGGGTGCAGGGGCTGGTACCCCTATTCTCAATGATTAGACTACAGAGTCGCATCATGTGTGGGGCAGCTCGGATACTTGAGATCGCATCATGCAGCAGGAAATCTGAAATGGGTGGTGAGCTTGCTAACCTTTTTGTTAGTAGGCCCGCCCAGGAAAGGGAACTCTGGAGTGAGTGGTGACCTACTAACCTATTTTTGATAGTAGGCCCACTTACATTGGTGGAGTCAATTTACGCCTAGTTGTGTTTTTTGGCCGCCTGGGTGACGCTGTACTCACCCGGTCTCTCGGCAGTGATCGTGAGGGGTTCTCAGCATGTGGGAGACATGCATGCTTCGTCTCTTGAGAAACTCGTCTCGGTCACTGTTAGACAGCGAACTTCTGTCGTGAGAAGACTACCAGAGAACCTGCTGTGTGATGGGGCCTCTTGAGGATGAGCTTCAGCGCTGGGCTGATGGGCACAGACGACTAGTTTTGGCTGTGACCACTGGTTCAGACTGAGTACTGACTGTCTCTCAGCAGCGCCGATTGAGGGTTCACCGACCCAATTTCGGCACTGTGCTGAAACGTGCGAAATGGCAACCGGTGCCTTAAGCACCCGTAGTGGGGCGTTCGTACGGTTTAGCAGAGAGATACCAGTAGGCCTTGTATGTGATGCGGCCGTGGCCGAGGCCTGAGTTAATCACTACCACCAGAGTACTTGCTGTCGACTGTTCTCGGATATCTCACCAGGAAAGCTAGCTGATGCTGACTGGAAATTGCAGTCAGGTAAATTTCTCCTTTTTTTCGGCATCAAACTTTTATTTTTAGGCATGATGGGAGACATGCTGGGGTCTCATCCCGATCTTAAGCTAACATACGTGCTCTTTGGGACGGACCTTGATAAAATTTTCATCAAATCAAATCAATTATTCCTGAGTTAGCCTGGTTAGCTCAATCGGTAGAACCGCGAGGTAGCGGGTTCGGTTCCCGGGGCTGACCAACTAAAATAACTAACAGTCTTTCGGATGAGACTTAAACCGAGGTCCCATGTACGGGTGCTATACACCTGCCATGTTAAAGAACCAGGGGTGTCTCTGGAATTGGGACGCTTTCTGTATCTTGCGCTATCCTCCGAAACCTTAAATAACCAACCTCCTCTAGGGGCGTTGGTCATGTGGGAAACAGGTACCAAACCCTAATATACGATACAATTATTCCAAAACCCTGTCGCGATCGTTGGTGTTCTCATACTCAAATATCTTCGTTTTTAAAAACACATTTTTATGGAACGCCAAATCTACATATACTCAAATATTTAAAGAGGTCTTTAATTACTTTGAGAGCTCTCTAATTCAATTAATCATATCAAAATTTGATTTAAAGCGCGCAATAAATGAATTGAAGACCTCTACAATTTAATAAGTGATATAAAAATTTAGGTGTATTTCAGCTGTTTTTAAGAGCTCTGTAATTGAATTGAAGAGGTCTCTAATTTATTTGAAGACCTCTCTAATTGTTTTAAAGCTCGCTACAAATTAAATAAGAGAGGTCTGGAATTCAAATAGAGACCTCTCTAATTCAATTTGAGCGTGGTGAAATTGAATTTTAGATATCTTGAATTCGATGTTAATACATGCCAAATCTACACATACTAAAGTATTTGAAGAGGTCTTTAAATATATGGAGCGCTCTGTTAAATATTTTGAGATGTCTATAAATCAAATGAAGACATCAAAATTCGTTTGTAGCGCGGTTTAAATCCATTGATTTGGAGACATCTATTATTGTTTTACAGCACGCAAGAAATAAATTAATGATATCAAAAATTGTTGAGGTATGTTATTGAATTGTACCGCGCTTCAATTGTTTTATTTGAGAGCTCTCTACTTCAAGGTTGTTAATGGATTGTGATTAACAATATTGAAGCGTGGTACAATTAAATTAGAGACCTATCTAAATCAATTTATTGCGAGGGAGCGTTAGCGAACCGATGCAATAAGTTTTTTTATTTCTGTAATATGGACCTATAACCGGCTTACAGTTTTCCCATCTACAGACAATATTTGTATTGAAATATATATGGAGATTTAGGGCGGAGCTTAGCTCTGTGATGTCACGGTCTTACTTATTGGAAAAATAAGTGAAATAATTATTTTCATATTGGAGATATTGAGTCAATATGGAGAATACAATTAGCTGTTTTGAATGAAATAGGGGCATTTGATTGGATCCGAAAGTAGGACAAACTGCAGTTTCATTTCATCGTCTACAACAGATACACAAATGTACATAGGTTCTTGGAAACGCATCTGAATCGTCCAGAAATTGCTTAAACCACATAATTCCGGGGGCCTCCGGCGCCCTGGAACCCCGGGCTCCAAGCCCCCAGCAAAATATGTGTGTTCCTTACAAATAGGTCTAGCTACGCCCCTTGCTGCCATATACTCAGAATTTCGCCGACAATCTTTTTGGAAGATAGATCTTGTTAAAACAAATGTATTTTTCGGTAAATATAGATGAAATCGTTCGTAAATAAAAATGTATTCAATGAAATTACATCATAAATTTGAAAATCAAACTTCAAACTCTTAAATCGAGCTCCGTACGTTCTGAAAAATCCGTTCTTTTTTGTGATATGCATATGATTATCGTCCGTAATCAGCGCAAGTTGACATTAACAGCACATGTTCATCAAATTATACAACAGTAACAATTAACCTTCGGATATTTAAGCTGGTAACTGAAAAACTCATGCTTTAATATGCAAACTATTTTTGGGACCGTTGTCGAAAGACAGCTGTTCAAGAGTGAATAAACTCACAGACAAACAAATTAATAAACGGCTTCTTAAAAACACAGGCAACTCCGCTGAAAGAAATAGTTAGAAGCGGTGTAATACCTACAGTATATTTTCCTATCCCTCAATGAATATCACGTATTCGTTTTTGAAACAACTGTCGTCTAATAAACAACTCTTTATTTTATGCTTTCGAGTGAAATACTGAAATTATATCAGTGAAATAAATTTCAAAAAGAAACTTGAAAAGCATATTCACAGTGTTCCGAAACGGAAGTTGCTGATCTGTACGCTGATGATCAGTTAGTTGTTTGCAGGAATTGAGGCCGCCATGGTCTAGATTTTGTATTGAAAGTTTATTTAAATAATGGCAAAAAGAAACTTGAAAAGCAAATGCACAGTGTCCTAGCGTACAGTAAGCCGAAACGGAAGTTGCTGATCTGTACGCTGATGATCATGCAGTTAGTTGTTTGCACGAATTGAGGCCGCCATGGTCTAGATTTTGTATTGAAAGTTTATTTAAATCGTCTTTTTGCTGTGTCACTGCATACGCATTTGCTTCATCATACTTTATTGAATTTTTGAAAAGGATTTCAATTGCCCAATAAATGAAGAGACATTCATTTAGTTTTCACATGTACACTTGAATTTTTAATCAGTGAAGGATGAGTGATGGTTAGTAAAGAGCATAATAAAATAATATCAAGTTTTATATCTTCAGGCTCTGGTGGTTGTGTTTTTCCTATCCTATCCCGCAGTGTTTATCAACACAGTACATTGCCATAACAATTTAACATGGCCATAATCATAATTGCAACACATTGACAGCGTGTATAAATACACAAAAATGTAATGGTTTTGAAACGGAAAACTGCCGTCCAATATCCATAAATGACGTCTGGTTAATACCAA
Organism: Saxidomus purpurata; assembly: GCA_022818135.1. Classification (NCBI taxonomy): domain Eukaryota; kingdom Metazoa; phylum Mollusca; class Bivalvia; order Venerida; family Veneridae; genus Saxidomus; species Saxidomus purpurata. Next base: position 14,391,109 of record JAFMSR010000011.1, on the reverse strand, counting down.
CACAATGTGGTCTTTCACATTTAGTTTATATGGCAAAAGCTTAGAGAAAAGAGTAGAAATCGGTGTCATGAAGAAAGCAAAGCTGAGTCCTGTGTATAACCGTTCAGTAGAAAGTCAGTATTGTTTGCAATGCTGTCTGCACTGAGTTCTTTGACAGAATGCTGAGTTGCGGTGTCTCTTGTCCACTTACATCTACTATAGAAATAACAGTGATCACGTGTAACTTACTCAATTGTATGTATACACTTATCGACCATTACTGCCTTAGTTGGATTATTACTCAAATCAGTAAAACAGTGTGCATCAATCTGCAATACAGTGATCATTTTGGCAATGGTGTAGCAATAAATGTTTAATCATTCTCCCATTGAAATGGGGAAAAAGTCACAATTTTCAGTCTGTATTGGCGTTTATTTGGATCCTTTGTAGAGTAAACCATACGTAAAGATGGAATTCGGGTTTCCTTAGTTGGTTGCCCGTCCACAGAATGTAGGGAACACACCTGTAAAATTTAAGGAAACACATCTCAGGAAACCATTATTTATATACAGGGAAAACGGTGCAAATGTAATCAAAATAAAAAACATGTATTAAATCTACATACAGCTCAATTTTCTCTTGGAAATCTTACAGACTGACGGTATGAGAATGTGTTGTTGTTTATTAACACTCATTTATAGTTAGAATATATTACACCCGGATATACATCAAATTGTCTTGAACAGGTCCTATATACATAAAAAATTACTTGAAGTGAAAAACAACTGCAATAACGGCTTTTTGAAACGTGGAAATCATGACAGAACATTTTTGACAAAACACAGATCTTCTAATAAATTTATAACACAAATTATGGCACGTGTGGCCAATCAATATGACCAATGAATGCATACTCGTTGCTAGTAAATCGAACAAATGATTTGGTTTTATTCATTAGAATTCTGAATATTTAATTATTTGAAACAAATCGTACAGTCTTGTACTGAAATAATGCAATTAAGCGTACAGTCACGTCACTTTCAGTGACTTTCAGTGACGCATCAAAACAGTCAATTTTTCGACATCAAGTCATTAAATCTCGATTCAAGGAAGTCTACGGGTAGGTTAAATAATATTTTCTTCCACGCCGACACAATTATAGACCAGAAACTATATGCACAATGAAATATGCGAGCACAAAGTCATTTTTGTCTGGCCGTTTCGTCAATTTGACAGTGATCAAACTGAGAACGAAGGTATTTATTTTTTATGGTCTGCAAGGGTTTCAAATACTCCCAACAGTGCTTTTGTAACAAAACTACATGTATATAACAATTGAATGCCATGGTATGATATATTGAGATTTAAAGTTTTGAATTAAGATAAAACATATATATTGGCTGACATAATAACCTTTTTATGTCATAATATCACATTTTTGCAATATATATTATAACTACTCCTGAACTGAATGCATTTATTCTCCTACAAAAACTATATAATTGCCTTTTACAGATGAATACAAGCATATATAAGGATTGAAAATACTTACAGGTTAAAAAATTCCTAAAACAGCATTCAATAGCAGATCTTTATTTGATACTTTTGTGTCACTGTTACTGTTGAACATATGTGTATGGTCTCAGAATAAAAATTGATTTATAATGTCAGTATCTGATACTTGCAGAGATACATTTTCAAATCTTCAAAATGATTGTATTATATTTACTTTTGTTTTTCCATTCATTTTAGATACATATTGACAATGCAGCTGGACAAAATTAATGATCTGTTTGCTTGCTATGCAATATGGCTAGATTTAATAGGTAAGATTGCATGTCTTTCTAAACAAGAAAAACAGGCTAAGTATTGTTCAATTCATGGGCCCTCATATTATAACTAACATATATACATACACCTTATGCTAGTACTTTGTACCCACACACTTGCAACAATCAATTATCATTTGTTTAGGCTGTTTAAATTCATATTCTGGGATTATATGATGAAAATGGAAAGAGAACTGAATAGCAGACAGTAGACTGATTAAACTCCATGGGTAGTCAGAGTAATCACTTTAAGTTCTAACTTGCTCACAGAGCTACCTGTTCTTTAAATGTTATGAACCTGAGTTTTTGTTTTTAGTGATGGCATAGTTTTGTCAAACTGACTCAACAACCTAGTTTTGAAAGTTAACCAGTTAGCTTCCTTACAGAAATCTAAGAAACATGTTCATATTTTAAAACACTCTGTTGCTATTTCTTAATAATTTCACCTTACATTTTTCATCTGTAGCTGTTATGTAGAATCAGCTAGTCCATTCAACATTGAAGTCAAACTAAAGATGTGTGTTGTAAATGTATAGTGCAATTATACAAAACCGTTTATTTGAAATTAGAATATTGTTAAACTTTGTTTCTAAATATCAATTAAAAGCATTATTAAATGCAATTAAATATAATCTTGCATGTAACCCGGGAATGTTTTAAATTTCAGGTGTACATGAGAGAATTATGTGGAGTATGTCTGTGGCAGGGCACACAAAAATTGCCCCAGATTGACTCTTTGTGTATTTAGTGAATTGGAGGAATTGGACAAACTATGGGACAAATAACAGATACTGTGTGACATTAATCCCTAGGTTGCAACAATATACCATACATTTATAGAGGATTGTGAAAGTGTTTTTTAAAGTTGGAAGTCATTTTTGAAAACCATTTTAAACTTGTCAACCAGTTACTAAAATTGTACAATTTTTTGTCAGTTAAACTGAGCCAGGTATAAACACCTGAAAGTATTATATAAATTCTGAAGAGTTCAAACTTTAATTGTAAAAGTAAATTAAAGCAAATCCCTAAATAAGATGTAATGCCTGAAATTGTTTGTGGAGTGTTAATGCAATAAGTCAGTGGTATCTGTTTTAGCAGATTTTGTCAGTTGTTTTTTTAAGTGTAACATGGACAAAATATTGTCTATCTAAAACCAAGTGTTCCATCACAGTTTGAAGTGAAGGTTTTTTTAACTTTACTTGTATTGTTCTGTTTCTATAAGAATTAGTGTTTTCTCATTATAAATGGACACTTTCAATACTAATTGCTTTAAAAAGACATTGTTTTGTTTATGAATGAAATTAATTTAATTTACATTTTTCAAAATAGTTTTCTTTGCAATCTAGGCTAGAGAACTAAGAAAACAAGAATAAACCATAAAAGTATTCTGTAGTTGCTAGGCAACAAACTTGAAAATGGAAGTTTATTTTTAAACATTTATGCTGGAATCATTCATGTATATGTTACAGCTGGTGTTCCAATATTATATGTTTATTGAGATAAGTAGAATAATTTTGACTTATTTGACCTACTGTCCACATAACTTAGAGCAGGTTGCTAATTTACCAGGAATTTTGCACACGAACTACTCTGTCTGATAAATATAAATCTCTTAATATAACTAAAATGCAACTTAAATTCTCATGACTGAATAGTTACATATCTGGCTACCTATTCAGCTTATTGTTCTTATTGATACCAGTATTTCAGTCAGATTCAAAACATTAGTACCTTTAAAACTCAAATTTTGTGAATTATTCTTTGGTCGCTAGGCAACATAATTATATCTGTAACTTCTGTGTTGATTCCCTTATGCAGTAATCATCATTTAATTTTATGAAGTCATGTTTGCAAAGAAAACAACTTGTTTATAGCTTGTTGAATAATATAAAGCAAGCTCCTTATGTGCTGTGAATACTGTAAGAAATGCCGTCTGTTGGTAAAATATATTTCTTTGCATTCTTTCTATGAAAAGTATTGTATCTTCAGAATACCTGCACATTTTGCATTGAAAATTTCCAGAATGTTTTAATAGACAGTGTTTTCAATTTATTTGCAAACAAAATTCTGTTTTGTGATAATTCTTTTTCAGTTCTAGTAAATATATATTCGGTGGTTAGAAAAAAAAGAAATATTCCACAGTTGCTAGGCAACAGAACTATATATACATGTTTGGTTTGTAAGAAGTTACCTTTAAAATAATTAATGACATACAATAAAGAAGAAGTGATCAGTTATATGTTTCTGTGTTCTATTTGCTATCCACAATAGGGTACTCTTTTACCTACATGAATGGAAGACAAAGGATTCAAAAGTGACATTTAGATGTTACAGGTTTGTTCATGAATATAAACACAAAATCTGGCATAACTTTGCCAATTTTCAAGATTTGACTCTCATATTTTCAGGTTTTACTTCAGAGATAACATAGATTTTAAAAATGCAAAAACATGAAAATCAATATTTTTGGCCAGAAGCCCCATAATAGCATTCCATGCCACATATAACGACTCCGGACATAACGACATTCTGGATAAAAGAAACGCATTTTCTGACTCCGACTTTATTTAATATAGAAGAATACGAATATAACATACAGGAACAAATTTAAATGGCCCCAAGGAGTTCGTTATACACGGAGTTTATTGAAGATAATTGTTGCGGCACACTTTACTCAAAGGGGACGTCGGGTCCTGCTGATATCTCAATGTTTTTAACTGTCGTGTAAAATGAAATAAAAAACAAAAACAGAAAAGATCAAGCTATAGCTGTGGTAGAATCTATTCGGTACAAGACATTTGAGATTGCATAAACTATATACATATTGAAGTCAATGTAGCCTTTTATCAGATTGATTGATACTGATATGCTTGTATCAACTATTATTGAATAGGTTCTTTTTTACGAATAAACAATAACGTAACGGAATTATGTGTATTTGTTTAAATCAATCTTAAGTAAATGGACTTGTTTTCTGTTTTGTTTTATGGAGTTATTGAGTTTTTATCACTGCTCTAAAAGTGGTTTAACTTGGACTTTTAGCAAATCATTAAAGCTGTGTTAATCGTCTGTGGCATGTTGAACTATTGTTTTTGTATCTCGTGCAAGCAAACGCGCTATTTGGACATACATGAAAGCTTGGTTTATCAAACTCTCATAGACACACACTGTTGTAAACAAAAGACTAAGTCTTAAAAATCTAGTTTATCAAAGATAATCTTGGATTTGAAGTAAGGTGCAAGCAACTGGTGTCCGTTGACGTCTCCTAAAACTTTTTATTACTTGGCTCATTAAAATTGTGTGCTGTGCAAGTGTTCGTTTACGTTTTTACTGCACGCTCTGCACGTGTTGTTTAAGAAATGTAAGGTGCCGACAGATCACTTTTGATTTGTCTTCGCTGCATATAGATAAATGTTAATGAAAGTGACAGTATTTCATCCCCTACATCCCCTCTCTGAAATGGATTTGACCATCTTTCAATTTGGACAGTGCCACTAATTGTTCAAAGGACTACTCAATACATCTGTCAGAAAGGATTAAAATAATTGGAGTCGAAATGAATCACAAAGCTGCCGAAAATACATACGTTTTGAAAGAACAAAACAAGACAAAGCAGATTAAAAATCACACAAACGAAAAGCTGAAGACAAAGCGCCAGGAGAAGTTGCTGAAAGTTCGGAAAGCGCTCCAGGAACGATTGACTTATAAATTGACATTCTTCCACAGTCTAGCAACGAGCGAGAAAACGAAACGACACAAAGGTAACGGCTAAAGTCATACACACGATCATAACTTTGCGTTATCGTGCAATGAATTATTAGAAATGTGATGGCACTAACAATGATGAACACCCTACAACGCAAAATACATACGATAACATCAACTCGATTCCAGTATGTATGAAAGAATTGAAATGAGAAAGAAAAAAAAAACAAGGTTGACCAAAGTCTTCATTTTAATCACCGTTTGCCACAAATTCGAAAAAAACTATTCAAAGTGTTATCCTTTTTGTGTCGCCCTTTCGGAGAAAAGGCGATACATAGGGATCGCTTTGTCCGTCCGTCCGTCCGTCCGTCCGTCGGTCCGTCCGTCACACAAACTTGACGTTGGCTATAACTTTGCTATTTCTTAAGATTTCTTCATCAAACTTTACAATTGTATTGCTTATGACAAAAGGGTCATGATGCCGCCAAATTGTGTAGGTCAAGGTCATATTTGACAGAGTTATGCCCCTTTTTATACTTAGATTTTTGCTATAATTTTTTCATTTCTTAAGATTTCTTTATCAAACTTTCAAATTGTATTGTTTATGTCAAAAGGGTTGTGATGCCGCTAAATTTAGTAGATCAAGGTCATATTTGACAGAGTTATGCCCCTTTTTGAACTTAGATTTTGTCACAAAAACTTAATGTTGGCCATTACTTTGCCATTTCTTAAGATTTCTTCATCAAACTTTCAAATTGTATTGCTTATGACATACGCGTCATGATGCCGCCAAATTTTGTTGGTCAAGGTCATATTTGATAGAGTTATGCCCCTTTTTGTACTTAGATTTTGTCACAAAATTATTGGTTATTCTGACAAAATATAAGAGGGCGACACAAGTGTTCTACTGAACACCCATCTAGTTCAGAGTATAAAGCAGGTGGATGCAGTAGTTCCTTTTATAATTGCTCATGTAATAGTACAGTAAGCTATTCAAGTATTTGACAGAGTTATGCCCCTTTTTATACTTAGATTTTTGCTATAACTTTTTCATTTCTTAAGATTTCTTTATCAAACTTTCAAATTGTATTGTTTATGTCAAAAGGGTTGTGATGCCGCCAAATTTAGTAGGTCAAGGTCATGTTTGACAGAGTTATGTCCCTTTTTGTACTTAGATTTTGTCACAAAAACTTAATGTTGGCCATTACTTTGCCATTTCTTAAGATTTCTTCATCAAACTTTCAAATTGTAAGCCAAGTGCCAGCTTTTGTTTAATTAGTATATTTGGTTAATCTTCAAATCACTTGCTATTCTTTCATTTTCCAGTTCACGAGAAATCGTCGATGCCCGTCAAAGAAAACATGGATCAGAACGAGGCTGAAAAAAATCAAAACAAACTTGACCAGTGACAAAGTATATAATTTTGTGTTTTTCTTTTGACCATTTGGAGCTATTCTTTTGCGAAAAACCGTTTAATGATTTGTATTTGTTTTAACAGAAAAATGCAAGATGTAAATATGCGAATTGGGTTTAAAAAGTGCATAAAACCGGTAACCCTGTTGCCATTGAATCAGGTGGTGGTACTGATACGTCTCACTGTTCAGTCCAACAGCACACAGTTTGAGGTCGGAACAACACTTAAATAAAGGCAAAATTTCTTCAAACATTCACAGTATAGTTCTATAATAGTCAATAAAACGACATTTGCACGTTTTTCTCGAGACATTTGCCGTTGTATTCACACGCGCTTAACGAACCTAGATCACTCTAGCGTAAAAAGTATAGATGTATTTTTATTGAGATAATGAAGATCAATTCAGTATCTTGTTTTTATAGTACATGGATATAACTATGTAGGAAATAATTTTCAGTTTATATTTAATCACAAAAATCATTTTAAACAATGATGCTGTGATAGCAAGTGTATGTATATCACGACTTTAGTTTATTTCATACCCAACATTGATACATACGTATCCTTATAACGGAGTACCAGTTCTATGTACATGTAAGTGTGTTTCCCGTTGGCCCGTAGATAGTTCTTGCATGCTCACTACTCATTAATAACTCTTGTTTATATTTAATCACACAAGTCAGTTTGAGAAAGTATATATGTCACTAGTATACTCATCACTTTGTAGGATTTATGATTTCCCTCGTCATATTGCGACATTTCATATAGTACACTTGCATGTTTATGTATAAATGTACTTTTAAAATTCACAGACTTATATTGCTGCTTATTGTAACGCAGTTTTTTTGTTATACAGCAGAAACCGAGGGAGGTGGTGCCCGAGCCCGTAGGCACCCCAACCCCCCCCGCCCCCCCCGGGTAAACACAAAAACGTTCGTTAGCGCATCAGCATAAATAACAAAACAAGAAATAAAAATGAAACGCTCTTACGGTACGACGTTCAAACGCGGACACGTCCGTGTTGTTTACGTCTATTTAGACGTCACCAGGGTTTGCCCGGCATGTTGACGCCGTACATGATGTAAGATTGGAAGACGACCATTGTTTAAATGGCCCTGTAGCCATAAATGAAAACGGGTTAAACGCCGTGAATCTCCCCGTTACACACGTTTTTCTCCTGTTAAAACACCGCAAAATGGGCCCAATTTCTGAAAAAGACACATATTTTTTACGAAAACTTTTGACGAAGTATATAATAATTTTATGCTTAGGAGTTAGATTTGACATTTGAGTGATATATCGGTTAGTATATCACAGTGTGGAGTTTAGATGCGTGATTAATTACGAAGCATCTAAACGACACACAGTGATGTACTAACCGGTATATCACTCAAAAGTAAAATCTATTTCCATTCTAACACGTTAATTTGAACAAAAAAATGTTCGAAGGGGTACTATTTGATGCGCTTACACGAAGTCGCTGCCTTGAACTTGTAGTAGTCCGTGCATTCCTCGCATTTTATGAAATGTTCGCTGTTCTTCTTTTCTCCTCAAATAAAACGCTATTCGGTTATTTTTGTTGTTGCTGATATTGCTGGCGATACCGGAAGTGTAGACAATTTTACTACGATTTGTTTTACATCACGTGAATTCATTCAAAACAATACAAATACAAGCGTAGTAGCGCATGCACACTCATAGATGTTGTGTGAAAATTACGCGGCAGTCAAAAATAGTTCCGGGCGCCTAGAGTGATATACTTTGCAGGTATATTACGCTCAAATCCGTCTTTGCATATATAAGAGAAATTTTCAGGAGTGTTAGAATCTTGCATGAAATGCTATTTAGGAAATAGCGTTTACTTTTCAGTGATATATCGGTTAGTCACGGTGTGTAGTTCAGATGCGTAGTAATGTAATATCAACGACCCAATGTCAACTAGAGTGATACATGTATATTGTATTGTATTTTATTATTCAACTTTACAATATTACACACTGTATTAGATCAATTGCGCACATGATATGAAACAGGTAGAGCTAATACAAAGCATAACTGAGCCAATATGAGAAAAGCAGGGCCAATACGAGAAAGCAGGGCCAATATGGAATTCAAGCATTCTGATTGGTTTAAAAGAGAGGGCTAATACGGAGAAGTCACTTCCGTTAGATTTTTTTAAATGACGCCATTTTGTTTCAGTTGATATGCAGACATTTTTAGACTCCTGCTGATGTCTTATTTTACTAAGTTAAATACAAATAACATTGTTATTGTTACAAGAACATTTATTTCTCACTTACCGGACAGAAAAATCTCTATTTTTAGCAGTGATGGAAAATCTTATCTCACATAGGTTTATTTATTTTTGAAATAAACATAGGGTTATGGGTATTCATTTTCTTAGTTAGATCATTTTCTATCCATCTACAGCAGTTTTGAATTAAAATTCGAGAAAAAGTTGATTTTTATCTTTTCATCCCCATCCTGTACTTGCACTTATTTCTCCTTTCTTGTGTGAAAATGAGATTTAAACGGTGAGAAAATAAATCTACCATGTCCATTGAGTTGTGGATAAGGAAATCCCACCCTCAGGTTGAGATACGTCAAAAAAATCAGCAGAACCTTGTTTTTGGACATATCTAAACCCTCGGGTAGAATTTCCTTATCCACAACTCATGGACATGTTAGATTCACTTTATTCTTGTTTTTTAGCCAATATTGTAAAGTTGAATAATAAAATTATCATTAATCAAGTGATTTCATATTGGCCTTGTTATTTGTCCGAGGGTGGTCGTATTGGCCCAAGGCCGAAGGCCTTGATTAATAACAATCACTTGATTAATAACATTATAGTATTGACGCTCAAATCCTTCTTTGCTTATACATGTTTGTGACAAAATGGCATTTAGTGTTAGAATATGAATTTGATGGCGGAATGAAACAATTTATGCATTTCAGCCATTTCCAATTTTCGTCAAAAGCGTTTACTGTTCGGAACATGCGCCAACAATCTTAATCTCTGCCATCACCCAGCATCCAATATTATGTGCGTTTTTCGGCACTGATTTTCTCCTTTTAGTTTTGAATGTTCATAAAAGAAATACAATGTATTGTGATAAAAATGTTTTGTACTTTTTTAAGTGTAATTAAATACGTTTTGTACTTTTTTAAGTGTAACACGTTTTGCTTGACGATAATTTTCCGGCATTTCAAATAAATGTCCGTTTTCGCTTTAGTTTACGTCTTCACCAAAATACGTGACCCTTAATTATTTATGTCACCAAGGCGAATTACCAAAATATAAGAAGTTAGAATATGAACATCTGTCGGAAGCGTTAGTTATACACAAAAAAATATATCGATATGTGAAGACCACCATATTTATATCTGTAAACTATTATGTGTATCATTTTGAATGCAGTTACTGTTTCATACAATTAACGAAAGCGAAGCTGCATTTTTTAATTAAACTACTGCATGAAATAAGAAATGCTTATTATCAGTACATTTTGTGATTTGTTATCAAAGCACTGACGGTACTAAACACGAATGCTTAAAATATTCTTTCTTTTTATTGCTTATAGTCCAGGCCGACCCTAGTATTTACACTCCGGTGAAACTGCCGAGACACTCAACCTGACATGCACAGGTTGAAGAGACAGATACAGATACAAAGACATCCGGGAACCAGCCTTTGGTTCTTTAACATGACCGTTTAGCACCGATACACGCGAAACTACCTCTGGGTTTCTAACCTGTTTATCTCTTGATGGTCGGGAAACACTGAAAAGCGTTTCTAAATACCCAATGCCTCGGCCGCGATTCGAGCCGGGGTCCACCGGATTGGAATTATAGTGCGTTAACCTCGCCATCCTAATTAAAATATTAGCGGTGAACCAGAGAGCCACATGTCTTAAAACTGAATTTGACAGCAAACATATATCGCCTGAAATAGCGAAATAGAAACTGCCATGAAACGTTTATGCATGAAAATTTAACCATGCTTTCCGCATTTAGATATACTGTGTCAGATAAATTTCTTTATTATCGAATGCAAAAATAATCAAAATTAGATTAGATATGCAAAAATAAGCTGCGCAAAAAAATAGGCTCAAAATGAGTGAAAATAATCCATATGCTAGAATCTATCTATAAAGAATATGGGTATTTTACCATATTTTGCTAGTGTAGTTTCTTGACTTTTTGTTCTCTTTCATACTACATGTAACACAATAAATTCCGCAGGACTGAAAATAGACCAAAGAACAATAAGTTACAGTCCGGATACAGGCACATGTAGGTCTGAACGAACGTGTCCAGTCACACGTAGCAACAATAAGGGACTAATGCCTCCAAAGTGGTGTCTTACAGTCTGTGACTTTGACCTTCAAGGTGTTGACCCGGTTCTTGCACACAACACTTTAGCTCCGTGTGCTGAACTGTTGTGCCAATTCATTTAAAAAGCCTTCAAATATAATAGATATACAATCCAGACATGAACAAGTGCACATATACAGGATTCTAAAACTTTGACCTCTAAGTGTGACCAACAATTGTGCCATGCAATTTTAAAATCCTTCCATGCATGACAGAGTTACCGGTAATATTTGATTTCATGACCATTAAACTCTAAGTGATACCTTGACCTTTGGGGTAAGGTCGTGGGTCTTGCACCCGATTCACCGTCTTGATGTGCTGAACATTGTGCCAAGCTATCTTAAAATCCTTCAATGTAGCCAGGGACAAATGTTAGCATAAATATGTAGAACTACGCTACATTTGTACCGTTCAAATTCTGAGCGTGACCTTGAACGTTCGGCTTGTACGTGAAACATCGACATGATATGCTGAACATTTGTGACAAACTGACAACCATTCAATGCATATTGGAGTTACAGTCCGGATACTAATGTGTGTGTATATACATGTACATGATTCCATTTCCTTTATACTCTCAGTATGACCAAGTGACCTTTGAGGTAGGGACGTGGTCTTGCACGCGACACGTCGTCTTCACGTGCTCAACATTTGTGCACTATCATTTGAAAATGCCTTTGCGTATGACAAAGTTACAGCTCGGACACGAATGTGTGCATATATTTGTTTCTTTTGACTGTTTATAAGTCCGGCCGACCCTGGGACTTCTCCCTGAGTGAACTTGCCAAGACTTCTGACAGGCACAGGTTGAAGAGAGACAGATGCAGCTACAAGGGAATCCGGGTGCCAGACCCTAGTTCTTACGAATACACTCCTTGGTTCTTTTCTACGTGCCCGGTGTATAGCACAGATACAAGCGTGACTACCTCTGGGTTTCTAACCAGTTAATATCAAGATCGGTGGGAAACACCGAAAAGCGTTTCTGAAATTCCATTGCCCCGGCCGGGATTCGAATTTGTGCATACATGTATATACAGGATTGCATTACCTATAAAATCTTAATGTGACCGTTACATTTGAGGTATACACGTGGGTCTTGCACGCGACACGTCGTCACGAAAAAATGTGACGGATTCACCGATGGATGGTGAGATTTTAATATGCTCCTCTTTGGTGGCTTAAAAATGTGGAGGGAAACAACTGTTATTGGGGTAAGGGTGGGAAACCCTTCGGTAGACACCTTTTAGTTTCAGTCTTACGCTGACTTGAAACCAAACTAGAATAAAGCAGATAAAGAACGAATACATTTTATTCCGCCAGTCATCATAGAAAAACATATTTCAAATTTTAAAAAATCAAAGCGTCACATTTAGGTATCTAAATTAGTAAACCATAAAAAAACAGATTATTATTTGAAGCTATAGATGGCAATATTCTAAACATTTCGAGTGTCAAACACGCGAGTACGCAACCTGAAGAACAGTCACTTTATGAACACCCCTGCCAACCAATAGACCTGCGTTAAAATCGTTATAGTCTGTGTCTAAGCTGCTTATGTAAACGTCAGAGTTACTGTTACACAGGAAATATATTTTGTTCTGTACTAGCCCCGTATGCCGATAAAGATGTCCAAAATGTTTTGGGGTCGAGACAATGGTTGTCCATTGCTCTGTTTCTATATCAAATTCTTCATTGACGTTACAATCAGCCACCAATCCTGGCGAGTTGGGTTTCGATGTGTATCCACCTAGCACATAAACTTTCCCGCCAAGTGCAGTCATGCTGTGACCTTGGCGACAGACGGACATATCCGGTAATAGTGTCCATTCTGTCAAATCAGCTTTCAAACAAATTGCGGAAGCTATCGGCTCGGTATCATTTATCCCACCGCTCACATACACAACATCACAACAGTTGACTGCAGCTTGGTTAAAACATCCTGACGGTAGACGGGCAATAGGTTGCCATACATTTTGTTCAGGAATATACATTTCAGCAGACGACAACACTTCAGCATTATCTGCTGTATGACAAACACCTCCAGTGGCATATAGCTTGCTGTTAGAGCTACACATTGCAAAAGATACTCTCGAATGTGCCATTCTTGCAACTTCAATCCACTTCCTTGACCTGGGATCGTACCTGAATGTCCCTGCACAACTTACGCCGTCTTTATCATAACCACCGGCAGCGAACAGGAAGTTACCAATTTTCACCTGGTTCATCGTTGTGTAGTCGGCTGTTAGACCTTAAATTTATAAATAGGATATACCAATATAATGTATACCAGTAAAAGAATTGAGCACTATTTCTTACACATGTTCAAGTCTGTTGTAGATCTAACTGTGCTGAGATGTTTAACCTGACAATGTCTGTTGCACTATCCAGCTCGGACACACTCGAAAGAGTTATTTTTAAAAACCTGATTTGTCTAAATAAATGATGATGACACCTGACTAACCCGTGAGAAGAGAATATATTTAAAGGCACAAGGCACACATACAAAGACAGAGAAGGAAGCTCAGCTAGATTTGAAACATGCAACAGAGTCAACGGTGTATTCATCCTGAGCAGAAGGTTAAAAAATAATATTTATTCATACCCGAGGGCCCTAGTTCTTCAACAAATAATGTCTTTTCCTCTACGCAGGGGTCCTTGTAGCCAACAATATTGTTTTCGGGCCTGTCTGTGTCATCATTGAATGCCAACACAATTACCGTCTCTTTTGCACCACGTGTTAAGTATTTACTACCTTCCTTTAAACACTGAGCGTATATGTCGGAGCAATACCTTTTGGCATCTTCGACCTATATGCAAAAGTACAAGAACAATATACATTTGTATTATTTAATAAGACAGAAATAACACAACTATTTCCTTTCCACAACAGTAGATTAAGGCACAATAACTTACAGGGAGTCCTTAAAGTGACATTGTGCGCATTTTTAAAGTAAAAATCCGGCTGAAAATAGGTGTGTGTAGAAAATGGAAGAGGAAATTATAGATTTTTACACCAAACTCTTCCTGCTACCAGTACGACATGAATTTTCCAAATATTTCTTTTCCTATTTTGACTGGGGCAATCTTTTAAAAAAAACAACAACAATTGCATGCAGGAGTTGCTTCCCTTCCACTGCCGAAATCTCTACCAACAACAACAACACAAGGGAGATCACTGCGAAGAAAGGAACTATTATTTTATTAGTCTGATTTTTTTCTAAAGCACCCACTTCAAATACTAATGCGGCATTATCATTAATTTTACACATTTAAATGCAGAGCAACCGAAATTTTCTTTTATAAAACTGTAACCCAAAATACACAATGTGCAGTAAGATGCGCATTATGTCACTTTAATCATGCTCATCTCAACAGAATGTTAATACTGAAATGTTCAATGACTGTTATTTTTCGAAGATTAGCTGGATTTTAAAATTAATTAGATCTACAAAAAATCTTTACAACAGTCTTTCGAATCCAATTTAACACAAAACTAGCAAGTGTTCATAAGCAACATGGTGCGCGCATACCTCTTTGCCAATACCCGGTAGAGTCAGAATATCTTGCGGAAGTCTTTTCAGCTCTTCTAGTTCCATCACATGAAACCGGATATGACGTAACAATGGCAGAAGGTGCTCTTTTCTAGCATTCTCGTCACGTTTCACCCACTTCAGAACAAACTGTACGATAAACAAGAGCTCTTTGTAAAACATTTATCCTCCTTGACGAAAACACTAGTGTGTAAAGAGTCAAATTGTGAGTAATGATAAAAAGGTTATTATGACATTGGCATCTGTTTCAGTCACAGGTCATTTCTGCCAATGCAACTGCAAGATCTATAAGAAGTTTGAAGATTGTACTCCGAGAAGTTTTAGAGTTTACGCCCGGAAACCATTCCCAATACAAAGTTTAGATGCATGTATGAAATTATATCATAATCATATAGCGTGCCATTTTCCATACATTTATTTTATTACCAGCTCCATAGAAAAATCGCTGGCTTATTGGTAAATTGCCTCCCTTAGTAATTCACTAAGCAATTGTGCTTCTTGCACAAAAAAACCCCCCACAACAACTTTACAAAAACTACGATGGGACAGGGTGTGAAAAATATATAAACACGTACATGTACATAATGGCATTGAGCGTAACGCTGCTACACTGAGTCCGTTTGAAAAAAGAACAGGTTGGAAAATGTTACATAAACAGCTAGCATTCTTTGTGCATATTTGTATACAGCAATATATTTTTGGCATCATATGTTCTCCGCCAATCTGTGTGTCTGAAGTTATTTTTGCGCATTATATTAACGAGTCGAAGGGTGTGTCAAACTTAAGAGGTTACCTGTAACATTTGGAATTCAGTTATCTTTACGTAAACATTTCCTTTCAGAAAATCTTGAAGAAGCTCTTTTGAACAGTCTTTGTAAGGCGTCTCATTATATCTCACTTTTGATAGAAAGTTGCTAAAATTCTTATGAATGTCGTCCTTTACATCACATAGTTCGTACTTGTAGGCGAGATGAATGGTTAGAGGGTAATCTACTGCACTCAGAATCCTCACCATGTAATCACAACATGCATCCAACACCCACTCAGTTTTAAAAAACATCGCTGCTTCTAATATATCTGGCAACAGTCTCGGCTCTATTGTAGTGTGACCATGGTAAAAATATTCGAACATCGCACTGAAACCATCAGCGGTTATTTCTTTGAAGTGAGTCTCGAGCCCGTCTTTGCCGTCACTGTAAAATAGTTCACCAAAGAACTCGTGCGCTTCTTTCAAGACTTTGGTATGACCATAAAATGACACTTTAGCGGCTTTTCCTACCATTATCTTTAAATCACATTTAGAATTATATAGATCTGCGTGTCTTTTACGAAAGTGGCTGTTTACATATTTCAGTTTGTTTTCAGAAATACTAGTAAATTTCAAAGGAGGTTTCTGCTCCACTGCTACACTTGCTGCCATTTTGTCGCTTAAGCCCTGAAAACCATACAACTATAATCGAATTAAGAAATGCAGTATAGTTTCCTATCCAGGATTAAATAAACAACTACTTACATTTTTAATTGACAATGTCAAGGACCAAACTGCTCTGAACGGAGTAATTAAGCCCTTTCCTGTTGGCAGCGAGTTATTCTGCCATAGAAACCGTGTAGATCATAGATATAATGATGTGTTCTGTTTGCTCTGTTCAATGCCCAGTAAACGGTGCAAAACTGCTCAAGCCAGTGCGTTTTACAAATTTAGAGGCTTAATTACCCGCGGACATTTTTGTCTGTTCTGAGGTTCATGAATAAGGTTTCAAATTACACGTAATGAAAAATTGAGTACTAGTTATAGTTTATATAACGGCATACACAGTAAAGAAGTTACGTTTGTATGTTAAAAAGAGAATTATGTTTATGATGCACCAGATCAACCATTTATCCTATCCTATAATATATTGGCTGATAGAACTGTTAAAAACTCTGTTTGGAAGGTACAAGATTTGTAAATAAATAGTAAACTAAACAAAATATTCACGAATTTCCAATGAAACTATCTTACCTAGTATTCCAATGTAAATCAACATGTACACTGTATATATTATCGATCTATGACAACATGTATATCTATAGATATATGCCTGGTATATCACTGATCAATATATACCGCAATATTTACATTTCCAATGCGTTAAGATATCTTAATTTTGATTTAAGCATTGCTAGCCTTTTCACGTATACACCAAGTCCGAACCGAAAAAAAGTTAGAATACATTACAATTACAGAATACATTACAACAAACAGTGTCTTTCACATATACACCAAAACTTAATCCGCATGCACAAATTTTTAGGATTAGGTCATCGAATTTGCCATTTTAGCTCAGTGGTGACACGAGTTCCAGCCTGCTACATGAAATATCTCAAAGGTTTGTCTAATAGAAATCATAGTTTACGAAGTTCAGGAAAGACGATTAACATGGACAAAGCTCTTTTTTTTTTATAAAGAACACAGCTTTGACCTGAATACTACAATCCATAGAATACGCGGATAAACAGCTTTTACATATACATGTGTCCGGTCTGTACATATACATGTGTCCGGGCTGTACATATACATGTGTCCGGGCTGTATATATACATGTGTCCGGGCTGTACATAATACATGTGTCCGGGCTGTACATATACATGTGTCCGGGCTGTACATATACATGTTTCCGGGCTGTACATAACGTGTCATACATGACGGGATTCTAAAATCATATGGCACAAATGATAAGCACATACAGGCAAGACCAACATCCTGACCTCAAATGTAAAGGGCATAGTTAACGTTAAAAGGCAATGGAATCCTGTATATATGCTAACATTTTTGTCCGGACTGTAACTCTGTCATGTATATACGGACCCTGGTCATGTATTGAAGGATTAAATGTTCACCGCACCAAGATGAGTGTCGCATACAAGACTTGCGTTCTTACCTCAAAGGTCAAGGTCACGCTTCTAGTTTAGAATAATAGTATCCTGTATTTATAGTTACTCTGTCATGCATTGAAGGATTTTAGAATTACATGGCATAATTGTTGAGCACAAGCAAATGACGCGTCTTTCGCAAGCCATTTGTCGGGTCAAAATTTGGTGGATATGTCAAAGAACAAGCCGAATTCGAAACGAACAATTTCGGTCTCAATTCGCCGTTTCGGTGTATATGTGTAATGGTACCAAGTTACTTATGACCATGTAAGTCCTATATATGTATTTACATTTGCATGCACAGGCGCGTCCAAATTTGAAGTCAAGCTTGAAGGACGTGAACAAATGCATGATGATACAGGAAGTTAAATCTACATGTATATAAACAAAAGATTGAAAGTGCTAAATTAAATCACTGTAAACCATTTTAACTGTAGCTACAAATTTCTGTAATTTAGATGTTGGTTGATGATGAAAAATTATTTTCTTACTTCCAGCTTTGTGTTTCTAAGGCTTCGACTTGCCCGTCTGCCCATTAGTGTTTACTAATATCTAAATCACTTAGCTAGTTATATATACATGTAGTTCTCCCATAGTTGCATAGTTTGTCCATTGGCAGTAAATGTCCCGCGAGTCATTATATTGCTTATCAAACATTTGTTGAACGTGACAGTCTCTTGAGACCATGTCACATCATCGTTGAGAAAATTTCAAAACAAGAGCTGTCGGATCGACATTTGTGCTACCCGCCCCAACCCCGTATAAATGACCAATAAACCATGTGAAAAACGTACCATAACAATGGAAAATAAAGTGTTTTCCGATGAGAAAGTTATTATGGTGATCTACTGATCAAGGGCAACCAGCCTAAAATGTGAGGACCCTTGGCTCAGCTATTGTGCAGTTATCATCGGAAACTGTTTTTTTAACTTTTTCAGAGAAATGTAATTTCTAGATATGAAAATTCCTCGGCTAGCTCAATGGAATATTTGGTAGTTAAAATGTGCGACTTAAAATGTTTAATGAGCCAATAACGAATACTCTGACCAGGCCAGCATGATCAGGTTACACAGGGTACACAGTCTTAATATGGGTTGAGATGGCCCCTATACCATTGGTCGTTATATAAAATATCAACAACAGGGTTGTAGAAAAAAAAGTGAAAGTACAAGTTTTTCCATGTAAGTCTATATAAAACAAGTGAATCCTAGAGCGGGTCCAATTTTTGACCCCAGGGGTACAATTTGAACAAAACTGATAGAGGACCACCACACAATGCTCCATACCACATATCTAATTTCTGACAAGATATTTTAAAGGTATTATTGTTTATTTCTACATAAAACAGGACCCAAGGGCAGGTCCAATGTTGCCCCCTGGGGCATAATTTGAACAATCTCGATACAGGACCACTAGGCAATGTTACACACCAGCTATCTAAGCTTCTGGCCTTATGGTTTTGAACAAGGAGAGTTTTCAAGAATTTGTAGAAGTCGATATAAATCAAACGAACCTTGGGGTGGGACCAGTTTGACCCCAGCAGCATACTTCGAACACAATTAATAAAGGACTACCACACACCAAATATTTAAGCTTTATTTCTTAGTTTCTCACAAGATTTTTTAAAAGTTTTTTGTACATATTTCTATGTAAAACCACGGACCTATATACACATGTGTATATAGGTCCGTGGTAAAACATATGACCCCTTATCCAGGCGGCAGTGGCTAGAGTTACGGAAGTTCCGAGGAAAGGCTGGAGTTACGGAAGTTCATAAAGGTATGTATATTGCTTTAATCATGCATGATAATGTGTTGTAAACTTAAATATTTCACCAGTAATCGTGAATAAACTGATCTGTTGTATATACGACAATTTTACAGGCGCCATTTTGGTTATACTTACTATAATGCTAATATCGGAACTATCATTGTCATGCTGTATACTCTTGCACATATTTATGTGTTCTCTGTTTACAAACAACGTTAATAAAGCAATAGTAAGATAAAGAAAAGAAGAATATTAGAATTCTAAGAGCACGATAAACGTAAACAAAAAAAACGAAATTATTAAATTTAACAGCTGTACTTTCGATCACAATTATTTTTTTGTCACGATTTGAGTGCCTTCTCGTGGTGTGGCTTAGATGTAGTCAGACAATTAAATACAAAAACAACATGTGTCAACAACATATTTTACTTAACTTCTATCATGCTTCGCACAAAATGTGATATAATTGTCCAACTACAATGGAACGCTCAAGTAAAGACGAATATAACAATTATATTTTCTTTAATTTTTAACCTGTTGAATTAGCTTTTTACGCCATGGAACTCATTTTTTACCTCAAGCTTATCAAATACAACAATTGTAGCATGTATACTCTAACGAACTTTCATGGTGATTGCTGTGGTCATAAGGTAATTTAACTGTTGACAGATGATAGAAGCAAATATCAGTCAACCACTTCCAGTATTTTTAGCTTATCTGAGCCAAGAGGACAGAAAGACTTGTAACTTTTGATTCTTTTAATAGCTTTTAATCACTTAAGCCATATAAATACATGTAATAATAATAGTATTAAGCAAAGTCTAAACTTTTATGGGCAGATAAAAACATGTAAAAATCACAACCAATATATCTCATAAATGCAAAACAATGTAACAAGTGTTGTAGAACAACAACAAATACCTAATATTCAGCAAAGCTTAATGTCAATTGCTATTGTGTTCTATGATTTATAAACCATTGGGTAATGTATCCATAGAAAACAGTCAAGTCTACATTCTATGTATCATTCAAGTACGTTTTACGTTGCCTTTCTTCAGTTTCCACTAAAAATGATAAATGTAAAACTTTATTATGGATGAAATTATAAGTGTCATAAGGGATAAAAGCCAGCATAAATATGAACACAGGTTAAAGGAAAGCCTGTATAATGAAATATGCTTCCTTCAGAAATAAAAGAATTCAAAATCTCATGTAAGCAAGAGTGTATGAGCAAAAACACATTTTTATGCAAGAGCACCAAACATGTACAGATTGCCTTTTTCTATTATTGATTTTGAATTCTATAAATAGAATAGTTTTCTACAATTTTATTAAGATCTTTTATTTATCATTAATTTAATGACGGTATTAGTTACTAGCTAATTATTAGCCAATAGTACAGGTTTACTTAATTATTTGACATAGTCATTTTAATGTAAAACTAACATGAGATTTTGTCTTTAAAAGATCATGCCTTCATTGAATTCATGTGGTGGATTACTATGTAAAATAAAACAAGAGGGCCAAAATGTTACAAAGCTCACCTGGCTACCACTTGCTATAATAAGAGATCAACAATCATATCACAGGAAGAGTCAATTTTGACCTAGGGGTCATGATTTTGAACAATATTCAAAGGGGTCAAATGCACAATGCTACAATCAAATATCTAAGTTCTGGGCCTTGTTTTAGACAAGAAGATTTTTTAAGCTTTCTCTACTTAAGCCTATGTGAAATCAAGTGACCCCCAGGGCAAGTTCAATTTTTACCCGAGGTAAGGATTTGAACACTCTTGGTAGATGTCCACAAGGCAATGCTACATGTCAAATATCTAAGCACTGGGCCATATCTTTTTAGAGATGATTTGTAAAGTTTTTCCAAGGCTAAACTTTTTATAAGCCTATGTAAAGTAAAGTGACCCCCTTTTGACCAATGGGCATAAATTTAACAGTCTAGGTAGAGACCCACTAGGCAATGCTACATGCTAAATATGTAAGTTTTAGGCCTTGTGCTTTAAGAAAAAAAGATTTTTTAAACGTTTTTCCTATATAAGCTTATGTTAAATCAAATGACCCCCTGGGCAGGACCTGGTGGGTCATGATTTGAAAAATCTTGGGTGAGGTCCCTAGGCAATGCTGCATGCTAAATATCAAAACTCTAGGCCCTGTGGCATCAGAGATTTTTAAAGTTTTTCCTTATTATTGCCATCCGAATTCTGCATGGAATGGAATTCTATGAACAGCTTTGATAGAGCTACATATAAGGAACATCCCTACCAAGTTTCATCAACATTGGCCCCGATGAAGGAAATGGAGGGCGGATAGATGACAGACTTCATACAACAGACTGTGAGTGGTCCTAATAGCTCATCCTGACACTTTGTGCCAGGTGAGCTAAAAACAAATCAATAAATCTGTCCAAAAATAGGCAAAATTAAATCAATTTAATTCTACAACAGTTTTGGTCCAAAAATAGAATAGAATGGACATGGCCTGTCTGACAGAGCAGGCAGTGGGCCCTTTTGACAGCAGAAGCAGTATTACAGTATCAATTAATGTACACATATATATGACAGTATGCTATATAGCTTTTAGCCATACATCTGCATTGAATTTTATCTACACAACGATCACAAGTATACTAAACATTGTGACAGAAATGAAATCATCACATGAATGAGTCTAAAAAGAACAAAACTCACTTGTCACAACATTAAAAATGGAAGCAACTGAATACATTGTATCACCAGCTTTAAAGCTGTCTTACAGTTTATAAGCATATACAATGAAAATCTAATAAATGGAGGATAATCGTTGGTTTCGGTATATTATCGTGTTTTAATTGCACCGAGTAGGCACCAAAACTGATATTGGCAAAGCCACGAGTGAAAATAACTACTTTTGGTGTTCACGTGTGAAATTAACGTGATATTACATCAATACCAACAATTTTTCTGTTCATTTTTTTCAGTAAAACGTCAAAAACCTTGGGAAACATCATCACATGACATCACTTTACCAATGTCATCTTCGTTTGGTTTCCGACATTTGTTATGCTTGATATATACTTTTTGACATCAACACGGGTTGAATATTTTGATATTTTCACTGGTTTGGTTTCAATTTTATTTCACCGATATATTTAAGTATTTGACTGAAATGCATAAAATAAAAGGCAATCATAGCTAATTGATCACAGTAACATGTCCTACAAGCAAATGTGTTTCCAAACATTTCAGGCACACTATTTTACAGTTTGCATACAGGAAGTTTGCATTGCAAATGGAATGTTTTGAGTGACCCTTATAGCAGGGATAGAGCTGGTCTAGTTTTCTCAATGAACTTTCTTGTTTTGGAGGCTCTTTGCATACAGCTCCTTCTGGACAGTTTTATTTAGACTAAGGGTTGTACTTTAATTCTCAATGAAAACTATTTTAAGTGGGATTTAACACATGTTTCATCAGAATTTTAGTTACAGGTGGACAGTTTCCCAAGCAAACATTCCAGAGATGGAAAAGAACTACACTCCTATCCCCTATAAAAACAGCTTACTTCCAAAGACAAGAAACTGCCAACTTTTATCACGTGAAGCCTCAGATCAGAAGCAGGGCTCAAACCCATGACTAACTTGATGTTTTAATTCTCCTAAAGACTTAAATAAATTCATGGAATACATGCAACTTAGACCTCAGTATTAACATACATGTGAAACTTTAACCGAGGTCTGATGCTGATGCTAGCATGAGTAGTATAGCTTGCACTCAGAACTTTGTTGAATATTTTGTTCTAAATTTGTTTAAATGCCTAGTTATGTAATCTGTATACAGCAGAGAGAATTACTGTACCTATCAAAACAGGTCTTTTCACAAAAAATGATCATGAATTATACCCTGCAAATGAAACTCATTTCTGTTCTCTCTATAGTGTGTATGTTCAACAGTTTCCGTTAATAGCATAATGAGATTAAACTGTCATTCAATTCTCAAAAGACGTACCATTTTCCTAGATACCACTCATAACCTATTTCCCTATCCTCTAGCCATTTTCCTCCTATCCCATTTTCCTATCCTCTAGCCATTTTCCTATCCCATTTTCCTATCCTCTAGCCATTTTCCTATCCTCTAGCCATTTTCCAAATAAACCAGCAAAAATAGTTCATTCTGCAGAAGGTTACAGATCATATACAGCCAATGTAGTCTCAACAATCATGGAGATCTCAACAGTAGCAGTGATCTCAACTATCACTGTGATCTCTGTAGCTACAGTGATCTCAGTAATCTTTACAGCAACAGTGATGTAAACGATCACAGTGATCATAATAGTCACTCACTCACTCACTGTTATCTCAAAAACGATGTCATTAACAACCACAGATCTTAAATGTATCTCACATTCAATAGCTCAATTGAAACTAAAAAGTGTCTACTTGAAGCTCCCTCTAAAAGAATATATTGTAGCTATAAATTTTAACCTTAGAATATCTATATACACTGTATAAGTTTTTATGCATCTGGGTAAGCAATCTGAAGAACACTACATTTCTGCACTCCTGAACCAATCAAAACTGTAGGTCCAAAGTCTTGGGTTTCTGTGTCAAAACTGCACAAATAAACATCAGAGTCCTGGTTGCATAGGAAGTATATCTTGTTTTCATAGAGTCCAGTATGGCGGTAAATATGACCAAAAGTTTCTGGTGTTGAAGTCAGTGATGTCCACTGTTTTGTTTCTACATCGAACATATCATTGATATTACAGTCTGCAAATCCTGTTGTATCGGGTTTTGACGTATACCCACCAATGATATACACCTTTCCACCATGTGCTGTCATGCTGTGACCCTGACGTGCAATGGTCATATCTGGAAGAGGGGTCCATTCGTCGGCTCCATCTACCAAACTGAACATCATATTAATTGGGACGGTGTGTTGAGGCAGATCACTGATTCCCCCGCTGACGTACAATGTACCATCGCAATATGCTGCTGCCTGGTCAAATGTTCCAAAAGGAAGGTCTGCAACAGACCTCCATGAATTATCCTCAGGGTTATACATTTCAACTAGTTTTAGAATACTTTCTCCAGCATCTGTATCGCCAATTGTATGGAAAACCCCTCCCACTGCATACAGTTTATCTTTAGAACTACAGAGTGCAAAGGACACTCTTGGTTGAACCATCATTGCTATTTCTGTCCACTCTCGTGCCTGAGGGTCATAGCGAAACACTCTGGAGCTACTTTTGAAATCTTCATCGTAACCACCGGCTGCGAATAGGAAGTTGCCAAGTTTTGTCTGGCTTGTTGTTGAGTAGTCAACAGCTAGTCCTGAAAGGAATAACCACAAGTTTATAAGTAATAATGTATGTACACTATAAGCATATTTACAAAAGCACTGCTTAATTTTACTGTAAACTGTTCAAATTTTGAAACTCCAAATAACTAGAAGTTACAGATGCACCAGGAAGTTAAACCTGTGAACCAATTCTCGTTTGCTGGGATTTGAAAAAAGTTTCAAGAGTTATATTGAACAGGTTTAGTAACAAAAGCATATCAGCTAAAATGTCCTGATTCCAATAAACTTTTTTCCCCATTTCCCTGCTGGCTGTAAGTGATTATATGTTAATGACTAGTTTAGGTCAAGATCAGCCAGATACTTGTATAGGTCAAAACTAAAGTAAGAAAGCAATTAAGCTACAAACCAGTTGGTCCCAGCTGCTCTATAAACACCTTAGATTCCTCATTTTCTAGGTCCTTGTATAGTACAGTATTTGATTCTATTTCATCATTGAATGATGCAACAATAATGGCATCTCGTGAACCACGACTTGTGTATTTGTCACCTGACTTCAGACACTGGGCGGATATGTTCAAGCAATACATCTTGGCATCTTCAACCTGTCGTAAACAAGCAAACAAAGTTTATTTAATTACCATTGCTATGGTTTTCCTGGTCTTTATGTGTCAAATATGAACAAATACGGTTCATGTCTTTCTTTGGTCTAACACTTTCTCTGCTTGTAGCAAGTGCCTCTACTTTGAAACTACTGTAGATTGTTCAATACCAAAACACAAGTAAATCTGCATCAGTGATACCAAATACCTAATGGCACATGGTATCAGCTCACCAAACTTTCACTGACATCAAAAACCTAGTGTTGCATTCTCATTTCAGGGAAATTAAGTACATCATAGTATCACCTCATCCCCCATTTCACTGATATTTAATACCTTATTCTTCATTTCTTTTTATTTATTACCTTATCTCTCATTTCACTGATATTTAATATGTTTTTCTTCATTTCCTTTTATTTATTACCTCATCCCTCATTTACTGATATTTCATATGTTTTTCTTCATTTCCTTTTATTTATTACCTCATCCCTCATTTACTGATATTTCATATCTTATTCTTCATTTCTTTTTATTTATTACCTCATTTCACTGATATTAAGTACTTCATGCATCATTTCTTTTAATTGCTTACCTCATCTCTCATTTCACTGATATTTAATATGTTATTCTTCATTTCCTTTAATTTATTACCTCATCCCTCATTTCACTGATATCTCATACGTTATTCTTCATTTCTTTTTATTTTTTAACTCATCTCACTGATATTAAGTACAGTACTTCATTTCCTTTAATTGATTACCACATTGATATTTAGTATCTTATACTTCATTTCTTATCATTTATTACCTCATCCCTCATTTCACTGATAATTCTAGCAACTTTTCATTTATAACCTCATCCCTTATTTCAGGGATATAATGGACCTCAGATTACACATTATCACAGTTTCTTGTTATTACCTCATCCCTCATTTCAGGAATATCAAGGACTTCCTTTGGAATCTCTTCAAGTTCCTCAAGCTCCATGGTATGAAACCTGAGTTGTAACAGCAGCGGTAACAGGTGCTCCTTTCTTGTGTTTTCATCAACTTTCACCCACTTCAGTATCATCTGTAAATGATAAAAAGTGTTGTTTATAGCCATTCATAGTAGAAATGTATCAGGTCAGATGATCATATCAAAGAAACACCTTGTTAAACATTCTCTAGAACCAAGAAATTGAGATAATTTTAAGTGTTATAAGAGCTATAATGTCATATAAATTCAGTCATGAGTTATCTCGCTTTGTCTTGTATCCCTGTAAACTCTATCAACTTTCAAATATCTTTCAGTGGATGATGAAATATATACATGCTAGAAGCCTTCACACAAAACTCTTAAGCAAACTGTCTTAGTGGAACAAGGAAACAGAGGGGACCACTTTACACTGCTAAAACAGAGGGGACCACTTTACACTGTAAAACCTCACTGCTAAAACAGAGGGGACCACTTTACACTGCTAAAACAGAGGGGACCACTTTACACTAAAGACCACTTTACACTGCTAAAACAAAGGGGACCACTTAACTTAATACTACCCACTTTACACTGCTAAAACAGAGGGACCACTTTACACTGCTAAAACAGAGGGGACCACTTTACATTACTGCTAAAACAAAGGGGACCATTTTATACTAAACACTGCTAAAACAGAGGGGACCACTTTACACTGCTAAAACAGAGGGGACCACTTTACACTAGATACTGCTAAAACAAAGGGGACCATTTTATACTAAACACTGCTAAAACAGAGGGGACCACTTTACACTGCTAACATAGAGGGGACCACTTTACACTAGATACTGCTGAAACAAAGGGGACCATTTTATACTAAACACTGCTAAAACAGAGGGGCTACTTTACACTGCTAACACAGAGGGGACCACTTTACACTAGATACTGCTGAAACAAAGGGGACCATTTTATACTAAACACTGCTAAAACAAAGGGGACCACTTTAAACTGCTAACACAGATGGAACCACTTTACACTGCTAAAACAGAGGGCCACTTTACACTGCTAACACAAAGGGGACCACTTTACACTAGATACTGCTGAAACAAAGGGGACCACTTTATACTAAACACTGCTAAAACAAAGGGGACCACTTTAGCACTGCTAAAACAGAGGGGACCACTTTACACTAGATACTGCTGAAACAAGGGGGACCATTTTATACTAAACACTGCTAAAACAGAGGGGCTACTTTACTTATGCTGCTAAAACAGAGGGGCCACTTTACACTAAAAAGCGGACCATTTATACTGCTAAAACAGAAGGGGACCATTTTATACTAAACACTGCTAAAACAGAGGGGCTACTTTACACTTAACATACAGGGGGCCACTTTACACTAGATACTGCTGAAACAAAGGGGACCACTTTATACTAAACACTGCTAAAACAGAGGGACTACTTTACACTAGATGCTGCTAAAACAGAGGGGCTACTTTACACTGCTGAAAGAGAGGGGACCACTTAACACTAGATACTGCTGAAACAAAGGGGACCACTTTTTACATAGACACTGCTAAAGACAGAGGGGCTACTTTACACTAGATACTGCTAAAACAGAGGGGACAGCTTTACTTTACACTGCTAAAACTGAGGGGACCACTTTACACTAACACTGCTAAAACAGAAAGGACCATTCACACTACATACTGCTGAAACAAACGGGACCACTTTATACTTAACACTGCTAAAACAGAGAGGCTACTTTTCACTAGACACTGCTAAAACAGAGGGGACCACTTTACACTAGACACTGATAAAACAGAGGGGCTACTTTACACTAGACACTGCTGAAAGAGCATGGACCACTTTACACTGCTGAAAGAGGTGACAACTGAGGGGCTACTTTACACTAGACACTGCTAAAACCTGAGGGGACCACTTTAAATCTAGACACTGCCACAACAGAGGGGAGCTATTTCACATTAGACACTGCTGAAACAGAGGGGCTGCTTTACACTAGACACTGCTGAAACAGAGGGGACCAATTTACCTTAGACACTGCTGAAACAGAGGGGCTACTTTACACTAGACACTGCTGAAACAGAGGGGCTACTTAACACTAGCCACTGCTGAAACAGAGGGACCACTTTACACTAGACACTGCTGAAACAGAGGGGCTACTTTACACTAGACACTGCTAAAACAGAGGGGACCAATTCACCTTAGACACTGCTAAAACAGAGGGGCTACTCTACACTAGACACTGCTAAAACATTCACCTTAGACACTGCTAAAACAGAGGGGCTACTCTACACTAGACACTGCTAACAGATTCACCTTAGACACTGCTAAAACAGAGGGGCTACTTTACACTAGACACTGCTAAAACAGAGGGGACCAATTCACCTTAGACACTGCTAAGACAGAGGGGCTACTTAACACTAGACACTGCTGAAACAGAGGGACCACTTTACACTAGACACTGCTGAAACAGAGGGGCTACTTTACACTAGCCACTGCTAAAACAGAGGGGACCAATTCACCTTAGACACTGCTGAAACAGAGGGGCTACTTAACACTAGACACTGCTGAAACAGAGGGCCAACTTTACACTAGACACTGCTGAAACAGAGGGGCTACTCTACACTAGACACTGCTGAAACAGAAGGAACCAATTCACATTAGACATTGCTGAAACAGAGGGGTTACTTCAAACTAGACACTGTTGAAAAGAGGGGACCACTTTCCACAAGCACTGCTATATTTTCCTATTATAAAATGTCAGTACTGACACAGAATGGTAAACCAATCTAGTCTATAAACCACTTCCATTGATTAGACCACTACCCTTGGGATCAATTAATTTTTCCAATTTAGTTGTAAACCTTGTTACATGAAAACATACAATAAATAATTCACTATTTCTGTCTGCAGTCCATAAAATGTGTCCAGCAAACTTCTATCAACATCCTCATATTTCTTCGGCAATACCTCAAAATATTCATGAAACTATTTTACAGTCCTACCTGTCTATAGCAGCCCATAAACCAATGCATTATAAGTACCTTCTTCAAGAAGGTAACTGCCAAATACATGTACTATGTATTTCATACCGAAAAGGGTCAGTAGGGATACATTAGTAGTGGTTGATTAAGATACATGTCAAATTAAAGTAACCAGTATAACACATTATCAGCAGTGTAGTTTTACCATTCACTTATTTGTAAACACAGCTCTGACTACCACTGGCTATAGAACAAGGTCAACAATGGCAGAAAGGGTTAGGGGTGCAACAATATGGTCAAACCCGTTTTGCGATATATTGCGATACAGCCAACCCATATTGCAACATATTGCGATATATTGATGTAACAGAAAAACTGAGAAAATAGAATAAAACCAAATACTTCCTGAAACTGCATATTGAAAGCTTACTCAAATTATGGTCAAGTTGTATTATATTTGTAAACAAAGAGTGGCAAACACAGTCAAACATGGTCGTCTTTTTCTTTTTTTTCTGATTTATTTACATGAATAGAAATGTGTACAGTGAATAGTTCATTTATCTCTGAATATTGCGGTACAGGAATTCCTACCATGGTATGTATTGTCCTTGCTCTGTATCACAATATACTGGTAAACCTGTATATCGTTGCACCAATAGAAAGGGTTAATTGTCACTGGGTGGTCCTGATTTGAACAGTCATCATAGAAGGCCAAAATATAATGCTACATTCCAAATATCTGAGGTATTGGCTTCATGGTTCTAGACAAGAAGAGTACTGAAGTTTTCCCTATGTAAGCCTATGCAAAAATAAGTGACCCTCTGGGCAGGGTCCATGCAATGCTACATGCTAAATACCTGTATGCCTTGCAGATTTAGAGACAATTTTTTTATGTTTTTCCTATGTAAGCCTACTTTAAATCAAGTGACCCTGTGGGTCATTATTTTTAACAATCTTGGTAGAGGTTCACTAGACAATGCTACATGCTAAATATCTAAGCTTAATGCCTTGTGGTTTCAGAGAAGATTCTTTAAGTTTTTCCTATTAAAAACTATGTAAAATCAAGTGACCCCCTGGGCAGGGTCAATTTTGACCCTGGGTTCATAATTGACACACTCTTGGTAGATATCTACTAGGCAATGGTACATGCTAAATATCTAGCTCTAGGCCTTGAGATTTAAGAGAAGAAGGTTTATAAAGTTTTTCCTATTTGTTGCCATAGCAACCAGAGTTTTGTATGTTATGGAATTCTTTGAACATCTTTGATAGAGCATCATACAAGGAACATCCCTGCTAAGTGTCATCAACATTGGCCTAGTGGTTTCAGTGGAGATGTTGTTTGAAGCAAATTGTTGATGATGCAGGGTGGCGAAGGACAATGGACACAGGTTACATGTACATTTTTTTGTTAACTTAGTACATTCTGACTTTTATAACAGGACATTCTCTATTTCTATAAGCAACTGGCAACTTTGAGTGGCTACCTGTCTCTTTGAACTGTGAATACTGAATAGTTTTCAATGGAAGAGTTCAGGACCTGCTTTACAAGTACCACAGTATCTCCCCATTCTGATGTCAGACAGTTAACTGTCAAAGTTGCTCACTGACACCCACACCAGTAGGACAGTATGTAGACAAAAAGTGACTGACATCCTCCAAAGTACTACTAAATACCAGTGATGGCCCCTGACATTGACTTCAGTTTCCCCAACATTACACAGGGCTAGCTCTGGCATTAGCCAATGCCAATATTGGCTACAAAAAAGTAAAATTGGCTCAAAAGAAATTGAATTGGCACTGTTTAAAAAAAATGTTTTGTGTGCTATGCACACAGTCAACATCAAACATCTCAAGAAGTCAGTGTAGCCCTGATTACAACAACAATATTTCAGATTTTGTAAAACTTAAAGATGAAATTCTTCTTTTTACCTGAGGAATGTGGCGTTATTTATTAAGTCTTTTGACCAAGTTTAAATGACATCTCTATGAAAATGGTTTTTCTAACACATACAAAAGACAAATAGATAATTATTGATGGAATGTTAGCTCCTACATGTACATGTAATAATGTATAACAGTTAATAGTTAAACTTAGATCACTCTGAATAAATCTTAAACTCATACAGTCACTTTCACGTAAGAACAACTATAATATAATTATAGAACACGTTCGCTTACCTGCATCAGAAAGAATTCTGACACCTCTACATACATGTATTCCATCAGGAACTGAAGGATCAGTTCAACGGAGCAGTCCTTTAGGAACCAATCTTTCTCAAGAAGTGCTGCTAGATTCTGACTGAAATACTTGAAAATTTCCCATCTCAAATCTCCGAGCGAAAACTTATCAGATAAATGCATAGTGAGTTGATAGTTTAAAATACTTAGATGTCGTATCATAAAGTCACAGCAGATATCTATAATCCATTCAACGTGGAAGAATCTACCTGCTTCTAAAATGTCAGGGATTATTTTTGCTTCCACTGTCACATGACCATGGTAAAAGTAGTCCAACATAGCACTGAAACCATCCGGACTTATATCTTTCAGATCAATTATGCTTTCATCCTTTTCTTTCATCTCGTGACTGAACATTGCAGCAAAGTAATCACTCGCATCACCCAGAACCTTCCTATGTCCCTTAAAGTTTGATTTTCCGACTGTTAACTTTACATCGCATTTATAGTCATACATTTTAGCATTGACTTTTTTATAGTCATTGTTTATATACTTGAGTTTATGTTCGGAAATATAGATAAAATCCAATGCCGACTTTTCTTGCACTTCACCATCTGCTTCATACACTGCATTCCCATTGGTCAAGTTTTCTTGTCCCGTTGCCATCTTGAAATTTCACCGTCTCAATGTTCTGAAATGACAAAAATACAATCTTTAAACGAGTAAAATTTATTTTTCACTCAAATATCTATGAAACAATAGTATTTTTAAACAGTTAGTAATTCTTCAATTCTAATTTGTTTCACCAACAATAATTATTGTCACCTCTCTTTTTTTATCATAATAAATGAATTCACTAAAATTTTTAACTTATTATAAAACATATTTAAGCATTACTATTTAATGTTCATACTTCTCAAGTCAATAAAAAACTACCTATAACCAACACATAAAACTACCAACTTGACAGGTTTTTAGTGTCTCCCCGTTGTGTTGAATGACTTCATGAGTAAGGCAGACAACCCCCAGGCATTTAGGTGGAGGTACATTAATCTTGAACTTCCAGCAGCCCATTTATCTTCTTTTTTGTGCTCATTTATACATGTGATACATGTTTTGGCTTTAAAAGACTATGTTATACTAGTGTGACCTGATGAAAGAGTGCAGTCCCAACCAAGTTTACACACATGCTATTTCTTGATGGAAATGACATTAGTTAACTAGACAAGAACAATCCTGTATTCTGCCGTTTTCCATCATATACGCTGCAGCATGTGCATTACATAATGTTGTCATTAACATCATTGATTATTCACTGCATGCAGACACTACTATTATAAGGCCATATAACTCTCAGCCACTATATCAGACATCAACACACAGCCCAGTCTGATGCACAGGTACCAATGCTGATCCTGATAACACTTGTCACAAATACATGATCACTTGTCATCAGTCAGGTAAAAAGAAATGTCTAGAAATTACACTACCATATATCAAACTGCTACATTTTCCACATTTAAATAAGTACAATTAGGTATTGCCCATCAAAAGCTATACATAATCGTGTCACAGATTTCTGATATCATTCTGTATTCAAATGAATTTAATGCTCTTATATGTACTGTGATACCCATTAATACCCTATTAACCATACAATAATGGTTATGAAAGTGTTTGTTATATTGTTTTCAAAATTGACACCCTCAAGCTGGGAAGAATGAACAAAATGCAAAAAGATGTTTGGGTTAAGCCTTGTTCAAAAGGCTTGTCAGCCACTACCTTAAAATAAAAGTATTCATAAACTTTAAAACGACCAGCATGTCATTCATGGATTACAACTTGTCCACATAAATGATTAACCTTTTATGTTCCTTGAATTTTTCTTTAAACACTATTTGACCTTGGTGTTTAGCCCCCTCATTATTCTGAAGTATTATAGCTAATCCCCAAATGTTATACCCTGTTACAACACAAAATCTTACATACAGACCACTGAAATCAGTAACACAAAATTGTGTCATATTAAAGTATAATAAATGAACCATAAAAAAGTTTATCTGACATCAAGATTAGAATAAAGAATGTATTGTAAAGCCACCCCATTAAAATATTTCATGCTGGGTTAAGCAATTTTCATTTATACCATGATATTAAAACTGAGAAACAGTCATGTTTAAGCATAAAACTAATTTTATATCGAGTGTCTCTTTTACCCAAACAACTGAAGTATTGAATCTACCTGTAATACTAATATTTTCAGTGCATGTACATACTAATAAAAATTTGCGTGTATTAAATTTAAACATTGAGAAACACCATGAAAATACTCAATGAAATGTATGACCAGAAAAGGCTTCTGCAATCAGCATGGAAAAATTAGAGAACATTACAAATCACACATACTGTCACAAGTATTAAAATAACAAACTATTGGTTGCAACGTTTGGTGGGTGCTTTATGTATAATGTACTGGGAATGTTTCACAACTTCCCCGAGGGAGTGTCGGAGACTACTGACAACACTTACTGTCACTGTGAATTATGTATGTTACTATGCACTGAACAATTTCATGTGCAAAGACATAACATCTCATGATGGTTTTTTTACATAATATTTCATCGCTTAACACTCTGTTGTATGATAGTTGAAAGTGTGTAGTGTATGACTGTAACATATGCTCTATTGCCATGAGAGCTTGCATAAAAACCAATCAACATCAGTTTATAAAAGTGCCATGTCTTGTACATTCTTCTTCATATTTAGTACTTCATTCCAATTAGCTTAAAGTAGAGACAGGATTCACTCTCGAAACTTGGCTGTACAATGTATCAACTAAAACTAAAACAATTGATTCTACATTAATACCATCATCTAGTGAGCATCTATGCTAAACCTCACCGACAAGGCCGACAACATAACGCCCCAAACATGACAATAATTTTAACATGTTTTGTTGTGTACTTTTGTTCCATATCACATTATATTAACGACAGGTCTCATACTCTCTTCACAAAGCTGTGTAGATTTGAATCCCTCATGGACCAAACTATTTAATTCTCTTTACTAAGAGGTGTAAACTAGTGATGATAATACCTCAAATGTAATAAAAACCATATAAAATGTATACAAATTGATACTGATGATCAAAGGTGACATTTTACATGATACATTTTTGTATTTTACACTTCAGCAACTGCACATTAAACTACATTCAACAAATTGTAGCAATTACTATTCCACAGTTGGTCACAGATAGTGAGTCAATCATTTAAGACCACTGCATGTTATGTACATGTATTGGGAAACAAATTGCCTGATAATTATGTTGAAATGAGGTAACCAGAAACCAGTATTAGTTACATGATATCTGGTATAATTTATCGAATATGGTACCATACATTTATGGAACTATGTTCAGAATAAAACCATACACTATCAAATCAGCAAATACAATCAACTCATTTGATTATTTCATCATATTCATTTTGTTAATTAATGTTTATTCCCACTAAATATGCGTCAAAATATTTTGATGTCACATCCATTGTTACTATATGCATTATCTTGAAAGATACAGCCGAAACATTGATAATCATTCAAATCATAAAGAAGAACATAATGTTGGTGAATAAAATCCTAGAAAAGTTTCAAATAATTGCCATATGTGGCTACTGAGATAAAGTTAATCATCATGGCAGCAGCTGCTGCACTAAAATCTTTAAACAAAATTTCTAAGTTAGACAAGGGTCATGATATATAATTACCATAATTTATTTAAGAGTAACTAACTTGATTGTTGGATACCCCTGAATACATTTATGAAGTATCAAATCATTCCCATTAGTGGTAACTCTAATACATTTTATGTGCTTAAATTTGTAGTAGATGAAGGTAACTCTGTAGCCAAAATTTATAAGTCAGACAAGGCCCAACATTTGTGAAATATTCTATTAAGATATATCTGACTGGGTTGTTTGATACCCCTGAAGTTTCAAATCATTCTGATTAACGGTTACAGGTAATATACTTGTTTATCGTTTATGTCACGCATGTAAAACTTTTGCCATACTTTAACCAGTGTACAAAGTTTCAAAGGAAAAATAAGGCAATTGATACTTGCAATAAATACCATCTCGACTTACCAAACCTGTACTGTCTGTTGGTAGCTTTGTGAATTAGAAGCCTTCTATGAAGTTTCAATCCAATAACTTTATAGTTTTACAGTCATTATGGTCTTGTTATTAACTTTAAACAAAAGTGTGACACAGACGGCAGACCTGATGTGGGACATGGACAAAATGATCCCATGTGACCACTCTGATACACAGGTAATACAGAAATGACATTCACAATGTACAGTATGTATTTTTCACAGACATTCTTCATTGATTAAAAATACTTCAAGGACAATCTGTGAAACATACCTAAAACATAAA